>CM031244.1:111167415-111497415 GCA_018340775.1 Taxus wallichiana var. yunnanensis | reverse complement strand
ACACCCAAAATTGGATAAAAATACTCTTGATCAATTTTAAATATGGAAAAATTAAGAATCTAGAAATTTTAAAAGTACGAGCTTAAAAACAAGTATGATTTTTGGATCATCCATCATTATCGTTTGGCTCTTAAATATATAACACACCTCACTCAGTGAGGTAGCAATAGTTATATTGATGTTGTTGGCCTTGTTCTCCCTCCTCTCTCATGCATGATATCATCTATATGGTGGTAGAAGTGATGGTACTACATGTGTTGACAACCTAAAATGAAAAGGAATCCTTTTAATCAAGCATGTATCCACCACCGCACACATATTTCAATTTAATATCTAGTGTCCCCTTTAGATCCACTATTGTCTACCATGTGGACCACTAACATGTCATCTCCTTATTCAACACCGACACTACCTAATCATGTGGTACATGGATCGAATTCATGTAATCCAATGCCTCGCTAATTGTTTGGGGCCCCTTCCACTAAAGTACCCTCAAGGCATCCCATACTACTTGTAGTTGTGTCCTTATAGGCTTGTACAATGGGAACCTCTCATATATCCATGTTACTAATAAAATCATTGCTCCAATAAAACTTTGTTGTATGAACTAAATCATGCATCAATTACACCCATATAGCAATCCCCCAACTAAACTATACACTTGACTCTAATTATTCTCTATGTGATATTTTCATAAACAAAGGCATTGCTCCATTTGACTTATGACATGAGATTCATACCACAACCATCCCCATAATTTCCTTATGGATATCTATACTCTATGTAGAAAAACCATCACTTGGTTGTAACATTAGTTGTCCAAGATGGTACTCATCGCTACCTATCACCCACTTAACTAGTACTCTCCTCTCTACTATACTAAATGAAACATCACAAAACATCATCACCCCTTAAAATGACAATATGAGTATGGTATGAACATCATTTAAGGTAATGGAGTCTTCAAAAAAATTCTTGGAACCCTCCACTTGAAGGTGTTAGACCTATACCCATGACCCAAGATCATTTGAATCATATCGAGGATCCAATGGGATTTAAACCATCCACATAATACCCCAAAACCAAGGGTTTCTAGTTGTGTAACATCATATGCCACCAACCCTCTTAATAACTCAAGAAACCATGATACATACATAGATCTCCACAATGGGATCCTTCATGAAACCTGTAAATATCACCCAATAGACACCCATCAAATCTCATTTAGAGAAAACAATAAAAACATAGATATAACATTAAATCTCTAACATCAACATCTCCCCTACATAATCAACCATGTTATCCTACATAATAAGTCGATGCATAAATTTTCCTATCCTCCCTTAAAGTATTGACCATGTTATCTTACATAATAGACCACTATAGAATTTTTCTCTTTTCTAACACAATCAACCATCTCCTTATAAATTCTATTAGCCATGCTAGCATTTTCTAGACACCATCAACCATCCTACGGTTTGGCCACTCTACCATGTTTAATCCCATTAGAATAATAGGTGTTTAACCCTTCTTATTATTTAATTCCATATCTAACATTAATGACTCTAAAAATTAAAAGTCCCCCAAACCCACCTACATTTAATTCTAATTTTTCATTTGACTCTTTTTTAGACCAAATATGTTATTCGAGTTTTCCTCTAGACTTGGATAACCAATTTTACACTATATCCCATTTTATATATTAAATATAAAATGTACCTCATGATTCAAGATATCATGTGCTCCATCTCGTCCACTTCTACCACCTCCTCATACTCTTTCCATCGTCATTAAAATTGCTTGAATCAAACACTTTCGAGCTCAAAATCTCAAAATAGCAAAGTGAAAAATGACTTACATTTCTTACTATTTATAGATTTTCTACTCTAGTTTTGACGCATTTTCCCCCAATTTTCAAGTGTTCATATATTTTCAATAAAAACCATAAAAATATTCGATAATTTGTACATGATTATGGTGGTGAGTCAATCCTTTTGACATATTACATGAACCTCTTCAATTTTTTTCTCAAAATCCTCATCTTTTGCATCTCTCTTGCCACATCTCAAAGGTCTCCTTTATCCTTCCCATGGCCTCCTAGCTAAGTGATTTATGTATTATTTTACTAATTATCTTATAGTGTTTCTTTTCAGTATTGTCTTTTTATGATTCCACACAACCATTATGCCAACTAGAGGCAAGCCAAGTGACACTTAAAGGTAAGTATGAGGTAGGCATATTTCATTTAGTGGAGTTCATCATTCTTTACTATAGTTATATTATTACATCAATTTTAGCATCTACTTTTATTCCAAGTGTTATATCATTATTTTTACTCAAGACTAACTCGTGTTTCACTATTATGGCATACAATGATATTTAGTTGGGTCATATATATACACCTCATTTTTATGTATTCTAATTTTTTATCTTGTGTAGGGACTATTAATGCATTACCATTTTAAGTGAGTTCTTTAGGGGGCTGTCGATATTGGGGGTGATTAGACTATCACATAGGATAGACCACAACACCTTAGAGAGACATTGTTGTGTTATCATTTACAACGTAGTTACACTATCCTCACTTTTGTTTCCCCCTTATCTACAGTTACCATCATTATATCCATTTATTTTTACTCATTATTAATCTTCCCATTACTTCGGTCATCCCAAACTTTCATCATATCTCTAATATCTCTCTAGACTTTATTTCAAATTGTTTTAGACCTTTAACTATAGGTTTCCTCCTTAAATTTGATGAGATTGACCATGGTTGATCATGTCGGGCTTTGTTATTTTTACTACCAACGGCATAAACCATAGTCGATCCAATCAATAATATTTCAAACATCTCCATATATATACTCATTTTGTCTTGTCATTTTAGTATCAAATCATCACATCACATAGGCACATTGGAAATATGTTCACATAATCACATATACTTTTTAGACTTGAGGTTTTGGAGTTTTCCTTCTTATATTTAGGTCACCATAGTGAGATATGAATGGAATTATTCTTCTTGTGCTTCCCCTTCTCCACCCATAGTGATTCTCTCTTAGTGTTTTTATTTCTCTGGAGGATAAACACATCAATCAAATACACCACACATGAGTATATATAACCCTTCTTTAACATATTTTTATGTTCATCATGTGTGGATGGTTGATTATTAATTTGTTTCGGTTGAGTAGATGTGTGTCTATTTTATTCTATTACTTTTTCTAATTTATGTTACACCCTTCGATTTATATTCCTATTGACCTATCTATCTTATAAATCCTAGTAGATTACCTCTCTTTATTTTAGATATAGGTCTTAGAAACCTATGACTATCTTAAGGTTAGATTTATTATCCTCTATAATTATGACACTTTCACTCCTTGAGAATATTTGGTGTTTGCATCTTATGTGCAGCCTATATTTGATCCCCGATATTAGAGAAGAAGTGGGAATCGTATTAGCTCACCATATATATTGTCCACAATATGAAATGGAGTGGGGGTTTTAATGTAAAATGATACATATAAAGTAATTTTACCCATTTTATATCATGAAATGTTTTCGAATCCTTTAACATAAATAGTATTTTTATTAATAGCTTATGGAGATACACATTTGTTGGAGTAAGGAACTAGGAGAAACATTGAATGTAGGTTTTTCTATCAATTAGCACCCTCTTTATTAGAAACCCATGAATTTTTACTATAAAAATTGGGGTAAGCCTTGATCTATTATATGTTTAGGAGGCAACTCTGTAGGAATGAAATTAATAGCCTTATCAATGTTTTAAATGTGCTCAAGATAGAAGCAAAGGAAGAAGGTTGATTATTAGTAAGAAGAGTAGTAGATTGTAATGCCTTCTATATAACGTCTTTGTAATTAGGTGACCTCTTGATAAATTTTAGAAAATATATCTTAGTAGGTATATTATTCAATTGATCTAATATATCATACCCTTTTGATGCAAAGACCTTTGGGCCAAGAAGTATAATCAAAAGGTGGTGGAGGGAGAGGTTAATTCCCCCATGGATGGCCTTCCTTGTCATGTATTGATAGCATAGACCTTAGGTCACAATATAATCTTAGAATAAATAGGGGAAAGACAAAAGGTTATATACAACCGCTTTGGTGTCGAGTAGTGACAGAATCACCTTAGATTATACATCAATATATGTAGGAGACAATTGAAGATGAGTATAAGGATATATAATATCGAAAGATGGGTCCCTTTGTTTAAGATAATAATGGGCATGGACTTGGTTAAAGAAATAGTATCCAAAACCAATTTTAGGGAGAGGAGCCTTAGGATTTAAGCATGTGTCATAAAATATTTGAGGATGAGCCACGAGGAAGGAATAATGATAAAATTAAGAATTTCCCCAAGGATAAGATGGTTTGATTTGGGATAGTGTGACTTAGGCAAAATATGTCAAGAATTCAATCAATAAGTAGGTTCACCAAATGATTTAAATTTAAAGATAATTAAATGGTTTTGGAAATGGGATGAATTCCTTTTACTTAATTTAGTTCCATATTAAGGTTATAAATGTGATGTATATTTAAATTATTAATTAAACATTCACATTAGAATATAAATGTATTTTAAAAATAAGATAGACTAATTAAAACAAGTGCTAAATGAAACAATCCACATGAAGATAGATGAACATAGTTATTTCATTGGTATGGAAGTTGATCTAGAGTGAAAAAATGATGAACTATTTGTAAGTGTCTTATAGATGATTCATCTCCTATTTTGTAAGTACACATTGAACTAGGACAAAAATATTACTTAGGTATGAAAATGTTTAGTGGTACTTAATTTTGTTATGATTCCTTACTTATTTGATGATTGTGTATGGGAACGTGATTATATTTTTGTTCCTATGTGATTGAATGGAATGCATTACTATACGAAATCTGTAAAAAACATTTAGAATAACTTGAAATGACCTCAAACCCTAATTATGAGTAATACCCATGAAAAAGTTTAGCACAAACACTCAAATTTGGTAGTTTACTCTTTGATATTGCTCATTTTCACAATGAACTCTTGCTAAGATAAACATACCCTTTCCATCCCCGCTCGGCACATCCCAAGTTCTCAATATAATATGTTAATATCATTGTAGAATTTAATTACATGCAATCCATTGAAAAAGTCAACTTAACAAGATGTAACCCTTATTTTTATGTTTTTCATACTTGTTCAAAATAGTGTGGTTTGGTTATCTTGTGATATATCGTCTTGGTCAAATTGTACAGTTTTGAACCAACATATCCTCCATCTTTGCTTAAAAATTCATATGCTTAATTAGATCATTTACTTCCCTTGGGTCGACATTTCTTTGATAATTCACCTTTGGAACCTTATATAAGCAACTTAAAATCACGTCATTTAAAAATTTGATAATCATATGGCACTACATTGATATACTCACTTCCAACACTTACAAAAGGCACCACAGGCTCACTAAATATTTCCAAATCTTATGGGCATGCATTAAGGAAGTAACCATCTTATCAATTCAAAGGACCAATATTTCTCATTTGTAAGCACTCAAACATCCTCATTCCAAGTAATTATCAAGATCCAAACTCAATTCAAGTATTTTTAAGGAGTTCTCAATTGTCAAATGTAGTTACATTCATTCAAATATCACATGCTACGTGGAGAATGACATGTGGTTTGAGGCTTCTTTGTAGTATTGCTAATGTCGGTAGTGCATAGGGGTGCCCAAAACCTAAGTAATGTTTATTTTGTAGGTCTCTCACCCATGTATATTATTTGACACTCAAATTTACCCCATTAATTTAGGGAGCTACATGAGGTTATTTTAATTATTTAACATCCAACATTAATTTGGTAATATCATAACAATTTATTAATTATTACAACTAGTGTAAAATATAAGCTTTGAACTTGAAAACATAAGGAGATGAGTGCACTTAGTCTGAATATAGATGGATCTAGGAAATTCTAGGTGTGCAAGCTACTAGAATGGAAGATATGGACTTAACAATGTTTTGAACCTATTGTGGATGTTTCTCTAAGGAGTGTGCATTAGATTTAATGATATTTAGGAGCCTTTGGTGCATTTTACAAGTGTTGGAAGTGAGTGTGTCAATAGAGTCCCGCAGATTTACACCCTTGAATTTTACACTATGATTTGAAGGTTGACATGTTTTATTTTATATTTTTCTATATCATTTTATCGAAGTCTAACACTCTTGTTTTCTTTACATGCTTACTAGTTGTGTGTGTTACTAGTTGGTTGCTTCACCGATTGTGGCCTAAGTTCCTTGTTTATCTTATGACATCGTGGGTGTCCTATGTTTTTGGCTTTATACCAATCTTGCATGATCTTATTTACAAACCTACAAGCCTTGATTTTCTTATAACATTGTGATTATCCCTTGTTTGTAGCTATCCGAATTTGTGTGACATTATTTTCACACTATTGACTCTAATTTTATTACTATTATAGCTCTAAATTTATTTTACTATACACATGTTAGTATCTAGTTAAGCAAAATATAAAATTTATAGAATCCTAAATCTGATTCCAATGTAAGAGTAAATGGATGAAGAATTAAGTATAAAATAGACCCAAGAAAATTAAGCTAGGAAATAACGAAACCCTAGTTGCAAAGAGGAGATAAAAGGACTTAGTTGTTTCACAATTAAATATGTACTACTCAGTGAGGTGACAGGTGATGAACAGAAGGGTAGAAGTGTCACATAGGGCCTATAAAATTGTGTAAGCACTCAATCTTCCTAGACTAGGGTGCTCTCGGGATGGGTCGGGGCGCCCACGGGTGCTACAGACTAGTTATGGGTGCATGTGTCTTTTCAAAACCTAAAAAAACCTCATTAGAAGGGTCACGATATGTTCATTTTCCTTCTCTCTTATTCGCTAGTAGGTCATATGATGATCATTGATGTCACGATACCTGCAAAACCTCAAACATGCATCAAATCCCAAAAAGAAAATAATGCAAATGAGGGTTCGGAGTGTCCTCATCTATCAAACAAGTGATATTATGACTAAGCATTGCACTAAATTTCATACCCAATGTATTTATATGTTTGTGTGTATGGAATTGTTCCCTAGGTGGTTCTTATGTGTGTCACACTTAATAGCAAGCAATAGCTAGATGTAGAAATTGTTGATAGATGTGCGTATATAATAGAATGAACTTCCCCTCCTATGAAGTGTATGCAGAATAATGTATTCCCTTACCCTTGAATGGATGTTAGAATGGATTCTTGAATGCTCTTGAATATCCTTTGATGAAACCTTAGGTGGTGATAGTTAATGCTTAGTGCTTGGTCCTTTATTATGGTCACATAACTTTATATTTATATAATTCCCTTTCTTGAATTTTATAACTAACCCCAAAAATGCCAACTACAAAAATATAATATGCCCAAATGGCTAGAAAGGACCCAAAAGATGTGAGAAAAGTACAAAGAGGCCAGTGGCATCCGGAGGGAATAGGGGCACCTGACGTTGACTTCCTGGCTGGGCGCTAGTGACCAGAGTGAGAAATGCTAAAGTGTAAAAAGAAAAACTGAGCTAAAAGGAGTGTAAGACCAAAAGCAAGATTGAAATCAAGAAAATATGGCCAAAGACATGGGTTGATTATTACTTTTCTTACTTATGAATCATTTGAATAGTAGTATATGATCAAGACTAATTAGATACCCAAAGTGTGTGATTCTATGTCTACATTTTCCCCCACTTTATGTTGTTGAGTGAATTCTTGATAACGTAAAGTAGATAAGAGATGCATACCTAGTAACCATGTAGATCGATGATGAAATAATGTCGAGAGACAAGGAAAAGCATCAAGTGATAAAAATGTGAAGCTTGGATGCTAAAGAAGAGGAAGTGCAAAAAGTGATGAAGATGACCCTATGGTGAGAGTGTATGTGTTGATGTCGATATATGCATGTTAATGATGTCGATTGTTGTGTGTTTTTATGTCATGATGATGTGACTGCCACTTCCCATAAGGATGGATCTTCAAAAGAGAATAATGAACTATTAGTCAAATACACATGTATATGATCATAATATGTAAAAAATTATGTAAAATGTGAAAATGTGAAAATGTGAAAAAGTAACATGTGTACTTGATCCGTGATGAGTAAAATATTATAGAAAGGATCATGTAGATGATGTAGAACAAGTTTTTCAAGTGATCTCATGCCAGTTACTTTGACTACTAATTTTTTGGGTGATCTCATGCCAACAACGAAATAAGTGTGGGGAGAAAAATTTGGTGTCATCCTCCAACCTTTAACTACTTCCCGCAATGTAGAACACCATTGTAGATGGTGTGTAAAAATCAATCTAGTTTGAATAGTTATGATCAACACGAAAGTAGAAAATGTTGTGTAGTGCATGCATGTCAAGTGTCAAGGACTATGTGCCCTGTAAAATCCGTTGGGTGAAGTGATAAGAAATTTTTAAACTGAAAAAAATTGTAACTTCCCCTAATCATAGGCATCTAGGAAGGTTCGGGGAGCATCCAGTGCTACTCTTGTCTTGGTCTGGGAACTACTTGTATGTGTTGTACTAAGGACCCAAGTCATAGTTTGAGCCACATGTCTCAAACAGATGAATGTGTTTTATTGATAATGAAATATGATGGTAAGACATTGATGGGGTAACTGATTCACCCAATAGATTCCCCCTCATTTGGGGTACATGCAACATTGTAAGGAGTATGTGGCCTAAGGAGGACCAACCACCGTGTTAAAATTGATGCCCTGCATGGGAGGGAGTGTTCTTGGTAGAAACCAAGGCACACATAAAAAAAGTGGATAGGAAACAAGTGTTAGTGCAAGAAAATACAATCACGCATGTAATAAGATGGTATGTCTGCTAGAAAGAAAATAGAAAATCTGTAAGTTAAGACACAAGAAGATAATATGCAAGCAGAGATAATATAGATCATGAAAATTAGGTTCCAAACATGGGACGTCACTCACGATGTTGCAAGACAATCAAGGACAAGATGGCCGAAAGAAGACAATAGTGTGCACACAAGACAAAGGGAAATGCCCAAAAACAATGTAATACAATGGAAGACAAGAGCAAACAATGTCAAACAATGTAATAGACAACCATGGAAGCAAATAAACCTGCATAACAAATGTTGCACATGAAGCACCCATTAGCATGTTAGAAAGATAGAAAGTATGTCAAAGCGTGTATGATCCGATATAGTAAAGTGTTATGAATATGAAACAATATCATCTCGTATTTTATGAAATTGATGCCCCAGGAGCCACTATGGGACTTGTAATAGGTATTATGCCAAGTATCTATGCTACATGTATCAATCAGAGAATCTATAATCACAAATAGAATGCAAGTGAACATGCATGTTTATATAGAAAATATAATGACATATAAGATATCTATCTAGCATGTGTAATAAATTTTACATGTAAAAGCATAAGTAAGAAAGAGTAAATGCAACCAAGATATATGGTATGTTGTGGATGAGATGGGATGGAATGCATTGTGAGTGATAAGATTCATGTTTCCTCGAGTGGATGTGATTGAGTATGCATGTGATGAGGTTCATTTATACAAGTCCCCTCAGTATTCGAGAATGAACCATAGAACAAGAGTGCATCATCAGAAAATGGTTTGAATGTGTGCGCTAGAAAGATGTGATCGATAGAGTGTATAGCATATAGAATGTGCGAGTGAGTGAGTGGGTGTGGTGAGGTTCATTTTAGATTATGACCCTAAACATTCAAGTATGAACAATGGAACTAGAGTGCATGATAGGGTAATAAGTGTAGTGTGTAAGAGTAAATGTAAGAAATATGTAGCGTGAATGTGTATAGTGAGTAATGCACCTAGTGTGTGATAGAAGTTGCAAGAGGAAGATTTCATGTGTGTATAACACACGTTGTGTGAGGTGTGTAATGTGTAGTGTGACTAAGAAATGCTAGAGATATGTGTTGTAAATGTGCCAAGTGTAAAATGTGTAATGCGGTTAAGTGATGAAAAGGGTGTGTTGTGAACGTGTCAAGTATGTGAGAATATGTAGTTTGTAGTATCCAAAGTGTGTGAGGTTCATGTATATAGTATGCCCTCAACATTCAAGTGTGAACCAAAACATGAGAGTGCGTCATCAAGAAATGAGCATTTTTAATGTGTAGTATCTCTTGAGGTTCATAACATTGAGTGGGTTCTTCAATGGCTTACCCAAAAGAATGGCGAGGTGATAAACACCACCATCAATCTTGTATGTGATAATATAAATACCAAGCTAATTGGGCTTGAACTTTCCTTTGAAAGGAGCATCACCATTCATGTTTTTCTAGTTTTCTTTTAAAACCAAGTCACTCATATTAAATTCATGAGGACAAGTTTTGTGATTGTATTCCTAGGAAATGTGAGACGGGTATGCATGAAGATGTTTCAATGCTTGGACTCGATGAGAGTCCAACATTTCTATCTCATGTAAGTGTTTTTCATGATATTCATTGTCTTTGAGTATACCTTTGAGTGAAACACGTAATGAGGGTATCTCAAGTTATAGTGGAATGACAACCTCAGTACCGTAGACTAGTGAAAAAGGAGTGGCACAAGTGGGCATATGCACACTAGTGCGATAGGCCCAAAGAACATAGAAGAGTTTATTATGCCAGTCATCACCACTAGTAGCAATAGTCTTACGTAGGATTTTGACAATATTTTTATTAGTGGCCTCAACTTGGCCATTGCCCTATGGATAATAAGGAGTAGAAAATTATTGTTTAATTTTGAATTTTGTACAAAAAAATTTAACCTCCTTATTTTTGAAAGAGGATCCATTATCAATGATAATGGTAGAAGGAATTCCAAAGTAGGTAATGATATGGGTAGTGATAAAACCACAAATTTCATTACCAGTTATAGTCCACATTGGTTCTATTTTGACCCATTTATTGAAATATTTGGTGGTAGTAATAATATACTTGTGTTCGTCAATCGATTCAAAATCTATCATGCCAATAAGATTGAAAGCCCATATAGAGAGAATAGCCATGTTGGATCAATCGGTTGGATATCATATGCAGGTGTATGGTGTAGATTGTTGTGCTTTTGGCACTTTTTGTAGTGTGTAGTGTATTTTAGAAAGTATTGTTCCATTATAGGCCAATAATATCCCTAATACAAGAGATTTTTGACATAACTTTACCAAATAAATGGCCTCCACACATGCTATCATGTATCTAAGAGATAGAGGTGGGGATGTTAGCAAGTCCTAGACATCATAGTAGATGGTCATCAATTCCACGTCTAAATAATTTGGCTCCTATGATGACATAACGAGTGGCCTCACGTATCAAGCAACAAGCTTCATGAGGTTGTAAACCTTTGGGAATGGTTTTTGTCATTATAGAAATTCATAAATTAGAGTGAACCATTCGGGGTTGTTGTGACTTCGTGTGATGGAACAAGTTACTAAAGGTAGATTAAAAGTAGAAATATGTCACTAGTGCCAAATGATTAACATGGCACGCTCATCATGATTTCCTTAGGGATAAGAGATGGTGCACTAGCCATAATGTCTACATGATGATTGCCTTTACAGGAGATAGAAAAAATAGAGTAAGAGTCAAACGTAGCCAAGATATCTTTGACCAATGTATTATATGGCATTAGGTTATCTTCTATGCTTTGATATGCATCATTAACTTGGTTAATAACGAGTTTTGAGTCACTTTGTATTTAGATATTTTGAATGAGGATCTTTTGAGCAGTGATTAGGCTAAGGATGAGGGCTTCATATTCAATGATATTATTAGTACACAAAAACCCTAAGTGGTATGCAAAGGGGAGAATATCATCATTTGGAGTGATGAAGACTATCCCGGCCCTAGCACTGATTACAATGAGACCCGTCAAAATACATGGTCCAAGTATCAGAGTCGAGTGCGTAACTAGTGAAATTGTCACAAAAGGAATCACAAATAGGATATCATCAGGAAGAGGTGATTTAACTAGTTGATCCACAATGAATTGGCCTTTAATCACTTTCTGTGGGATGAATTTAAAGTCAAATTCAGTAATCAACATGAAACAACATGTAATACATCCTAAGAGATGTGTGCGGGATAAGAGGTATCATAAAGGATATACTTTAGTAAGAAAATTTACTTCATGATCAAGGAGGTAATGGAGCAATTTTTTTCTACAAAGAAAAGGCCTAGACATAGCTTTTCAACATAACTATAATTGCATTCATAAGAGATTAACGTCTGAATGATATAATAGATTTCCCTTTCATATTGAGAATCATCATGTTGTGTGAGGAGGGAACCTAAGGCATGAAATGTTGTAGATATATATATAACAAGAAAGGATAGTCAAGCATGGGTGGGACTAAGACTTATGGATTTAAAATATATGCTTTTATGGCATCAAATGCTTGTTAGCAGTGATCATCCCAAAAAAACTTAGTATCCTTCTTCATTAAGTGAGTAAATGGTTGGGTTTTATCAGTGAGTTGCACAATAAACCATTGAATAGCTTGAATTTTTCCTTGTAATGAGTATAATTGATGTAAATTTTGGGGTGGAGGCATGTCAACAATTTCCTTGATTTTATTGGGGTCTATTTCGATACCACATTGTGATATAATGTATCCAAGGATTTTGTTGGTTGTGGCTCAAAAAAATGCACTTTTTTTGGATTTAAACATAATTTATACTATCGTAGTTGTTCAAAGAGTGTGTGAAGGTATTGAGCATGTGTATAACGGTGTTATGATTTAGAAAGGGTATCATCAACATAGTCTTCAATAATCTTATGGATATAATCATGAAATATATCATTATTGTGCAGTGATATGTGGCTCAGCGTTTTTAAGGCCAAAGGGCATGACTATGTAGCAAAACTTTCCCCATGGTATAGTGAAAGAAATTTTTCCTTGATTTGTTAGATTGATTTTGATTTAGTTGTAACCAACAAATCTATCCATGAAGGAAATAAATTATTACCCATTCATAGAATCAATAATTACATCGATGTGTGGTAGAGTAAAACCATATTTAGGATGAGCCTTGTTTAGATCACAAAATTCTATGCAACAAAGGCACTCGGCCATCCGGTCTCATGACATGCATAATATTAGACATCCATTTAGGATAATTGATGGCACGAATAAATCCAACATCAAGGAGGCGTTGTATTTATTCCTTAACAAGGAGTGTGACTTTTGGGTGTATTTTACAGATTTTATGTTGAACAAGATTTACACCAGAGTTGAAAATGATGTTATGCATAGCTAATGTATCAATTCTAGGCATATCACTATAATCCCATGCAAAAATGTCTAAAAATTTCTGAAGAAATTGTTTTATATCCTGTTGTTCATTGGGTGTGAGAGAAGTGGCTAACAAAATGATTCGTGGGTTATTAGAAGTGTTAAGGTTGCATTGTATGGTTTCCTAATTGAGAAGGGAAAACTAATCCTCGAATATATGGGTCAAGATGAATTATATCAAGAGGATTGGCATTTTCAATAAGTGTATCAGACTCTTCAAAGTAATAAATAACATTAAGAAGTGATGGAGAACACTTCTTATGATGAAAGGAAGGGAAGTGATCGTAAACCCATGTATTCCAGAAGGAAGTCATCGGTAAAAAAGTATCTAAGTTATCCCAAGCAATAGAAGTAGAATCACTAATGAGGTCTAGATATACCAATGGAAGTGAAGAAGTATGTAACACAATATAAAATTCTAAAGCAGATACATATGGAAGATGGTATCCCAAACAAAATTTGTTAGATTGAGTGGGGATAGCCCATGGCTCTAGGATGCCTTGTCCTTATTAGCCTAGGCCATTATTGGAGAAACCATAATGAGATAAATATTGAAATCCAATTCCATATTTAGAATAATATAGAGAAAATGAACTAGGAGTATCAACAGTATGATCAATGGAATTACAATATGTGAATGGTGATGGATCTATTGGAACATCATAGAAAACTCCCTGATAAAGGAATTTAAGTCATGTATGTAAAGTGGAGGGGACCACATGCATAGCATGGATCCAAGGCCACCCAAGAAGAATGTTATAATTAAGGTTGTTGGGAATTATGTGGCATGGAATGGGAAAGGTACACGGTCTTACAAAGTGACAGGGAGTACGATAGTCCCTAAGACACACTTGGGTATATTGTAATCCACGAATAGAGACAGAGGAAGGAGCCAAAGAGGATTCAAATAGACCCAATTGATGGAGGAAGGCAATATTACAAATATTGAGTCCTGAGCCATTATCGACTAAAACACGCTTGACCCTGATATTATTGATACAAACTTAAATGTACATGGGGCATTATGTTCTAACATTGCTTGGGAAGGTAACTCGTCAGATGTGAAAGTTATTTGATCTTCATTGAGAGATAAAGCATATGTAAACTTATGATACACATACTCTGGTGAGGTATGAGGATGGATATAAGTGTTTGCTAAATAAGACCTGAGTTTATTGATACAATCAGATGGTATTACAAATAATTATGTATGGAGACCTCCATGGTGATAAGCCCCTAAGAAAGAATGAGAGAAGGTGGATTTGAGCGACGGGTTCACCAAAATGAATAAGAAAAATATTAAATTTATAGATGCCTAAATCTAATTACAATGTAGCAGTAAATGAATAAATAATTAAGTATAAATTGACCCAAGCAAATTAATCGAGGAAACAAGGAAACCCTAGTTGCAAAGAGGAGATAAAAGGACTTATCCATTTCATAATTAAATCGGATTATGCCACAAAGGATGAGTAATGAACAGAAAGGTATAAGTGTCACACAGGTCCTGAAAATTGTGTAACCACTCAATCTACTTGTACTAGGGTGCCCAGGATGGGTCGTGGGTGCCGCATGTGCTGCGCATACTAGTTTTAGGTGCCTATGTCTACGCAAAACTCGAAACCCTCCTTTGGAAGGGTCGCGAGATGTTTTTGTCCTTCTCTCTTAGTCAGTATTAGGTCACATGATTATTATCGATGTCGTTGATAACCTCCAATAAATATTTTACCTGCAAACCCTCAAAAGTGCATCAAATCCCAAAAGTAAAAGAATACAAATGAGGGGTCGGATTTTCCTCAGTTGTAAAACAAGTGATCTTACAACTAAGCAATGCACTACATTTTAGACCCAATGTAGTTCTAGGTGTGTATGTGCAGGATCATACCCTAGGTGGCTTTTGTGTGTGTCGCACTTGATAGCGAACAATAGCTAGATGTAGAAAATGTAGATAGATGTGTGAATGGAATAGAATGAACTTCCCCTCTTATGAAGTGTATGCAGAATAATGCATTCCCTTTCCCTTGAATGTATGCTAGAATGGATACTTGAATGCTCTTGAATAGCCTTTGGATGTAACCTTAGGTAGTGATAGCTAATGCTTAGTGCTTAGTCCTTTATTATGGTCACATAAATTTATATTTATATGATTCCCTTGCTTGAATTTGATAATCAACCTCGAAAATGCCAACTACCAAAAATATAAGATGCTTAAACAACTAGAAAGGACCCAAAATATGTGAGAAAAGTAAAAAAGGCCAGGCGCGCTTAGAGGGGGAGGGCACTGGCCCCTAGCGTCCCGGTTGGGTGCTAGTGTCCAGTGAAAAATACCAAAGTGTAAAAAAATAGACTAGGATAAAAGGAGTGTAAAACCAAAAAGGAAGACCGAAAGCAAGAAAATATGGCCAAAGACATGGGTTTATTAGTACTTTTTTACTTAGGAATCATATGAATAGTAGTATGTGATCGGACTAAATACATACCCAAAGTATGTGATTTTGTGTCTACAGTATTGTTCTTGTTATTGTTTCTATTATTATTCTTATTATGTGTCATTGTTTCCATCATGTGTAACCACGGTTTATAGTACAAGTAATTTTAAAAATGTATTAAGTGTTTCACTTACCAATTTCATTGTTTTCGATACTTACTAAAAGTTTCTCAATTCCAAAAATTTGTTAAAATTTGGCTTAAATAATTAAAATTAGATTAAAAATAAATATAAATAGAAAGAAAATTATAAAAAAACAAATAAATAATGCAAACCAATCTTGATAATAGTTGTCACCTCTATTGGGATATGTTTAGGTCCGTAAAATCTCTCAAACCAATAATGTAAATATGTTTTTATCATATTAGTTACATCAAAATAACTCTTCATCCTACAAATAAATATATTCCCTATCTCTAAGAATACTTTATTTCAATCCCCAATAGCCTTCCTATAATAAAAATATTTTATACTTTCTCTACTCTCCCAAACAGGGGGCTTACAACTTAATAAAAGTTACAAAATATAGGAAAATTTGTGCCTTTTATAATGTTTACTAATTAACTAAAATTGACTAAACTATGTAGTGTAGGGTATAGTTAATCTAAGCTATGAGCAGTTGTAAATGAAGTAAACAAATGCAATAAACAATATGCTAATGATCTAAGTAAATATGTAAAATGAAATACTAAACCCTAATGTGCAAGAAAGAAGAGGAAAGAACTGAGCTAATAGTAGATGTGTGTCAGACAGTGTCATAGAAGTAACTGGATAAATTAGAAGCAGGAATGACGGTTTTAGGGTCCCACAGAGGGTAAATCTAGGTGATATGGCTAGACTGGAGCACTTGGGATAGGACTGGGGCACCCACAGTCATTCGTATGCCTAATAAGTGCCCTGGTCTAGGAAAAAGGCCTAGAACTGGTCTTCACAGGTCTTGGAGATGACTAATAACCTTCATTGTCTCTGTCGCATTATGTTTTTTGTACTACGACGAATGCTCCAAATATTACAAGAGGAAGAATAACATGAAAAATACTTAAAGAAGTATCAAAACCCTAAAAAAAGAAATATGCAAAATCAATTGGTTGGACTAACCTCAACCGCCACAACAATGGCCTTACTAACTAAGTGTTGCACTACATTTCAGACTTGGATGTATTTCAAGAGTCTCGTGCATGTCCTACCCTAGGTGCTATTGTGTCACGCACTTTGTGAAGTAGCAAACAATAGCTAAATGTAGAAAATATAATAGAATGTGTGCATGGAATAGAATAGAATCCCTCCTTGTATGAATTGTGATGCAAATTTCTTAGTGTTGTGCCTTGATGATGAAACTATGTGGATGTAAGTGATATCCAATGTAATATATGGATGCAACTCTAGATGGAGTGATAGTAGTAAGTGATGCTAGGTCCCTTGTTATGGTCTCATAACTTTATATTTATAGGGTCCTCTTGCTTTAATTTCATAGCTAACCCCAAAATGCTAACCACAAGAAAGATAAAGATGTAAAACAGCTAGAAGAGGCCCAAAAAGTGGTGGGAAAGTGAAAAAGGATCGGGGTTCCCCTAGTGGGACTAGGGTGCCCCAAGATTAATCAGGTGCCCAAATGAGGCTAAAATAACATGGAATGTCAGAAAATGGCTAGGCATATGGGTGTAATAGGTCACAAATTATGAAATAAAATAAACAAGATGGCCAAAGGATGGGGGTTAATTAGTACTTTCTTTACTCAAGAACCTTCTAAATAGTAGTATGAGACCGAGATAAATAAATGTCTAAAGTGCATGATTTTGTGACTACGTTTACAAACACATGGTTTATTGGTAAAGATGCTCATCCTTTTAGCAAAATCTTATGGATTCAAATCCCCTTATCCATGTCAAACATTTACCATTTTGTCTTATGTGGGCACAAAATCCCATATGTGGCACATAAAAACATTAAAAGGTTTTTATAGTTTAGCAACCTCTTTTAAATTGGCTTGGTGGTGTTTTATCCCACGTGTGTTGGGATAAAAATGAAATAAGGATTAATTAGAAGCCTCCATGCCACTTGATTTTGACTTGAGGACCATCTCATGTTACACACCAAGATTTAGATCACCTGTAAGATGTATTAATTAATATGAAAACTCCAAATCAATGTTACTTTAAACAAAATGGGATTATGCTGCCATTGTGAAGAGAGGGACAATTATGGTTTCTTTCATTGAATAAAGTGGGTAAAACTCTTCATATCTGAATCTAAACCTACACACAAGCACACTTGGAAAATGTTAGTTATTTTTGTGGTTAGGGGACATGTCTTAGTCAAATCCCTAACCCTTTTAAGGATATACAAGACATTTTATTGATGTAAAATGAGAAAACAACAAATGAAAATGATAAGTATAGCTAACTCAGATCACAGGACAATCACAATTATGATTCACCGAAAAATCACATGGATATTACAAGCCAATCATAATTATGTTTCCCGCCTCTGTTGAAATGTTGTAGAACAATGTTGCATCAAGTAATATTTATCCTTTTTTATTTTCTTTCACTTCTTCAAGACCTACAAAACCAAGATATGTGAGCAAGAGAGCAAGAAAACTCAATTATAGGATGTTAAGAGTTTTTAAGAGAGAGGAAATGGTGTGTGAGAGTATGCTTTTATAGATTGGATTACAAAGGGGAGTGAGACACGAGATGGGTGTAACGATAGGGTTCATAGCACATTGAGCATGCACATGGGTAGGTGGGATAGGACATAATTAAATGTGAGCAGGTGAGGGTTATTAAATGGTTGGTGAGTTTTCTTTTATCCTCATTTTGTGGGGTTTTATGATTTTTTTGGGATTTTGTTTTTTATAATGTTTTTATTTTTTTTAGTATGGGAACTTATGCGCAAGATGCATTTTCTAGTGTCTACATGTTTCCCCTTTTTGGGCTATGTGTTGCAAAAATTAGGATGAAACAAAAACTTAAGACAAGATGGAGATCTCTAACCATATGACGGTGCCGCAATTATAGGCTTAAATAGTTGACTAGATAGACATGAAACTAGAAATGCGATCAATGGGCCACTTTATATGGAGTCTATGAATGGATAAATAGGTTTATTTCACAAGGCAAATGCTATTAAGATGATTATTGATTATTGATTGAGATTATTATTGATTATATGTCATAGAATTGAATGAGAAGGGTGGTTGTATGATTCCCCCCTCAAGTGATAGTTTTGGAGCTACAGCTTTTCCCTAGAGAAATGTGAGACAAAAAGTGGTAGTTGAAGATGAGATAAAATGATACTTGGCAAAGGCATACAGAGTGAAGGCCATGATGGGGTTTCCTAGTCATGTGAAAATGAAAATGTATGTACAAAATGCATATAAGTATGACATGTCATGGGATGAAGAGGCATATTGTATTGATTGTAAGTTGACAAAAACAAAATAAGTGGTGAGGTAACAATTAATGCGACATGGGTAAGGAAATGAGCTACGTAACAAGATCGGGAGTGGTACAGGTGATGCGGTAAGATATATTATCCACATAATGAGTTGGGTGATGAGTGTGATGGGTTTGGCGAAGTGAGTTGAATGATTTGGGAGTGAGCGGAGGATGAGCTAGTTAGGTGAGCTGGAGAGAGAGTTGGCTGAGTTGAAGGTGAGTTGGCTCAGTTGGGTGAGTTATTTGGGGTGGGTAGGTGAACCGGAAGTGACAAGTTGAGAGGGGTCTAGCTAAGTCACATGGGTAATCATCTATTTGGAAGATAAGGTGGGATCAAGGAAGGATGGTGGAGTGGATACGAGTGAGTCACGACAACGATGCAATCGAGCAATGGATTCGGAGACTAGGGATTCGGGTAGTAGTGAGTTAGATGTACGGGGAGTCGTGGGGGTTATTGAGAGGTGAGGATGAGGGTGAGGGGATAGGTCAAGGTTAAGGAAGGATTTGTAAGTGTGACTCATGAAGGGAGGAGGGGTAATCAATCCAAAGGGGTAGACGGTCTCAGGCAAGGGAGTATAAGGAAATAGGCTCATGGGGGTGATGTAGCGAGGAAAGTGGAGTGTGAGATGACTTGCTTAGGAGAACCAAGGAGGGAGAACTACCAAGACACAAGTGTAACTCTAGGTGAGGAAAGGTAGGACATGAACGACGCCTTCCCAACTATCCAAGGTGTGTGGCAAGGGATTGAGGAGATCATGGGGTGAGAAAAGGGGAATGTGTTGATGAGTTGAGTCATTGTAGCGACTCAAAGGGGAGTTGGAAGGATATGGATCCCGGGTAGGGTAGGGTCGAGAAAATTCATGAGTAAAAATCAATGGGGTAGGGTAAAGGGAAGGGGTGGGAAAGGAGTGATGGAAGGTTGGCGAGGAGAGATAGATAGTGAGGGGGGATTGGAGTGTGGGATAATTATCTCGTGGGAGGTGGCACCAAGAATGGGGGCGAGCCAAGTCTCAAGCCCGACTTAGCTAGGTAGGTAGGTCCAAAGAGTAGGGTCACTTGGGTAGTGGGAGTGGTGAGGTTTGTACGTTGAGTTCGGCATGGGTTTGGTAGCAATATGGTCATGAGTATAACCGATAGGGGTTAGGGAGAGGTTAGGAGGAGCATGAAGCACAAAGTGAGGAGAGGTGGGATCGATCAATAGCATGACCGATATAGGGACCAAGGAGTAGATAGGTTGGTGGTGGGCTCATGGATTTAGGTCAACCTAGTTGGTCAAGGCATAGGGTGGAGTATATAGGAATCTCGGTGAGTTTCTATAGTGACTCGTCGGGTGAGTTGAGCTCATGATGGGGAGTTGTTCATTATTTTGCTTAGGGTAACTCGAAGAGTCACTAAAGTGACCAGTTGGGGTGAATTGGGGTCAGGGAGTTGGGTAGGGAAATGTGAAGTGAGTGGGGCAGTGATCTATATGAGAGGAAGATAATTAGGGCATATGATGCGTTGCGTGAGACGGTAACGAAAAAATAGGAAAATGGTTTAAAATGTAAATGACGTAAAAAATGGAAAATTCAAAATGATGAAAATGATGTGATGAATCCGTGTAGAGCAAGGTAATGCAATAAATGTACAAAAGGCATCGATTCTCAAGGATGTTCAATCCAACTAAGGTGAATTATAAACACACACTATGACCTAATTGTAATGATGAACTGTAAGTGTTATGTTTGTTGGCCTATAAACATGAATGTCCGATAAGCGTGGTGGTGAACACATGATGAACTTGATGATATAAAAGATGTGACAACGAGTGAGATAAAATGGGATATTGAGCAAGGGATAAACCACAGAGTGTGACATACATACTAGTCATGCGACTCATAAAGATCATGTGTGTGCATGTAAGAGTTAACTACTACTTGAGATGAAGACTCGTAAGACAAAGTGAAAACACAAGCTAATGTGTAGGTGTGATGAGAACAAGTGATTGGTGAGTAGTGAAATGGAAGGTAATTATAATTTGTGTATTTCTTTTTTTTCAACCAGGCATCCATAGCCTTGATGGAGATACATTTGATTTTAGTCACAAAATTTTCTCTACCGCTAACATGGCATCCATAGCCCCAATAGAGATATTGGAAAGACCCCTGAGAGAGAGAGAGTATTTGATATTGCTAATTATTTTTCTTTGCTTTTGAATTTATACTTTTGCTTGATTTCGATTGTTTTTCACATTATATTTAGCTCTCTCATTTTACCAAGGGGTTTAGAACCAAGTGGCTTGATGGAGGAAGTGGAAGTGATGATGGAGATGATAGTTGGAGAGTGTCAACAAATAATTCCCTAGGGTCTTCAAGATAAGTTGTTAAGTGTGTAAGCATGTGTGGATCTCTAAGAGGAAATTCATTCTTAATTCACCAAGTAAGGAGAGACCAAGTTCAAGAAACTATAGTAGATATTATTGACTCATAAAACATGATAACAAGATGATCAAAGTGTGCACAAAAGTCGTGAAACAAACTAAAACATGGAATGTGAACGAACTGTAAATGAAATTTGTAGTAGTGAATGAAAAATTGGAATCAAATATGAATATGTAGAGAAAATATGGAATAACATCCGTGAGAAAGCCTTTCTTATTGCAAATTTTTAAAATACATTGATTTTTTTTTTAAATATGTTTAGTTGTGTGGATATTTTTCAATGAAGATAGAACAAGATATGCGAGAATCAAGTCGGTTTTGAATCTAAGATAGATGAAGAGAAGAAGAATATAAGGATCATGTAGAATGAAGTAGTAGAGAAAAATAAAATACCCCCAGTCCACATAGGGACTAGATAAATAATGGATGTGATGTACAAGAAAAACAATAGATGAGATAAATAATTGGAGTAGTGGGGTTGACATGCATAATGAGTAAAGAAATAATTTCAAATAAAATTCATCTAGTGTTGGTAGGTAAAGTAAGTGGGTGTGGGGATGAAACACACAAGAAAGGTGATGAATGTGGTGGATGTGTGAGAATTTTTGGTGGTCGAGGACATGAGAATAAACCAATGGTAGATGGTGGAGTGTTATGAAGCATGTGGCTAGTGATGATATCATGTGGACAAGAAGTGATTTTTGGAGGAAACATGAGTGTTGAGGCTGTGAGCTTGTGACGAATTGGTGTGATATGCATAGGACAACATGAAATAGGAAGAGGCTGTGTAAAAGGAATGTCCAACATATGAGAATGTGGGAGAAAATTAGAATGATTGGAAAGTGTAATTGGATGCAGAGAGAGGCTTTTGAGGCCCGCGTGTAAAAATAAATGGTGGTGTGGGTGTGAATGATCTTGTGAATGCAAAATGGGGTGATAATAAAAATGGTGCTTGAATGAATTATGTAGGAGGCAAGGTGATGGTGTGGAAGAAATATCCAGAGGAGGTGAAGCAATGGCAGCATGTATGAGGTGACTTGCGAGAAGGAGATGAAAGAACATGTAGATATGAATAATGGGAAATATATGTGAGATGAGTGTAAATAACCATAGTAGATGGTAGAGGATGTAATACGAGGCACCGTGAGTAGTAAATGAGCTTGAATGAGTGGTGAGGAAAGAATTGATATCTATGTGGGAGAAGTTGGAACCCAATGTGATGAAGGGAACAATGGAGTATGAGTAATTGGTGTCATGATAAGTGCGGTATATGTGATTGAACCAAGTGAATAAGGAGGGGTAGTGATGGTTTGTGTGATAGAATCATGTGGTTATGGATAACTAGATAAATGTGGTGACAAAGTGAAATAATCCGACAAGGACAAGGATGAGACCACGTCTATAGCAGAAGGACATAATAGTGGAGATTTATATAAGGATGATGGAGATAATGAGTGATTAGGTGAGCATGATGGTGTTGAGTCCAAGGTGGAAGAATGTAATGGAGTGTATTGTGAAGTGTTTGATTGAGATGATGAGACACTAATTACACATGATGATTGTGATGTAGTAGGGAGTGATGAATCGGATGATGGAGAGATGACACATGGAGAAGAAGTGGATATAGTATTGTGTGAATTAATTATATTAGCGTTAATAGGTGAAGTTGGTAGAGATAAAGGTTCAACCACAATGGATCCCTTGTCAAGAAGGTCTTGAATGATATTGCAGAGTTAGGGACATGAGTCAGTGGAATGACCATCAGTATAATGGTAAGCACATGTTTCATGGGAGGAACACCACAATGGTGGGGGTGGTTTGGGAGGGAGAGTGATGAGATTAGTGTTAAGAAACTTGTAGAGAAGTGAATAAATTGGTTTGATTAATGGGGTGAATTTGCAAGGGGGTTAGATGAGGCTAAAATCCTTAGGAGAATGTAATAAATGCAAAAGTGTGGGTGTAGAAGGTGATGAAGTGTGAGGAGGATCTGATTGGATGACATTGTGAACATGGGAGTGTAATGGTGTGGTAGGTGGTGGAGGAATGGAAACATGCAACAAGGATGGAGGATAACCAAGATGGACATCTTTAAGGCTTTGTGCCATGTGCACGGCCTCATCAAATGTGCGTATTGGATGAATTTGTAAGTGGTGAGAGATGTGAGCGACGTAACTTTTGGAAAAGAGATCAATGAACTCAGATTGTGGGAGGGTAATGAAAAGAGATGGATGAGAGCACGTCAACATACAAAAAATTCAATAATGGATTAATTATGGGATTGGCGAGGAATGTGAAGGTCGATGAGTTTTTTTGGTGTAACTTGAATGGAAAAGTGAGATAAGAGTGTGTCTGCAAGTTGTGTGAATTTGTAAATTATATTTTTTGTGGGAGGCATGAGTACTAATCAAGTGTGTAACCAATGAGTGAAAGTGGGAAATTACATAGAAGGAGAGTGTCATCATGTTGAATGAGGTGGCATGCATAGCGGAATAGATGTAAGTGGTGTTGAGGGTCCTTAGTGCCATCAAATTTGTCAAAAATGGGAAATTTGAAATGTAATGGATAGGGATGGCATGGTACTATGGGGTGAATATGCTCATTGCAAATAGAGCAATAAGTTGGTGTGGGTGGGAGTCCCCAAAATGTTGGGACTCAAGCTTAAAAATGTGGTCAAGAAGGTGTTGATGAAGCAAATTAGGATGAGAATGAATATGGAAATGACTAGAAGCCATGGGAAATGAAAATGACTAGGACTTTGAAACATGAGTGGAACAAGTTAGCAAGATGGTAAGACAAGAAAATTGCAAGACATTCATAGTTGCGATTGGATCTAGGATAAATTAGGAATCATAAAAGAATGCAGAATGAATGACTTGGAAGGATATATGTCACATAATTTCAATTGACTCTAGGAAAAATGTGGGGAGGAAAAATCACAATACATCATAGTTATGACTAAGACTAGGAAGATCATAATTCGTAATGGATGATAAAAACAAATACGGTAGCGTGGGAGGAGTCTCATGGAGAATAGAAACATTTGTAAGGGGGACTCGAAACAATGTTGTTTGTTTATCTCAAGGTGGAATAGGGTCTCATTCTATTTTTCTTCCTATAAAAGGAGACCATCCGAAAGAGCACAATACACTAGAATATTTCTAGTCACCGACTCTACTTTATCCCTTGATTAACTAACCTAGATTTTACTCTACTCAATCGATCAAATTGGGGCCATCACTAAGGATAGCCTTGGTCTTAATCCTCATGGGTGTACTATTCAAGGAGATTGAGTGGCCCATTTCATTGTCTAGTTCCCTCAATGTTCCAACTACTTTGGGGTTCATGTGGTACTCCTCACAATAATTTTTGGGCTTATGCCCATGCACTTCCCACAGATTATGTAGATGGGTATTTACCCTTATTCAGACCTATAATAAAATGTGTAGTTCATTCCTGATTCATTCCTTTAAGAAAATTTTTTTATTTTTAATTTTTTAGAAAAACAAAGTTACAACACAGTCACAGTTGCAACTTCCCTACAACCATATTTTAAGGTTTTTTTTGTTGGAAATTATGTAACCCAATCGTAGTAGTTTTTCCGCCTATTTTTGAAATGTCACAAGAACAATGATGCAACAAGTAAGATATATCCTTTATGCTTCACTTTCACTTCTTTAAAACCTACAAAACCAAGATATGCAAGCAAGAGAGAAAGAAAACTCAAGTATAGGATGTCAAGAGTTGCTAAGAAATAGGAAATGATGTGTGAGAGGTTAATTATATAGATTAGAGTACATAGGGGAGTGAGACACTTACGGGTGTAATGATAGGGTCCATAGTGCATTGGGCATGCACATGGGTAGGTGGGATGGGATATAATTAAATGTGAGTGGGTGAGGGTTAGTAAATGGGTGGTGAGTTGTCTTTTATCCCCATTTTGTGGGGTTTTATGATTTTTTTGGGATTTTGTGTTTTATAATTTTTTTGTTGTTTTTGAATAAGGGACCTTATGTACAAGGTGCATTTTCTAGTGTCTACACATGCATTGAACTTATCCATGGTTGTTTTGGTGACGTTTAGTGCTTTGTTGGGCATTTGGTGTGTGTTGTCTTTGATGGAGATGTCACGTGGTGACTTGGGTCCTACCACTTGGCCTTTGACACTAATCTTTATAAAATTATTGCCATTTATCCCATATGCATCCCGATTCAAGAATATGAGATATTTAAATAGAAACAAGATTCATATAGTTTGAGGAAAATGTTGCAAGGCCCCCTCCTTACAAAAATAGGACCCCATTGGTTGATGAGCCCCCAACCGGGTAAAAATGTGGGCCCCACACTTGACCATCAAATATTAGAGGCCAAAACCAAATAAACCCATTTGTCAAATTTCACTCTTCCACATGTCAATCTATTATTGGTCCATGTGTCAATATCCGAGTAGGCCAGTCGTCATTGTGTGACTAATTTTTCTTTTTCTTGTTGAATCATAACTTTATCGGGCCATAAATTTTGCATATGAAATCATTTTGACCCTATTCAAAATGAGTTGGAAATATCTCAATGATGTCTTTGATGTGTAGGAAGTTTCATCATAATTGTAGACTATTTGATTAGATCATTTTTGGGGATCCTCCTGGGTCACTCCTCCCCACTAAGCAGCTTTTAGACCACCAAATTTTTATTTTTTTTTTTACATAAGCGAGGGTATAATTCCCTCCTTTTTATGATTCCCATCCATCATGCTTTGTTTGGATTAATTCCTTTCAGACCCACATGAAGGTACTCCACATCACCCCTTCGCAAAGTCCTCACCCTCCTATTAAGAATAAATACTTCCTACAACTCGTTAAGATGTTTAGGAGAAAAATAATCAATAGAAGGAACTTGAACACTCTCATCTTGATCCATGATCATAGGAGGCTCATATAGTTTCAAGTTTTCAACATTAACAAAATAATACATGTGTATATATGGAGATAACTCTAACATGATTACAGGGGTAGTTATACCTGCAACTATTTCATAACTTCTCAAAAATCTTAAATGGACCATACCTGATTGGTTTGAGATTTTTACCTTCACCTTTAAGGTGTTCTTTACTAATGTGTAGCTAAACTTGGTCATCAAATTTGAAGTGATGATCAACCTAATACTAGTCATGCTTAGTCTTATAGTTGGCTTGGATATTTTCTAATTACTCTTGGATAACTTGATGAATCAATTAAATCTTATGGATGAAATTATTTGTTTTGTCTTCATCTTTATTTCCATCTGATATTGATTCTTGTCCAAAATTTAAATCCAAGTGGGACTTAGGAAAATAACCGAAATAAGTCTCAAAAGGAGACTTTTGTGTAGAAGAATGTATGGAACACTTGTAAGCATGTTGCACATAACACAAGTGTTTGTCCTAAATCTTAGGATGCTTGCTAAAATAGCCTAAAATAAAATGTACCATTTTTTATTAACCACTTCTATTTTCCAATCGATTTGTGGATGAAAAGTAGTACTCTTATTTAGTTTTGTGTCCACCAAGTCCCAAAAACTAACCAAAACTTCCCAAAATATCAATAATCTCGATTAGATACAATAGATTTAAACAAACAAAAATGAATCTAAATATTGTTGAATAATAAATTTGTAATCTCCTTGCATTTATTTATTTTTTACAGGGCACTAATATACACCTTTTGTTTAATCTATCCACAACCACATACAAATAGTAATTATTCTTTCTTGACACATAAAATCCTCCTATAAAGTCCATAGAAACACTTTGCCATGGACGAATTGGTATGTGAAGTGGGGTATATAATCCCAACTACTTGTTACTAGGCTTGATTGTGGCACAAATAATACAACCCTTTATTTACTTAGAAATGTTTTCATACATTTGAGGCCAATAACAATATCTTTGTAATCTGTGTGACTATTTTAGTGATGTAAGTGCTTCCTAATCACATGAACTCTCTCATCTTGTGGAATGAAAAATTTACCAAGATGATAAATTAACCCATTATTTAAGTGATAATCTAATTCTTATACTTGATTACCATAAGTTAGATCTTCATAAACATCTTTACAATCAGCATCTCTAGCATATTATTCCTTATAACTTTTTTGCATTAAAGGATTATGCTACAAAATAATACATGCAATAATAGGAGGTCTTAAAATATATCAAAAAATTTATTTTGTGTACATTTTTTATGCAATATCACAAGATGGAATTGTTGCAAAAATCCATCCAATGATCTCAAACCTCTAGCTTTTGAAATTTATGAGACCACAACACTTTATTGTTCTACTTTCAACTTTCGAAAATGACAATATTTTAATTATTAGTGAGAAAAATGGAAACTTAGAACTATCTTGCAGGAAAGGAAAGATAACAATTCAACACAATATTTATCTTGGAAACCCCCAAGTTGAGGGAAACCATCCAGAAGGGAAATTGCTCTTTCTTCCCAATTTTTATTGGCCAATTGTAAAAGAATTACATATTACAATAAGAGGAAAGAAGGTAAACATAATAACACCTCCCTTTTATAATTGGTTTCTTTGTTTCTACACCTTACTTCTACAAAACACTTCCATCTCTAATGGTTTCTTCTCACTCTCTTGCATTCAAACTTCGATGATCCAATTCTTACATAACTTTATTCCCATGTCGTCCCATGCATTAGATAATGAGAAACATCCTCCAAGGAAGAGACATGGTTGAGATGCTTGAAATATGTGATTGTTCATGGCTCTATTTTATTTTTCGTCCATTAGTGACAAGACCATCGGTGTATGCAGACCAGCAGCTATGCAACCGTCGGGGTGGTTACATAATTGACATTCTATGCAAGGGTGATTATAAAACCATTGGGGTGGTTACGTAACTACTACTCTACATAGAGTAGTGGTTCTATAACTTTACAATTTGATCTTCATTCTTCTTAATTCTTCTTTTGGATCTAGTTGTTCTGATGAAGTGGTGTCTTCTTTATATCCTTATAGATCACACCTCCCCTGTTCAGGGGGCTTTTAGTCCCCCAAAATATTAGTGGGGGAGTAGATGAGGAAAAAATTCCCTCACTTTCTCCTTCAAGTACCACCAAGCCTTCCTTGGTTTCTTCCCCTTGAGTCCAATTTTCTAAGACTCTTGTGGACCTCTTTTTATCTCTCTCGATCTTGTATGGTAGCACTATGTCCTCCTCCAATTCACCTTGTGAGTCTAAGATGCAATACTCTATGGAAGATATTAATTGGCATTCTTCTTCTTCATCAAGCATGGATGGCTCATATAGGTGTAATTTATCACAATTTACTACTGAGTACATCCACATGAATGGTGGAAAATTAATCCTAAAGGCATTTTCTCCAACCTTCTCTAGTATAGTGAAGGGTCCATACCATAGTGGCTTGAGTTTCCTTATTTGGCCTTATAACCTCTCCTTTCTCAAGTAAAGCCAAACTGTGTCTCCAACATGAATTTTTTGCTCCCCTCGATATTGATTGTGTCTAACCTTATACTTGGCTTGATATTTTTCATATTGTTCTTTCACCTTGAGATGGATTTTTTGGATCCTCTCAACAAAATTTGCTTCTCTAGTCACCTCTAAATCATGTATCTCCCTTCTTCTTGCTTCTTAACTACCATGTCCAGTGGATTAGTAGGTAGATATCATAAGCATGCTTTGAACGATGATTGCATAGTGGATGTATGTACTGCCCAATTATAAGAATGTTGAATGTAGGCTAAGGAATCATCCTAATTCTGTGGATATTTGTTATTATATCCTCTGATCAGCTACACCAAAGTCTTGTTCACCACCTCCATTTATCCATCTATCTGTGGATGGAAATTTGTGCTCCTCTGTAACTTGGTGTCCATCTTGTCCCAAAAAGTAGTCTAAAACTTCCCGAGAACTGGAATCGTTATAAAAATAATAGACTTTGGCAAACCAAAATGCACCCATGCATTAGCAAAGAAAAGTTAAGTTGCCTCATATGCTTTTGTTGTCTTTTTACAAGCCATAAGAACACACATCTTAGTAAATATATCTATAATAACATATAGATAATCATGGCCATGTTTATACATAGGTATTCCTCCTAAAAAATCCATAGAAATATCCTCCCAAGGATGAGTAGGGACTGGTAAAGGCATATACAAACCTTCCTTCCTAATTTTAGGCTTGCTTATACAACAAAGTTTACATCCTCTTATGAATTTAGATACTTATTATTACATATTAGGCCAATACATGTACTTTTACAAGTGGTCCATGGTCTTGCCAACACTAAAATGTCCTACTATTTTCTAGGTATGTGCTTCCCTCATCAATAGAATCCTTTCTTATTTTGGCACAAAAATATTCTCCCATCAGTAGAACAACCCATATTTGAGATAAAAATCTTCAATACCTATCTTTTCAGCCCCTTGGGACTGTAATTGTTGATATATCACACCAAAATTTTTGTCTTGAGCATATGTTTCTCCGTAAGATTCCTTCGTGAAGGGATCAATCTGAGAGATAGTGGCCAAACTAGATATTTTATCTTATGTGGGTGGCCTAGAAAACATGTCTGCCACAAATTTGTGCTACCTTTCTTATACTTGATCACCAAATGGAACTGCTAAAGGAATCCCATCCACTTGTAGTGCCTTTCCTGCTGCAATGTAGACTGTACTTGCAAATACTTGGAGAGGTTTGTGGTCAGTGTGCATAATAGTTTCTTTTCCCAACAAATAATGTTTCCATTTCTTTATTTCCTAAACTAGTGCATACATTTCCTTATCATATACTAAATATCCCTTAACTGCTAAAGTGAAAGTTTCTGAATGATAACATATTGGTTTACCTCCCTGTAGCAACACTACTCCCATAGCATAATCACTAGAATTTGTCTCTACTTCAAAGGGATGCTGCAAATTAGGAAGATAAAGTACTATATCATGACTAATTTTATATTTTAATAACTCTAAAGCTTGATCTTTTCCTTACCCAAGTCAAAACCCTTACTCTTTGCGGTCACTGTGTGTAGAGGTGTTACAATAGCGGAGAAGCCCGGAATGAACTTCCTCATGTATTGTACTACTCCCACAAAACTTCTAGTCTTTGTGGCTCCTATTGGTGTTGGCTAGTTGGTGATGGATTCCACATTCTTTGGATCCACTTGTAGATCTCCTCCTCTAACCATGTGCCCAAGATAGACAGTGACTGTTTGGAAAATTCACACTTCTTCATGTTGCACAACATTCATTTCTCTCTAAGAAATTACAATACTTGCTACAAATGTGTTATATGTTCCTCCCATGTGGTACTAAAAATAATAATATCATCCAAATATACAATGACACATGAATCTATGAATTCCCACAATACATCATTCATCAATCTCATAAATGTAGTGGGTGCATTATATAAACTTAATGGAAGTACTAATCACTCATACAAACCTTGTTTTATTTTGAAGGCAGTACTCCATATATCATCCTCCTTCATCTTGACCTGGTGATAACCTGACTTGAGATCAAAATTCATGAAGAAATTTGCATGTTGAAGACAGTCCAAGAGGTCATCTATGTGTGGGGATGGACATTTGTTCTTTATGTTGATCTTGTTTAAAACTTAGTAGTTGATGTGTGTCCTCCATGAACCATATTTATTCGGCACCATCACAATAGGAGAACCACATGGTGATGTGCTTTGGCGTATTACCCTTATTCCAAAAACTTCTGGAGTTATTTCTTTACCTTTGTACTCTTCAACAAGGATTTCATATTTAACTTGATATTTGGTAGAGGGGACTCTGACAACAGTTGAATCTCATGCTCTACCTCCCATTTTGGTGTTACATCACCGGGAGTCTGAATACTTCCTTAAAATACTTAATGATGTTATTCAAATCTTTCATCCCTTTGTTATAAATATCTGAAATTTATACCCCATCTTGTTTATCTTTCAATAAAAGTCAACAAAATTTATTATGATTTTCCTGAATTAGTCTCTTTGCTTGGTTAGCACTTATCATAAAAATTGTTGTCTTACTCGGGTGTGCCTAAATGTTGTAATCGATTCCATCCTTGACCCATCTATATCATGTATCCCTTCTTGTAAATATAACATCACTAATATACAAGTAGTAATCATGAAAACAACATCAAATGCATCAAGTGGAATTACATCAACTTCCAATACATCTACATACTGAGAATTTATTCCAAAATTGAGCTTACATCTTATTGTTACCTGAATTTATACGACCTTCTTCACCCATCCCAAAGGATATGGATGTGGATTCTCATTAGTTTCAAGACCAAGATTCTTTACAACCGCATCTAAAATCAAGTTAGATTGAGAACTGGTATCAATCAAAGGTTTTAACTTAGTTCTCTTGATTTAGATTTTTATCTAAAATAGCTTAATCATCTCTTCCTATTGTTCTTGGTTGTTTATGTTAGTGGCTTCCAATCCAAGCCTTTCATCTACATTAGAATCATCCTATAGTTCCATCTCCCCATCTATCTTTACGACTATCATGGATTTCTTGGAATCCTTGGTTCGGTTCTTTAGATGCAATTCCAGATACGACTTCCAACATGTGACATTAGTATGACCATTGATATCACAATTCTTACAAAAATTCTTAGGATCTTTACAAGTATTCAAAGTAGTGGCGGTTTGTTTACCTTTCCCTTTCCATTTACCTTTGTTACTTGTTTGTCCCTACTCTTTCTTTGGCTGATTTTTTGACTACTTTGCCCTCGAATTTATTTCTCCTTGCTTCTTTTCATCATCAATATAGTATGATTGTACACATGCTTCATTGAGATCCTTGGGATTCATGGAGATGACCTTCCTTCAAAGGTGAGTGTGAAGTCCTCCCAAATACTTGGTCAAAATATCCTCATCCTCCAAGTCCATATTAAGCAACATGGCTTGTATCTAAAACCCTAAAGTATTATCTTACACACTCGACCATTTCCTTGTCTAAAATACTACAATTTAATCATCTGGTCAGTCTTATGGCCAATAGGATAAAATTTATCTCTAAGCAATTCTTTAAATTCCTCCCAAGATCTTACAATATGACGTTTCTTCTTTTCAAAAGTGGCTAGATGGGTTTCCCACCAAACCAGAGCATGTCCTTCCATTTTTATACATACAAAGGTGATCTTTTGTGCCTCAATAACATCATGAACACTAAAGTAAACCTCTAATTGTTTTAACCATTTATCAAGCAATTTTGCATCTACTTTTCCTTCAAAGCTTTTTATCTCAACCTTAGTTTCAACTTTAAAAGGAGCATGATCATATTTTACCTTCTCTTTTACAACTGGAGTTTCTTTTTCATGCTCTTCCACATCTTCCTCATCATGACTCTTTCCTATGCCAAAATTTTCATCCAAATATCGAACCATTGAGTCCATGGAATCTTGCTTAACTGAAGCCGTCTTTTACAGATCTGAAAGTTCTTGTTGGTGTCTATACAACCTATCCATCATGGTTTCCAACATCTCAATTCTACGGACCAAGTTCTCTTCCTCCATTTGATCTCAAATTCTTTGTTTCCACTTCTTCGTAGATATATTTGGATCACAAGGTAAAACTTCTTCGCCTTTAGACCTTGTCACTGTCATAAAAATCACAAGAACGAATACCACATTCCTGGATAATAATCAACTCTGATACCAAAATGATATGTAAACCTCTAACTTTGAAAATTTACGAGACCACAACACTTTATTGTTCTACTTTCAAATTTCAAAAATGATAGTCTTTTAATTATTAGTGAGAAAATGGAAACTTATGACTACCTTATAGTAAAGGAAAATAACAATTCAACACAATATTTATCCTAAAACCCCGAGTTGATGGAAAACTATACAGAAGGTAAATTTCTCTTTCTTCCCAATTTTTATTGGTAAATTGTAAAATAATTACATATTACAACAAGAGGAAAGAAGGTAAACAATGTAACACCTCCCTTCTATACTTGGTTGCTCTAATTATGCACCTTACTTCTACAAAACACTTCCATCTCCAATGGTTTCTTCTCACTCTCTTGAAAGGAACGATAACCAAATCATACCAAGCCAAGAACACAGATGCTAATCAAACACCACAATCAATAAGATGAAAGTAATTTGCTAGAATAACTTTACATAAAACCTTTGCAAACAAATGAGCAGCAATATCATATATTATTATGGAACTCAATGCAATACATTGAGAATGGGCCTTGCTTAAATAGGAAAGGAATAACAATCTAAGAACCAATCAAGGTCGTAGATCAAGCCATAAATCAAGGAAATAACTAGTCATCAAAGAACTAGTCAAGACCATAGATTTAGGAGAGAATTAGACATCAAGGATCTAGTCAATACCATAGATCAAGGAAAGAACTATACCTAACAACTAAATAATATCTCCTAATATCTAAATAAGATAAAATAAATATCCACACACATAAGTGGGTGAGGATAAATACAATAAAGGTAAATAAAGTACCTAGGTGAACATGAGCTAAGGTAAATACCTACTCTAACATCTCTTGCATTCAAACTTCGATGATCCAATTCTTTCCTATTATCTCACTTAAATAACTTTCTTCCCATGTCCTCAATGTGCACTAGAGAATGAGAAATGTCCTCCAAGGAAGAGACATGGTCAATATGCTTTAAATATGTGACTATTCATGGCTCTATTTTTATTTTTCATCCATTAGTGATAGGACCGTCGATGTATGCAGACCAATGGTTATGCAAACCGTTGGCGATTACGTAACAGTGCCCATCATGCAGCGGGGCGGTTGCACAACCACCAAGGTGGTTATGCAGCCACTACTCGCACATAGTGGTGGTTCTGTAACTTTACATTTTTCTCTTTATTATTCTTAATTATTCTTTTGGATCTAGTTGATCTAATGAAGTGGTTTCCTCTTTGGATCCTAATGGATCATCCAACAACATTTCCTTGACTATTGTAGTTTTGAATGCTAATGGAAATATAAAGCAAAGGTTGTGCTACGTGTGGATTATAGTCTCTTTGCCCATCAAATAATGCTTCCATTTTTCACACTTTATACCAAAGCATACAACTCTTTATCATAAGTAGGATAGTTCCTTACCACACTTGTGAAGGTCTTTGAATGGTAACACACATGTTTTATCATCTCGCATTAAGATGACACCTATGGCATAATCACTTTCATTTGTTTTAATATTGAATGAATTTGTAAATTAGGTAGTTCTAACATTGGGTCTATGCTTATCTTATCCTTTTAGTGTGTCAAAGGATTTTTGGTACTTTCCTCCCCACTGAAAGACATTTTTAGTATTTGTGAAGGAATGAAAAGGAGATATAATAAATGAAAAATTGGCATTAAACTTCCTCTAATATTGAACTACCCCAAGGAATCTTCTAACTTCAATTAAATTATTAGGCTTAGGCCATTTCATAATGATTTTAACTTTAGAGGGATCAATTTTTAATTTACCATACCATACAACATATCCTAAATATACCAAAGATATTTTACCAAATTCACACTTAGACATCTTTAAGTACGATTTCCCCTTTGCAAAGTATCCAAGACTTTCTTAATGTGTTCAACATGATCTTCTCAAATTTTACTGAAGATTAAAATATCATCTAAATGGACTATAAAAAAATCATCTATGAATTTCCTAAATACTTCATTCATAACCCCTATGAAGGTTTCTGGTGCATTACAAAGCCCAAAGGGAATAATGAGCCATTCAAAAATACCTTGCTTAGTTTTAAAAGTAGTTTTCCAAATATTACACTCACTTATTCTAGCTTGGCCACTCTCAAGTCTAACTTAGTGAGATAAACAACATTTTTCAACCGATCTAATAAATTATCAATACAAGGAAGAGGGTAGCGGTTGTTCATTGTTATATTGTTCACTTCTCAAAAATTCACACGCATTTTCCAATATTGGAAATCAAGACACTAAGAGGGGGGTGAATTAGTGTAAATTCAACCATTGAAGGAAAATTCAATTTGGCTACTTAGTTATGAATAAATAACACTACCAACTATGAGTAATAAATAATGGAACACATGAGAAGACAATATTTAAAGTGGGAAACCCGTGATGGGATAAAAACCCACTGAGAAACCAATGCACTAAGTTAGAAAATCTATCCAATGAAATATTCTAAATGTCTCAAACTTGTTGATCACCCAATTAACATGAAGCACCAACTTCAATATCTAATCAAACACATACTTAACTCCTTTACAAGTTGTAACTTGTATTAAATCACCTACTTTCAAATTTTCTAAGGTATACTTCGACATAACAATTTTGATCACTCACTTGACATAGTTACTTTAACAACAAATAGTGATCCTAAATTTTCTCATAAATTCTCATACACCTTCTCTTAGTTGCACTAGCCTTAATACATTATCAGCACTCTCACTTTCTCAACAACACTATTCATTGAAAGAGATTATTTTACACAATAAAGAGAGGAACCTACAAAATTACTTTTCACTTCCATTTCAAAACTATTCACTTTCCCACACATGAGCTCGTACATGGAGGAAATATAAGATCACCTAAAACTATCAATTGACGGTGATTGTATCTGAGTTTTGTGGTAGGTTCATACTCATATTTGCAGGTTATTTCAATATTATCTAAAGTAAATGATTATTAGAGGAGGATTCTAAACTCAATTTCCTACTTACTTCTCTTGTCGATATTCCCTTTCTAACCCTTGCTAACTGATTTGTAATGGTCATTCGATATTTATCCTGTTCTTACAACGTATGAACTTTCTCTCATAGAAAAATGGAATCCATGATAAGTGTAACTAACATACAATACCTAATTAGTCTCCTCCTTTAGCTTTATAACTCATGAAAAGATTCCTTTCTCTCCATTCTATCTTTGAGGAATCACTTGAAGTTACATGCACAACTAGGTGTTAGTGCATAACTCTGTGGACTTGAACTTGTGAATATTTGAAGTTTTATAACTTGATGACTTACATTGCATTTTGGTGATATGAATTTGTACTACCTTTGCACCTTCACTATGATATTGAATAAAAAAATTTCAAAGCATGAAGTTTTCATTTCAGTCCACTTTCACACTTGTTTGTGCACAGTCGTGAAGAACTTGAGATAACACCATACGGATGACTTGATTACTCACAGATAATGAGGTCTCATAAATTTAAAAATATTTGAAAAAGAGATGAGTGGTCTCTATAACACCTTCAACTGACTAGAAGAGGCAGAGCATCCTCATTACCTTCATGAAGCATGCATTGGAGCAGGGTATCACTGATTTACATGTACACATTGACATCTTCACAGATTGAGCAAACCACACACTTTATCAGTTTATCATGACTTAAAAGGCACCCTACAAGGAGGATATGTATGTCATGAAACTCTCCAAGTCCATTTTTTCATTCCATGGAAAAATAGCTCAAGGTTACATGATTTCCAAGACACACTCAGGTAGGGTTTTGAGATTCAAGAACTAGTCTTCAAAAGTGAGTTGGTCTACTTATGTAAACCTTTATCCATGGACTCTAAGTCACTTTTTGATAAGCTCCTATACTTTTTAAACTTATCACACCAAGTGAAATCATCAACTCAATAGATATATTCATGATATTCAAGCATTTCTGGGACTGTGTGTATTGGTTCTTAAGGCACCAAAGACCAATCTTGACTTAGGGACTCCTTACTCACATAACTTTAATTTAAGGACTAACCAATGCCACAAATACTTCAAATGGGATCCCTAATCCATCTTCAAAATATTTTTTTCATGGGTTGTGAAGAGAAATCCACAAGATCATCTCAGTTTCTCAACCTTCTTGACTAGGCATATAGTGTAGTTGTAGACCAAAAGAATTTAGACCTCAAAACCCTTCACCAAAGAAAACCATGAGCTCTAACATGTCACCTTGGACCTATAACATATGTTCATATTCATTATTCACCTCAACGTTAGGCTTATACTCAAACCTTCATGACTGTTTGACTTGACCGCCTTTTAGCTCTAGGTGAGAGAGATTGAGAGGATCACAACAAATGTTCAAATAAAATACCTAGAATATTTCATGAGCATGAAGTACATTCCCAAAACATAATTCCACATGTATGTTTTCATCTTGAAACCTTCTAGACAAGGCAATATAACTAAAAACTTATAAAACATGGTTAAATTTGTATGGTACACCATGCCCAAGGAAATAAAATGCCACCAAATTGGACTAGAAAGGATTCTCTACAACCATGAGTGGTTGTCTTAGCTTGCACAAGTGATTTAAAGATCAAAAACATCATTTCTTATCTGTCACTTCAAACTTAGGGTTTTAGGAGGGTTTGAAGTGGTTTGCACTCTTAAGGATTGTTCATAGAGTATAGGACACCATTTCACTTCATTCTTTCTCTTGCATGTTCTTAACTCAGTGCTCTAACACTAGTGAAGGCCTTAAGATACCATGTAAAACTTTTACATGCCTTTGGGATCTTGAGAGTTGACCTTTGAGCTAGGAGAGTACTTTCAAGGAGATCGATAGAGCTAAAACCTTCATAACTTCAAAAACATGAGACTTAGACCCTAGTTCTATAACACTTTCCTCCACATGCCCTATACCTTGGTTGCTCATAAATGAACCTATAAAATCATGACCAATCTCATTTTTTCATTCCTATATTGTTTGTTCTTAGGGGAAGTCATAGGAAAGGCCTCAAATTTACCTCCAAGTGATGAATTATGACATGTAGCTTCACATGAGGACTCTAGACCATGTTCCTAAACACATCTCATGCTTACATTGGCTTGACATGGCCTTATTTTTCTTCATCCATCTCATTAGGTCCTTGAACTAGGCCTAAATGGGCTAGTTCCAACCATGAATTGTAATATTTGACCTGATGACCATCCTAGAAGCCCTTACACACTCTTGAAACATCATTTTAGACCTATAGGACACCTTATAAGTGCACACCAAACATCTCCATACCTCTATTGGGCACCAACCACCTCAACCAAGTACTAAACACCCTGAAACCACCATGACTACTCAAGAAGACACACTGAAACCACCTTGAGAAGGCACTAAACCACTTTTGTGAAGGAACTACCAATCAACCTTCATGCCCCTGAAGAGATGAAACCTCATCACTCACTCTTTTCCATCAATGCTCCATGTCATCAATGACAACAACACCAAGACAGGGTTCAACATCCAAATGTCATCTTTCTTTAAAATTAACATAATTGGCGAACCCCATGGATAAGTGCTTGGCCTAATGATCCCTTTCTCAATAAATTCTATGAATTTTCTTTATTTTTCATTTTCCACCATGGACAACCTATACATGCCAATGCTAGGAAGAGGTGCATCTTTTTTAGCTAAATCTCATGTTGTATTTCCCTCTTAGAAGGTAAACCTTATGGATCCTATAAAAACCATCTTATTTATATATTATCCTAACTATTTCAATATTATGTTTAGGATCAAAACTTTCTAGAGCCTTAGATTTATTATCTTCCTTGGCTATTATAATCATGATTACAAAAAAATTCTTGCATTGACAATTATTTTCATTTGTACCCCATATACAAGTGATAAATTTTCCTTTATCCAATGGGCTATTACAATGTATTCAATCTCATCCTTACAAGCAAATATTTATTCTCTTCCTTGTAGAAGATTTATTTTCTATCAAATAAATAAGGACTTCCAAGTACAATTCCACAAATATCAAGTGAAACCACAACTACTTCTACCTCATAAATGAACTTAGAGGTGATTGCAAATATAAGTTTTCATATTTTCTTGACCTACAATTTAGCATCATCACATAACCAACAAAGAGGGTATGGTTTAGGATGTGGCTTAGTCTAAAGTCCCAAATTCTTAACAACCTCATCAAAAATAATACTATCTTGTGATTGACTATCAAAAAAGTATCTATTTTAGCATGTTTAAAAATTAATCTTATGTGGAAAAGATATTATCTTTTCTTTTTCTCATACATAGACTTAGAATTAGAAGAATAATGGGAATTAATGCTATAAGAGGAAGAATATGAACCTTACAAACCTATAGTATTGATCTTGGTCTCATCACCTAAATTAGATCCAAGATCTTACCGTATTGTTGGAGTAGTCTTCTTATCACCTTTCTTATTTCTTAACCTCTTTGGCTTGAGTTCTGGATGGAGCTTCCAACACTTAGCATCCACATGTCCTTTTTTACAATGTAAACAAAAAGTTTCTCGTATCCTTTCTTAACCATGGAAGTGTGTTTTATCTTACCCTTTCCTTTACCTTTTTTTTAAAGTTGTTTAATTGATTTCTTTGTGAACATTTCCTTGGTCACTTTACCTCTTGATTCAATATGGGTAGCTTGGACACAAAATTCATCAAGGTTAGTGGGATTAAACATAAGTATTGTATGCCTCAAATAACTATGTAACCCACCAATATAATTTAAAAGATTCTCTTGATTATAAAAGGGAATGCCAAAAATAAATCCCTTCTTTAAAACTCTTGAGTGTAATCTTATACACTTTTACCGTAATTTTGCCTTAAGTTTTTCCAACCCATAGTAGATTGTTGCATATACCCCAATGGATAGAATTTTTATTTCAGTGTAGAAACAAAATCATTCCAAGAATAAATCACTTTAGTATGTTTAAAGTATATTCTTGTGTCTTATTCTCCCACCAAATGAGTTTTGTACTACCAAATCAAAGAGTAGTTATAGAAACCTAAATCGACTACGCAATTTTAATACTAAAATTGAACCAATTATCCTCTTTCCCATCATTTAATTATAATCAGTGATTACCCACTAATTAGCTAGCATTTCCCTTCATTTCGATCAATTAAAGAAAAATCATTAATTAACTATCCCTCCCCCATCCTAGATGCCAATTAACGACACTTCGTTAGATATAATTTTCTTTTAATTAATTAATTGAACATTATTAATTAAGTAAGATTTTTAATCTCATATTTAATCAATAAACCTTCTTATTGGTTGAATCTCCCTTTAAATCCTTCAAATTATACTAATTTCCCTCTAAATCATCTCTAAATGGCTCAAATAAGATTAACTTGGTCTATTAATAAAATCTAGTTTAATTAAATCACCCCCAACTCCCCTGTGTTGTTAATCACTAATTAATCTCTTCTAATCATACTTATCCCTTTCTAATTCTACTTTCCATTTATCTCACATTCACTAGGTTGCAAGCTTCTCCAAAAATGGAAAGCTATATAAAGAACCTAACACACCTTGTCCAAATTTACACCATGTCCTTGTAAGACATATGCATATGATAAGAGCATAAAAATAATGGAAGGCTTATTGATCAAGCAAACTTTCCACTATTCTACTTGGCCAAGAGTAGTAAAAGAAGAACCAAAAATGGAAATTAATCCATATTAATGAGATCTCTTCCTCTTCCTTGGAGAAATCCTTTGATCATACGTAGTTACATTTGGATTGCTAAAGGAAGTATCTACAATCTAAATCTCATCTAAATAATCAAAGGATAGTTTGCATTTGATGTTTTTAATGTTTTATGCACTAGTTTAAGATTTTCCTTTATGCTTTATCTTGATGTTTATGTTTGATTAAAAATTTAGGAGTCTACTTGGTGCTAGTTTCCTTTCATTAATTTAGATTAATTCAATCATATGCATACATATAACATTCCCCTTCATTTCGGTCAATAAATGACACATCATTAATTAACTATCCTTCCCCTCATCCTAGATGCCAATTAATGAAACTTCATTTGTTATAATCCTCTATTAATTAATTAATTGACCATTAGTTAAGCCTTTTAATCTCATATTTAATCAATAAACCTTCTTATTAGTTAAATCCCCTTTCAAACCCTTCAAATTCTACTAATTTCCCTCTAAATCATCTCCAAATGGCTTTTATAAGCTTAAATTGGTCTATTAATTAATCCTAGTTGATTAATTAAATCACCTCCAACTCCCATGAGTTGTTAATCCTTAATTAATCTCTTCTAATAATACTTATCCATTTCTAATTTTGTTTTACCTTTATCCCACATTCACTAGGTTGTAAGCTTCTCCAAAACTGGAAATCTACATAAAGAACCTAGTACACCGTGTTCAAATTTACACCATTTATGTGTAAGACATTTGCATATGATAAGAGCATTTCAATATTAGAAGGCTTATTGATCAAGAAACCATTTCCATCTTCTACTTGGCAAAGAGTAGTAAGAGAAGAACCAAACATGGAAATTAAGCCATATTGGTGAGATCTCTTCCTCTTCCATGGAGAATTATATTTTATCACATGTGGCTATGTTTGACTCACTAAAGGAGTATCTATAATTACAAAGAACATCCAAATATCAAAGGATTTATTTTGCATTTAATGCAAATAAGTTTAGCTTTTCCTTTTTGGCTTTATCATGATGTTCATGTTGTTGATTAACTAAGTTCATAATCTATTATGTGTTAGTTTCCTTTCATTAGTTTAGATTAATTCAATCGCATGCATACATATGGCATGCCTGATGGGACCCTCCTTTGTCTCATGCATATTCTTTATTTTTGTTAAAGTTTCATTTTTCTCATTTACATACTAACTCTTTTTGAATATATTGACATAATTTGTGTTTCTAAGCATGTTTTGTTGAGTTTGCATGTGTTAAGTCTTCCTTGTAGGTATAAATGAGATGATTTTTGTCAAAATGGGATCTTGATGAGAAAAATTCAATCTTTCTTCATGTTTTCATTTTTAGAGCTTTATTTTTCATCATTTTACATGCTAGTTCTTTCAATTTGTTAGAATTTCTTGTTTTTTGAGCATGTATGTTAGTGTTTGATAGTGTTGAGTCTTCTTTACACATATAAAGGAGGTGGGTTGTTGTCAAAATGGGATCTTGATGAGAAAAATCAAGCTTTCTTCATGTTTTCATTTTTAGAGCTTCATTTTACATGTTAGTTCTTTCAATTTGTTGAAAATCTTAAGTTTTTGAGCATGTATGTTAGTGTTGAGTCTTCTTAACAAATATCAAGGACATGGTTTGTTGTCAAAATTGAATCTTGGTGGGAAAATTTACTAATCTTACACCTCCTCATGGTCAAACAACATCAACAAGTGAGATGGGATGCTCTAAGAATGACAGACTTAGAAGTTTATGTCGTTTTGTAGCTGGGGAAGATGTCTGAAAACTCATTTAAACCAATCTTTGGAGGGATTGAGTGGCACATACAAAGGGGATGGCCTTCCTTGCTACTTTAGGTCCTACCTTTAACTAGGGTGAGAGAACCCATTGTGTAACCTGAAAATGTAGGGGATGGATGGAATCTCAGTTTCTTAGTTTCCTTTAGAGAAAGTAGGTTAGTATTGAATGATCATGACCAATGAATGCATCATTTAACTCTCACAAGTTGTCACACTAAATGGTGCATATGTCACTCCAATTGGACTCAGGTTACTCTAGACAACAAAAAGTTTTTTCTGCTTCTGCATATTTATGGAAAGGGAAGTAAAACTTGTAAAGTCCCTTGAAAATGTTCATAGGAAAAGCAAAAACATAAAATGATTTGTAGGATTTAAGTAATGGTAGGTCTATATTTTGTGAGGATGGGAGATTAAATTAAGATGATGGAATTGATTATAACAGGTTTCTCAAAACTCCAATCAATGCCAAAATATCACTCTAGGTATAAAGGATACTCAATTAACCAAAACAATCCCTTGAAAAGAATATTTACATTCATGGATGCCCAAGAATACATGGTTTCATAACCTTCAAGAAATTTCACATGAAATATCATGTCAATATCTTAACAAAATGTTCACAACTCTTGACTCATTACACCTAAGATTCACTCAAAGGCTTACAAAAATCTTTACAAAAAATGGATGTATAATGAATTTAAAATTGTGTACAACATTATGAAGAGAATTCTCTCACTACAACATGAACTCAATTGCCAAAATACTACCACTAAGGTCAGATCTAGTGTAATTCAGAGGGGCCATAAACAAAAGATTACAACAGAAAAATAGTTGATTGATTTAAAGTATACTACCTAAAAAAAACATGACAAAGCTTATGAGCATACACATAGTTCATTTTCAAATTTCCAATTTCCTTAACAAGGGAACACAAAACCTATGCTCTCAATGTTTATCAATGGTTGTACACTTGCAACCATATTGACATAGGACAATTTGAAGAAGCAAAACAACTCACATGTATCTCATTAAAATTTAAGATTCAAGAAAACACATCAATTCTCTCTGTCTCTTCTAAAGCTTAGAAAAATTAACCCCCTCGATATGATAACATGCCTCTCATATATATACAATCATGATCCTCTATTATTTCATTTTCCCCCATTTTACAAATAGTGAATCTTTGTGAAGAATATTCTTCACTCAAGTAACAATATATGATTCATGGTTATTTCCCTGGGAATATTTTAATTCTATCATGCCATGTGGAGAGATTGTTTTATAAGTACTTCCAGGTGTATGTTTCATTATTTTGTGTTTTATGATGACCAGGGCACCATGTCATTACTTTCCATCATCAATTTGATTATTTCCATTTTGGGAAAGTTGAGAAACCTTTTAATGATTTTTTTGGATGTTCCAAAGTGGCTTGATTTGACATTTATCATTCTCTCCTTTTGGAATCTGTTTTTGAAACACACACAATCATTATTACTTATTTTCAAACTAAATGTCCCTCTGTGTGGTTTGTTACATCAAGCCAAATAACTCCTTTTTTATTAATATCAATCTACTTCACCTTTATCAATCTCATGTGAACATCAAAGGCAATCTTAGCATTTACTCGGACATGATTTTGTTCACAACAACTCTCAAGCTCCATTTTTTCTATAAATTCTCACCATTCCCTTCATAATCTTGTGTCTTTTCTTCAAGTTCTAGTGTGAGAAGCTTAGTGCAATTTATTTCTGTAAGATGGAGGAGGTAGTGTTAGCACCTAGCCTGAAAGAGATTTCATCTAAAGCTCTACACTCAATTTTTGACCTATCTAGTCCAGATGAGGCATTCATGAGAATGCTCTTTGAAATTGTGGACCAAGAAGAGTGCAATGGGCCACTGACATCTCAAGTTGTCAGGGTAGCCCTTGATTCAGAGGTTGGTTAAAATAAGCCCAATTTTTTTGCCTTCCAAGTCATGTATTTTCACTTGTTCGTGGGAGAATCAGAAAACTCCCGAGGGGTTGAAGAAATTATGGCTTAAGTGCAAGCCTGCTATAAAGGATACTTCCTTTTGATGTTTCTCCTCTTTTCTTCAATGAGGAATTTACTGAGAAGGTAATTCCTACAAAAGCATACATTTTTATGAAGAAGCTCTGAGACAACATGTCTTCCCTTTCTCGTAGGATGACTGAACTTGAACAATGTGTTTCTCTTTTGGAAAATAAACCATCAAAGCCCTCACCTGCAAAAATCCTAGAGCACCACCATCTTTCCTGAAGAAGTGTAGGGGTGAATCCATCTCCAAACCTCTAAGCCAATCAACTCTAGAAATTTAGAATTGTACCTCCAGCTCCTGCAAGAACTTCTTTTTCACCTTTCCACTTCAAAAGCTATAGGAAAGAAAGCTTATCTCAAGGGTGGTTTAGGTCTTAAGGAGTGGGTCTCTTCCTATGGGAAGAAGTTATAATTGATTCATGTTTTGAATGGCCTAGGGAAAGTATCAATGAGCTCATGGATTTGAATATGTCTCGTGATCTTACAGAGACATTTTGTTTGTACAAGGGGCTGAGGATGTTGAGGAATTTGTCTTTAGAAATAATAAGATTTTGAACAGATTCCTCCTTTCAAGGAGGATTTCTTAGTAACAAATGACAATGTATCTTTCCTTTTCCTTTTTATTATGATATCAAGAATGTATGTAAATATTTCTGGGTTGGGGCCCCTATAGAATCCCCATTTTTATTTTTCTTACAAATGCAAATGATTCAAAATATTACAATGTATTTCATGTTTATAATAGATCTAAATTTCTATCAAAACAAAATGAAATCATATTGCATTACATTATACCACATACATAATTGAAATTTTAGATTAAGAAAGTATACAATTGTCATGAATGAAGATAAACAAAATGAAGAAAGAAATTTTTAAGGAAACAAGCCTAAACTTGTTCATGGTACATTGGGATCATCACCAATTTCTTCATCATCATCTTGTTTTTTAGGTATCCTTTCTAGAAAGGCATCAAACCATTGGAATATTTGCACTATATCTTCCTCATCTGGTCTTGTATGAAACCTGAATATTAACACTTGTATCTATTTAAATATTCATCATATTCATTCATTATGCCTTTATTTTCTTTCACCTTTGGGTCAACTCAGCAATCACATTCTCCAAAGTGATGAAATTTTGAATAGTATCATAAGAAAAGTGCTCCTCATAAATATATTGATCAAAAATTGTATCAGGTGTTTGTTCCTAGATCTCCATAGTAAAATATCTTTATCAAGCATCATCCTTCTCAACTTATTGTCTATATATCAATACATTTCACTATCTCATCCTTTTGTGTCAATTTCTCTTGACTTTGATTTTAAAGTTTCCATTCTGAGTTTGATTAAATTTTCATACATGTATTGAGTTCCTCTCTCCTCAGATGGTATGATTCCTTCCTTCTCCACCAAGTATTCATCTAGATGAGTGATGGCTTCAAGTTTGGGAAGAATTCCTTCCCAATAATGCAATTCATTTTCACATTTCACTTTTCTCATCTGTGTCATTGATTCTTACAGTTAATTGTGTGTAACTTTCTACTACCTTTTCAATGACCTTATTCCCTTTTTGAGATAATTCCTCTTTCCATTTATCTATTGCATTGACCTTTTCTCTAGATTTTTCCACCTCACTCAAGACCTCTGGGGTTATAGTAGTGGTGACCTCTTTCCCTTCATCTGCAGGTTGCACCCATTTCTGTATATATGAGGACAATGTTTTAACTTGTTCCTTCAACTATTTCTTAGTTACTTTATCCTCATCAATCTTCTGTAATAGGCCCCCAAACTACTATAACATCCTGATTCAATGTATCTCTAGTAGGTTTCCTAGTTGGATATGTGTGACATTATAGTCACTTAATGTGATCTCATCTTTCAACTTATCTCCTATGGGGGTTGTTATCTCTAGAGTTATGAATCCTTGCTGGTCCACATGGGTTTTGGTGAGGACTCTAGCTTTCTTTGGGGATCTTTTGGGTTTTGAGAATACAATATTTCTTATGTCTACAACTTCTTCTTGAACCACTTCCTTCTCCTTCCTTGGAAGGAGTGTTCCCAGCCATCCAATTATAGGAGTATTTCCCATACTTATTCCTTGTGATGTGGGTTGTGGAGTCTCTGAAAAGAGTACCAATTTCTTGGATGTATCTTAAAATTTTGTAATATTGGTACCTCTTCATGTGGCTTCTCAAATTCTACTACTTTCCTTTCATTACTTGGTGCCACTACCTTTGGTTTCTCTTTTTCTTGCCCCTAAGTTTGGGATTGGCTAATATTTTCTTGGACCTTATCACCAACTGATGTTTCACCCTTATTTTTTTTCCACTAGAGTAGTAGGCATATCTACATACTTGTAGTTTCTTTTGGAGCTTCCTTGATTGGGCTTGAAACCTTGAGTGGTTATTTACTCTTTGAAATTTCTACCTCCTTCAAAGGTTGATGTTTTGTGGATAGGTTCTCATGGGACTGTTCATCAATATCATTTTTGTCTTTCCAATTCTTCCCCTTGTTGTTCTACTAATTGGGATCCAATGACTAATTTTTTATCCTTATCATCAATTGGTGTATCTTCCTTAACACTTGGTCTCAATTTTCTAGTAACCTCTTTTACAACTTCCATCATAACCTCCTTTGTAGGGTCTGCACTTTGAGGAACTTCATCATTCTTTTCCATTTCTAGTTCCTTTTGAGGTTGATCCCTAGTAGAGGTAACATCTACTATAGATGGTTCACTTACAAGTGTTTGAGTCACTACTTATTCTTCCTTGAAGGTGTTGTACTCTTGGTATAAAAACTTTGAAATTGATCCTTTAATTCAACATTTTGGTGGTTGAGAAGTATCTTTCATTTGCATTTCTTCTTGGGAACAATTTTATCCCCTAATACATATGTTTCAATTTTTACATTTGTAATCTCAAGCACATGAATTTCTTCAAATGCATCTATATCAACTACTTCAATTTGTTTCTTCATTTTTCCTATGGTTGACTAACCTTGGTCACATCTTGATCCTTAGATTGAATTACACTTTGTTCCCCTTTCCCTTGCTCTACTATTAAAGTGCCACTAGGGATGATTAAACATGGGGGTACTATGATTCATTTGTTCCTTGATCAATCCTACCATTATTCCTGTGGGGAATAAACTTGAAGTTGTAACTTCTAGTGGTACTAGTGGAGTAACATGAATACTTTCCTAGAATTATGGTGCCATTACTTGTTCTTCCAATGTAGTAACAAGTTTTTCTTTGAGCCTCAGTGAGTGGAACTGGATCAATGACTTTAGGATCCCTACTCTTATGTTTCTTCAAGGTAGGACCACCTTCCTTTACTGGAATACCAATGTCTCTTACCAAGGGTGGTATCACCTTGGCTTTCTTTGTAGCTCTTTCAAAGTACTTGAGGTCAGGTGCCTCTCTTTCTTTAGCACTTTGTACCTTGAGTTTTGGATCAACGCTTGCCAAGAATCCCCTCATCTTTTTCCCTATGTTGGATGATCTTGGAAATGTCACTAAGGGAGTCCTTGGTTTAGTCATACCTACCCCTTTAGTCTATATGGGAATTGCTTGGGTGATAGGGGAATTTTGCATAGATTTTAAGAGCATCTCTTATGTCTTTTGTTTTAAAACAAACATATAAGTTCTAGTCTCACTAGTAGTAGCATTCCATTCATCAATGATTTTAGTAGTTGGTTTATTATTGGGAAATTAGGGAGATTTCCCATTTATGGATCCATCTTGTCAGCTCCCTCTTTTTTCGAGGAGGGATATCTTCCCCAAAATCTTCAAGTCTCTAAACTCATTTAACACTTTTGTGTTTTGAAGGGATAAATCCATACCTTTCCTTGCAACAAGTCAAGGTTCTTCTCATTACATCAGCTATTATTTTATATGGGTTATCTGACTCTTCTTCATTCCCAGACTATGGGAGAAATTGGTTGTGCCTCAATCTTATGGTCAATATAATATTGAATCACTATTTTTTGATCATATTTATTCCTTGAGGCACCAAAAATCTTAAAATCAATGACCTACCTAAGGGTCATCCTAGAGAAATCTCTAAGCCTGACCTCTTCTTCATCCCTGTAGTTCATCCAATAGTCCTCAAAGTGAGGCTCATGCTCATATGAACTTCCCAAATCTGAACTAACAACCCACCTGATGTCATACTTGGATCTAGGTTCAAATTTATCCATATGAACCTTTCCATCTCCTCTTCCATCAATCTGTCCTTTGCAATGGTGGGGCAAGAGTACCTCCAATCCTAATAGGAAACTTAATGTTGGTCTTGTGCTTCCCTACAATTATTTTGTGCATTGATTCCAACTACCTTGAAATTTCACACAAGGCCCATTTGTCATCCACGTATCTAGGTAATTTGTATGGGTGTCCATCAAATCCACTTGCTTTAATGTAAGTAAAAACTTGTGTTGAAATGAAAAAAAAACCATATTCTAGTATCGCATTCCTGGCCTAGACAAAATATCCTATACTGCTCCCATTTTGGTTTGAAAAGGCATACCACGTAGTAGGTAATGAATGGGTGTTTACTTGTCTAACATTCCCTTTCCACTTCCCGTCAAATTTAATATTGGGGGCATACACATGTGTAATGAATGCTACACAACTATTCCCTTTTTTTTCTTATTTAAAACACATTTTCATTCTCTGAAACTTGTCATTTTTGGGAGACCAGAAATAACTTGTGACTTGTAATGTTGTAAATTAAATAGGACATCATGTAAAAATGAATGTTGTAGGTGATGCATGTCCTAATATTTGTGGCCATCTCCATAAGATGGGCATGGATTGATGTAGATATAAAATTTTCCTAAAAAAATTTTCCTTTTTCCTCCAAAATGACCCTTATGTATGGGCACATCCATTCCTGGAACATGTATGCCATATCCAATCCAAAATTCTACTCAACAATCACAATTAAATCCTTGACTTCTTCAACAAATAGTGACTTGTTCAACCTCTTAGGGATTCTTTTGATAGATCCTCTATTAGTTAACAACCACTTAGCATTCATTAACACAACATAATCACCATGTTTAGCTTCATAATCACTCTTTGTTGACTCTATATCAATGTTTATTGGTTTCTCCACCTTTGGTAATCCTAGAATTAATCGAAAGGCTTTAGGTGTTAGGGTTAACACTCTTTCTCCACTTCCATCCAAAACTTCTTTATTTACTAGGATCATAATTCTCAACACAGAGCCACACAAGTTTGGGAGAATGTACGGAAGGTGGGAATGTTGTAGCTAGGGAAATTTGGTTGGCATCAATGGCCACCATGTAGTTACTTCTATTTGGGGCATGGAGTCTTCGTAAAAAGTCACTCAAGTTAGTGTTTATCATATTTGTATATGTGACTGTGTCCAAATTACTGGTGATACTAGAGGTTACATGAAATCCTTGACTCCATGGGATTCATTTTGTGTATTTTTAACCTCCTCTCCCAATATTCATGAATTTAGGCTTGAAAAATAGGAAAAACATGAATGTTATATTCCAGTATATGAGAACTTACCCATTCTTCACAGATTCTCATAAATTCTCCTTTGCATCCATAGTTTCAAACTCCTTGATTTGAACATACTCTTCCACAATTGATCTCTTTTCTCTATACTATGAATTTTAGAGCTAGGGCTTCCAAATTTTCCATATGCAAAGTGAGGATTCAAATAATCAAATAAACCTTTAAAAATCTCACCTTGATCCATGACATGCATTAATGGTGGCAAACATAAATGCTTTGAATCTTACTATTTGAATTTCCTTTCCTTTTTTAATGTGGGTCATCCACGTGTTTTATCTAAAGAGATGGGGCTAGGGAGTTTCCTTGCATTTTTGTTCATATTTCGAAGGGGTGCAAAAATGTCAAAATTGACCACTCACCCATTGTTGACTTTGCTTAAAGGGTTGACATGTGTCCCACATTGGGCTTTAGGCTTACAACTGCACTTTTCACTTTTCGGGTGTAAAATGCAAAGGTGAATAAAATTCCACTCCACTCTCAATAAGCTATTTACACATGTTTTCTTTCGGGAGTAAGGGTATGTCTACATTTTGTACCTTTTGCCATGAATATTCCTTGGAATATTCCATTCCATTATTTTTCACATTGCACTCTTATATAATTATGGCTTTCATGGGGATTATTTTACACAATAAAATGCATTTTACAAAATCTTATATAATTATTTACATGACTGGATACTTCTTAAAAGGATATTTCTTTGTGCCCATGGTTATATGGATTGGGAAGGAAAACACCTCAAAACGACATTTTTATGGGTTCAACATTGTTTATTTCACGGGTATATGTATCTCGTAGCTCGAAGGAATAAAATTTTTAGCATTTTTAGAACAAGGATGTGAGCTAAAATGAAGCACAACATAATGAAATAAATTTGGGATTTAACATTACATAAAATACTTGTTGGCACTTTTTTAAAGGATATTTTCTTTGCATTTAGATTAATAAATCAACATTATGGTTATATCTTGATTGGGAAGAGAAAATACACTATGATTATGGATATTTTTATACCATTATGACATTTGTTTATAAATGGTGTTAACATTATAAATTTATTTCTCCTTTTTGTAATCTTGAGAATCAAAAATACCGCAATTGATAAATTCCCCGCATACATACTTAATCATCCATTTTTTTGCTTAAAAGTCATGAAAACAACTTCAACATTCACTTTTCTCAAACAATTCACACCTTGCTAAAATTGCTCAATAAGACAAATTGCAAAATACCACTTTACCAAGACTAAAAATCACTTCAAACTTGTTTTAAAAACAAAATACAATTTCCCAGTCATCAAATCAGCCTTTCAAGAATCCATCTTTCATCATTTACCTTTTTAGCCCTTCACTAGTCTTTGTAGTCTGGGAAAGTACAAAATTTACAAACCCTAAATTTTCATATCTTCCTGTTAATATTTTTAGGATCCCATTATCCTCATTAAAGTTCATTTCAAATTTCAAGTCCTAACTCACCTCCAGTGAAAATTTATGCCACTTTTTGCAATTTTGTCTTTCTAGGCAATTAGCCCTCCTACACTGTAAACCTCCAAGTTTAGAACCACCTGCAAACAACCAATCAAAAAGGATTATATTTTTATATACCCTTTATCTCATTCTTTCTTTTCACCATGGTATTTTTCTCAAATCATCTTCTATCTCTCTTTATCATCAAACCCTCCATTTTGCTTGTTTTAGACCTAGTCTAGTGTTTCATAGAAAATTCTTGGTTTTGACTTCTTTGCACTTAACCAACTACTCAGACATATTATTTCACCTTATTTGGACTTGTTCAAGGTCTTCAATCACTTCTTTTTCTCTTAAATATCACTTTTATCACTTTTCCACTTTTTACCACTTTTAAGCTTACCTAGGGTTTTAACCACCTCTTAAGGTTTAAAATTACATTTCTTTGATTAAAATCAATTTTCACACTTGTAAATATTTGTTTCTAACTTGTTCAAGTTCAATAAAATATTCATTTTCTCATTATCCTTCTTTTATACTTCCTTCCTTTTCTTAAGCTCCTCAACTCTATTGTATTCTTGAACAACTTCACTACCAATCTCCGAAATGTAACCATTTAACTCTATTTTTCTTAAGCCTTGTTACCACACTACTTACCCCTTCTAAGTATGTCTTTCTTGAGATTCTAATGTCCCTTCACTAGGTTTCCATCTTTGTAAATTTCTTCAAGATGCATACTCTTCCCTCGACTAAGACAAAGTGCCTTCTTGAGGTCTAGACCACTTAATAACTCTACCAAACCATACTCACACTTTCAATACACTAAAACCACCTTTAGTATCAATATTAGGAGTTAGGGATACAAAATCTTATGTTTCTTAACACGCTTAACTCTAAAACCCTTAAACATGGTATCCTCAATTAGGCTGATTGTACTATCAAGTTTTTTCCACATTTATACTTGTTCAATATTCTTGAAACTTCAAATACACCGCTACCCAATCATTAGTCAATATCCTACAAAGTTTTATCAAATTATTAAGGCTAAAATATCATATTACGTAGGCTTATTAATCCTCTAAACCCTAACATGCACGTTAAGAGAATAGTGCATTGATATTTTGTGCTTATTTTTGTTTCCACAAGGTAAAAGACTTATTCTTGGTTTTAAAAGGTTGTACACGACTTAATCATACATTCTTAAACACCCTACAAAGATTATTTCCTCCCTTTCTCTTCAAATGAGGTTCACAAGGTCTTTCCCGCCTCAACATAGAGTTGAGCAACTTTCTCACCGAGTACTCTCACAATTTTTCTTACAAGAGGATAACTCACAATTTCAAACTCTCCTTACTCTTCCCAATACTTATGAACTAGTTATACATAGACTTAACCCTCTTTTCATAACATTAAATCAACTTTCACATTCAAGTTGCTTTTATAGTTTGCCTTCATGCAAGAATATGGTTCACTGCATCAAAATTTATCATTTAACAATCTCAACACATCTCCTCGCTTTCTAACCCTTATATTAATGTCTCAAAACTCTTAATAGTTCAAATCCAGTCATACAATAATATTTAACTCAAGAAACATAGTTTCATACCTCTCAACCCTCTATCAACATTTTCTCAATTCTCCAAGATCTTAAATACATTAAGATTCTTATTATGCATTCCTCACAACCTCGCACAAACCCTTATTATTAAAATATCACTCCATTAATGGAAACAACACCTTAATCTCATTATGAATCATATACATACACAGTATAAACATGCTTTTTATAAGAAAACCAGAGATTAGGCTCAAGAAATCTTTCTTTCCATTGATAATTTCATAATTACATAGTTATGTTGAGCTTCTTAGGTCTCCTCCAAAGCCATTTCCACATTCTCCACCACCTAAAACTTCATATCATCCTCTCTCATTATAATACACTTCATAAGGAAGATTTCAAAAGTTAGTTAGGGTTCTCACTCATCAACCCCAACCATACATGATCTAACCCAAGAAGAGTTTAAGCCTTAATTAGGTAATGTAGTCATGTCTTAAGGTGGAGAGCACATCATAGGCCCCATTTACATCCCTTAAATGACTCCACAAATACTTTTCCAACTCCTAGGCCTAAGATCCACTATCTAAAAATTTGAAAATTCAAATATGAGGTTTTGGAGGGAAACCTCTTATTTCACACAAGATGAGTCCAAATGGACTTAATATATTACAAAAACCTCCAAATGAACTCTTGACACACCTAGAAGGTTATTCAAACCAAAATTGACTATCTGCAATGATGCCCCTACATCAAAATCCTCTTTCTAAACATTTTGGTTTGCATGGAAAACTACTAATATTTTGGTTACAATACCTTTTGCTTGTAAAATTCAAAATCAAAAAAATTATTGATACACATTGTGCAAGTTTCCAAAGGCATTCAAAACCACATTTTAAATCAAGATAAGAATGAATCATTCATTCACATTGCATTTTCTGTGTTCGAGATAAGGGTTAAAAATTTTCCATGTTAAACTATGGGAAGTGCTTTGGCTTAAGCCATAAAACTCATTATGAGGATTACCACAAGAACCCCAAAGTAATCAACACATTGAGGGAACTGGTTGATGAAATGAGAAGTGCCCCATCACCTACTTAACTATAAAAACATGTGAGGAGTGCTAAAATTTTTCTGTATGAGGCCTCATTCATTAATTTGATTATGGGGTAGTGGTCCTTTGTTTATAATTTATTCTAAAAAAGTGTACCTCTCTTAGACAAGATATTAGCAAGTGTTGAGAAAAAATTAGGGAGTCATTTGGCATTGGGGCCAACTTTACCATATCCAAATTCATGAATTTCAAATAGCCATTACAAAGCAAAATGTCTTTGGATTTAAAATCTTGTCACAAACAAGGCGAAAGTCCATTACATTTTTGCCACATATTTTTCATCACGAATAGTACATAAAAAAACTTTGTCCTAGTTTTTACCTTGTTATTTGAACAAGGTGAAACTCTACCAAAGTTTTGTCATGTAATTTTCATCCCCAATCATAAATTCCCTTGTTATTTTTTGGCATTATTGGTCAAAAGAAAGCAATCAATTGCTGCCAAAATTGTGTCAACCACTTTTGTACCCACTTAATTTTTTTCCTTAAAAACTTGATTTAAGTGTTGAAAGTGTGTTGGTATGCTATTCAAATTTTGGTAGTTTTCTTAAAACCAACATTGGGACATTCCACTTTGTAGTCGTGTTGGTCGTCAAAAGGAACTTCAAGAAGAGCAATAATCAAGGGACAAGAAGTCCCTCCTCTTTAATGGGAGGAACCTATTTACACATGTACAAAGCATGGTTTCACTATGGAACTTGGATATCATAAAAGTGTTTCCTAAATAGATCATCAATTACAAAAGGACAGAGGAATGAAAATGTGAAAATGAGCAGAAAGGCACCATCCAGAATTATAGATGACAGAATAATTCCTTATGCGTGCAAGAATACAGTGAATTGGAATAAGATCATTTGTACTCACATTAATAAGATGAAATTTGAAAAGACACATAGTTCTATGAATAACATCTACAAGAATACAAAGCTTCTCAGCATAATGTAAACAAATGATCTAACAATATTTAATGGATAGCTTGCGAATAAAAAGAATCAGATAGACAAAGAATGAAAATCCTTCTGTATTGATTTCTTTATGATTTCTTTACACTTTTAAAAATAAGCCAAGTTCCCCCCTAAAAATGGCGAGGAGAGGCCATTATATAGTTTACAAATTAGTTACCCTTGGTAACTACTTCTTTTAACTAATGTTTAGTTAGAGGGCTGCTAATCGCAATACCCCAACTAATTACATTAAATCCGAGAAGAAAGGAAGAAAAGAGAAGAATCAGGAGAAGAAGACAGTGTTCATGATTGAGAGGGGCCCACTGACTTTAGGATCCGCTTGTCTGAATCTTTTCAATGCCTCTGCTATGTCTCTGCCTCGTGGGACTGATGTGTTGGCAGTGGACTGAGTCCAAAATCCGAGGCACTTCTCCATTTCTTTGTCAAATTCGACATGAGTATGATAATCTTTATTTGCTTCCTCTATAGTAGATTGAAGAGAGCAGATCTCCTTCATCTTTTCCTTGGAAATGGAACTCTCCTTGAACAGATTACCTTTGACAAAAGCTCTGAATTGAGCTTTGATTTCTTGCAAGGAGAGGGATGCACCAGAGGTCTCATCATGGAGATAGCAATGTATGTCTTTGAAAGTAGATATTACCAAAGTTTTGAAGGCTTCACCCTTCTTGCCAGCTATTCTTCAATTCTCCCAAAGCTTCTTCCAACACCTTGATTTTCCATTCCACGCTTGTACACCCATGATTTTGACAAGTTATCCTTTGCATCATCGAAGACCTTGCTTGCCATTAAAATATTCTCATCAGTTTGTCCCATGAGGCGAAGGTCTACTATACAACTGCTCCAAAGTTTAAGTTCTTTATCTATGTTCCCAATAGTGGAGGAGAGTTTCTGTTGCAAATTTTTCACCTTCTCGTGGAGTTTGAAGGCTTCATCAATGAAATTCAATCCTACAACAAGCATATCATCCACCATGGCCTCCATAGCCCTTCCATAGATGGAATACTTGTGCATATCTTTGATACTCTGCACTTCATCTTGGCTGAGAATCACAGGTGGTGGAAGAGTAGTCAATGGGGTAGGATCTAGAACTTTATCTTTAGATAGCAGTGACTTGATGAAACTTGTAAGAATCTGGGCCTGCTCCTCCAACTGCTCTATGGTTTTTTGTCCTTTCTCTACCCTCCCAATGACTCTAGTGATTGTTTCCTGAAGATTGTGGATCTCACCTTCAGGGGTGGACTCTCCCATGGGAATTCTTGAGAGCTCAAGGTCGATGCTTGCAAATCTTGCTCTGGCTTGTCTACCTTAGGCTTGGCTATCTCCAGGAATTGTTGGCCCTGAGCATCAGACACTATCCTGAGGTAGTTCTGGCTTTTTTGGCGTGAGTAGGAGGAGTAGTACCTAATAAGGCTGCCACAGCATCAAAATTGGGTCCCGAGATTCGGGAGGAAGACTTTCTCTTCCTATCAACAAGAGGTTGCACCCATGCAAAAGAGGAGGAGGAAGAAGAAGGTGGGGCAAGAGGGCCAAGAGATAGAGAACTCATGGCACCCAAGGTTTGCACTATTGTTGCCTCTAGTTGAGATATGAGTGGGGCACTGGGGCACTTCTCTCAGTGCGGAGGAATCAAGGTGCCCGAAGTTCAAGTGCTCTGGACTTCTTTGTCCTTATCTATTGGGCTTCAGGGGCACTCATGGGAGCTGGCACCTCACTCTCTTCACTTTCACTGAGAACAATGATGTTCTCTGGACCTGAGGGAAATTCAGAATGCTTCACTGTAGGCTCTTCTTCAATAGGTTCCTTCTTAACCTCCTTGACTTTCTTCTGATATACTTGGGTGGATGAGGAAGGAGTGGAGACTGTGGGACCTTGAGTTGACGAGGCAGAGAGGGTCTTGCATAGGTGTTTCTGAACTGGGTGTCAATGCATCCCTTCTTGGTGTTGTAGTATCCTTGGAGGAGGATTCCCCTGAGTGCCTTCTAAGCTCACGAACTTTCTTATCAAACCAGATTTTGGTTCTTACCAAGACGGGAGCTAGGATTTCTGCCAGATCATCCTTCTCCTTTTTGAACCAATCCAAATCCTCCAAGGGAGTGTGTTTGACCACATTATCATATTCATATGAGTACAGGTCAGAATTATCATCCTGGAGCCCTTCAGGAACTTGGTACAGGTTAAGTTCTTGAATTAATTGAAGAGAAAATCTGCCATAGTGTCTCCTCCTTGCCTCAAAATCATCAGCACAGTCAGCCCAATAATCCTCTGTGTCTGCCCTATGATGATAAGTGATCTTGATGTTCTACTCAATAAACTTCTTCAAGTCAAAACAAGTTCTTGGCCTGAAGAAATGGACAGTGATGGGAGCTAGGGCTCTTTCTATGTTTTGAGCATCTAGAGCTGTTTTGCAGGTGTAGTTTCCCAAAGTGATGGGGAAGTGCAAGCCAGTAATTTTCTTATCCCTGCAGGTTCTATGTAACTTGTCCAATTACCTGCATACTCTATCAAGGCCATTTTATCATTGTAGAACATGGGGAGCTTGAGAGGAGTGCTCTCATAGCCTGTAAGCCTTATATAGGAAAATTTTCTAAATTGGATGAAGTAGGCACCGTAGTGCGATATCAGATTCATAGCTTCATCAGAAAATCTCCTCACTGTGTCACTCTCCAGAAGCCTGACAATGTACATGGTGAAAGCATCATTCACCCTTCTGAAGTTGTGATTGCTAGTTTCCAAGGTGAACTGAGGGTAGTAGGCATATACGGGTCACCCTTATGAGCATCAATGTATGAGAAGCCAAACCATTGCCTTGATGCTGCCAGAGTATACATCAAGTATGAAGTCATATAAAATTTCTTTGTTTGTTGTACATTGGACAACTGCTCTGCTAGGTTCATACTAATGATCTCTACCCAATTGATATTCTGAGTTCCTTCGCACACCATATTGATAAGTGGGCACATCCAGAAATGGAACTCATTTGTAGAGGGTAAGCCCATGACCCGAGCCAGTAGGATTATAAAATCTGACAATTCCTCATTGAAATCTACATGGAAAAGAACCTTGGATAGATGAGATGCCCCCTTTTTAGGGTTTTTAAGCTAGGACTTCACCACCCGCGCCTTATATTTCTCACTGTCCTGATCAAAAGGGCTTGTGCCTAGTTCTGAGAAATTACTATAGCATTTTCCATCTCTGAATTCTTAGGGCAGCACCAATGGCAGCAGCATCAAGTTTGGCGATGAGTTCCCCATGCACATTCGTCAGCTCACTCAATCAGGATTAAATGAGCACCGCAGAGAGAGCACTGTATCTGCGCATTGCACCGAGATAGGGAAACCACCGGTGAATGCCAAACCACTGTCATGAATCATCTGTGCCATAGGTGAAGGGTTCAGTCTGTCATTCTTGCCCAAAAATCTCCAAAGTCGAGGTGGCGAACCTCACTGTCCCCGATATCGGAATGGCAGACTCGAGCGGTGAGACTTGCTCCTGGCCTTGGAATTTAATCTTCATGTTGTTAGCAATTTGAGGAGCCAAGGTTGCAATCTGACTCGAGATGAAATTATAGGGGAAATGAGTATGCACGTAGAAATTTTGATCGCAAAGGTATGAGCAATGGATAGCAAGAAAGCAGTGTGCAAAACGCATAGGGGCGCTTCATTATATAGCCATTTGGGAGAGAGAAAGACAATTAATGCGCATTAAATACACACCTACCAACTTGGAAAGCAAGATATTTGTGAAGAGCGGGAAAAATTAACTCGAATGGCCTTTGGTTCATTTGGGACACGCGGGACGCGAAAGCGCGATTCGGCCGATACGGGTGATGCGGGAAAAGTATGCACAAATGCTTCTGGGACATGAGGGACGAAAGTACGTGAGTACGTGATTCGGCCGAATCGATGAAAAGGGAACAATGAGTCCGGTGAACTTGGGACACTTGGGACAAAAAGTTCCGACGGGCCCGAAAGAAACGAACTTCGGGTAAAGCGGCCGATCGGGGAACAGAGAGCCCGAATGAACTTGGGACACTTGGGACAAAAATGTCCGACAGGCCCGAAAATCACACAAAATGACCCAAAAACGTAGATTTTTCCAATTTCTTGACTTTTCACATTACCAGGACAACAAAAAAGACATTTAACTTCAAAAATTTTCAATTTTCAACTTCTCAAAAGCAGGGAATTTTGAGTGGACAACAGCTGGCTCCTTCTGGGGATGACTTGGCATAAGTTCAAAGAATGAGACAAGGCAAGAATTCAGAGAAACTAGGGGAAAGACCAGTACCTTATCCATTGGGCCACGAGTCATCAAATCAAATCAATACAGAAGACAACACACCAAAACAAAGAGAAGGAAGGAAAAGCAAACACTATACAAAATATACAAAAGGACTTCCTAATCACCTATGACTTAAACAATTTCAGGTACTACCCACTATAAGGAAGTGGGAGAGAAGAACCATCCATATAATCAAGGTAAAAATAATTCTTACCAGCAAAGTGCCTGATCTTGAAAGGTCCGAGCCAAAGGGAATCAAACTTGCCATGGCTGCCACGAGGTTCATGCCTTTTATCCCACAATAAAACAATGTCTCCAACTTTGAAATCTCTGAACCTGGCCTTTTTATCAAATAAGACCTTTACTTTCTATTGGTGGGTAGATATCCTATCAGCAACTTTCAATCTATCCTCATTCAATTTGTAGAGGTACATGATCCTCTTATCCAAAGAATCATTGAAACTGGTGTCTTCAATGGCCTTCATTAGATGCAAGGCTGGTAGCTCCACTGTGACTGGAAATTGAGCTTCCACTCCATATACTACCTGAAAAGGAGACATCCCAATGGCTCTCTTAGGTGTGATCCTATCTACCCAAAGAGCATCATAGAGTTTCTTGTGCCAGTTCCATTGGGACTCATTAACTAATTTCCTTATTATAGCCACCAGATTTTTATTTGTTGATTCTGCTTGTCCATTCCCCTGAGGATAATAATCTGAGGAGTGAGCCAGGGAGATGCCATATCCATAACAAAAATCCATCATCTCGGTTGAAGAAAAATTTGAAGCATTATCTGTCACGATCTTGTTTGGCACACCATACCTTACCAAGATGTTTTCTTTGATAAAACTGCATACTACTTCTGAAGTAGTACTCTTTACTGGAATGGCTTCTACCCACTTGGTGAAATAATCTGTGGTGGTTAATACATGGGTATGACCAGCACTAGAAGAGGGATTAAGTGTTCCAATGAAATCCAAACCCCATTGTTGAAAAGGTTCTTCGATTACAACTGGTTTAAGGGGCAAAGAGGCCAACTTGGGTCTACCCACGAAAGTCTGACATGCTTCACATTTATCAACCCACTTTGATGCATCCCTGAACAAGGTAGGCCAGTAATATCCTCCACGAAGAATCTTATGAGTAGTAATAGTTGATGAGTAGTGCCCTCCACATGCCTGATTATGAAAAGTAGAAAGTAGCTTCTTCTGTTGTTCCTTGTCCACACATTTTAAAAATCTCCCATCCAATCCACGCTTAAACAAGGCATTTTCCCACAAAACATATTGGGCTGACCTTAGTTTAACAACTCTCTTTTCTTTGGTAGTCAAATGAGAGGGGCACTCTCCATAGGTGAGAAAATGTGTGATATCAGCATACCATTCATCAATTGAGCCAAGAAACAAAATGGTAGGAAGATCAGCCTCATCCTCCAGTAACCCATGTCTAGCTCCCTCAGCGATGAGTTCACACAAGCCTTTTCCACGAACGAGCTTAGTTGGTCTGATGTCAATGTCATATTCTTGGACCTTGGCCACCCAGTTCCCTCTCTTGGATCCGAACTCCTGTTGTGTGAGAATGGACTTGATGGTTGTATCTGGTACAAATACTGTGGAGTGAGAATTAAGAATGTAAAATGAAACTGCTTGACAACTTTAACCACTGCAAAAGCATGTTTCTCCATTATGGTGTATCTTAGCTCATGATTTTTTAGAATGTAGCTCATGAATGCAATTGGGAGTTCATGATCATTAGAATCTTTTTGAGTCAGAACAACAGCCAGGGTGTTATCTGTGGCATAGCAATAGATAATAAAATCTTTGTTGAAATTTGGACACGCTAAAATAGGAGTTTTAGCAATAGCCTTTTTAATACCTTCAAAAGCCCCTTTCCCTTTAGGAGACCAACCAAACGTCTATTTTCCTTTCATCATTTGAGAGATATTCAAAGTTAGCTCTGCAAAATCAGGGATGAATCTCCTCAGAAAGTTAATCTTACCAAAGAAAGAGTGCACTCCCTTCTTGCTAGTTGGAAGAGGAATTTGCTGAATAGCTTGAACTCGCTCAGGATCAATTTTTATACCATCTTTGGAGACAACGTGCCCCAATAATTTCCCCTCTGACACAAAAAATAGATTTCTTAGGATTTAAAGAGATCCCATGTTCTCTACATTTCAAAAGAACTGTTTCTAGATGCTGAAAATGATCTGCCCTTGTTTTAGAAAATACAGTCAAGTCATCAAGGTATACGACAATACACTTCCCTTTCAAACTTCCAAAGGCCAAGTCCATAGCCCTTTGAAAAGTGGCACCGGCATTAATGAGCCCAAAAGGCATCCTTTTGTAGGAAAAGGTACCCCAAGGGGTAGTGAAAGCCGTTTTGTGTTGATCTGCGGTATTAACTTCTACCTGGTTATATCCTGAGAAGCCATCAAGCATAGACAACATTTCGATCCTGTTACTACTTGCAAGACCTGATCCATCATGGGTAAAGGATAGTTGTCCTTTAAAGAAGCTTGATTCAGATTCCTAAAATTGACACAGATGTGGATCTCACCATTTTTCTTTCTAACAGGCACAATATTGGCAATCCATGTTGAATGGTGAATAGGAAAAATGATTTTGGCTTTTAATAACTTCTGTATTTCCTGAAAAATGGTGTCAGCTATCTTAGGATTGTATTGCCTCTGTTTCTATTTGAAAGGCTTAATTCTAGGTTTGAGAGGGATAAAATGCTGCATCTCCTTTGGTTGAAAGGCTTTTAAATCTTCATAGGAATAAGCAAGGACATCTTTATACTTCTTTAAAAGATTAATTACCTTCTTCCTCTCATCTGGTGTACAACATTTTCCAATGTTCACGAGTTTAGGGTCAGTAGAACTCCCAATATTAATTTTGTCATATTCAGCTGATTGTTGAGGTCCAGTAGAAGCTTTAAACTTTACATACCTGTCATGTTTGTCAAACAATTCTTCTAAACTCACCAATCCTTTTGGAATCTTGTTTCCTTTGAGTTTGATACATCCATCCTGATCCGCCTCTTCTTCTTTGATGGCTTCTTCGTTAAAGGGCACACTTTCACGAGGCAAATTATCACTTCCTTCAAAGTACAACTATTCAAAATTATCCTTGAGTTCTAAGAAAGAAAGCAAGTGTTGATCATCATTGAAAACTTTCCAGTTACTTGTATTATCAGGTACACTGGGTCTATGGATCATCTCAATGGTAAACTTATCTTGAGAGAAGTCAGGATGAGGTATAAGCAATGACCCCGAGACTGCTAGTGAATCAGCCCTGGTATTCTCCTCCCTAGGCACTGCTTCGATGGAGAAGGCATCAAGAAATTCAATGGAGTCCCAAACCTGATTCCTGTAATGTTTCAATCTTCTATTCTTTACCTGGAAGAGGTTTCTAACTTGCTTGACAATCAGTTCCGCATCTCCACGAGCTAGGAGATTCTTCACACCCTGTTCTTTTGCCACATGAAGCCCGAGAATGAGAGCTTCGTATTCTACTGTATTATTGGTATTTTCAAATTGCAACTTGAATGAGAAAGGATGAATGCTTCCTTCAGTGACACCAATATTACACCAGCTCCAGAACCAGCTGAAGAACAACTTCCATCAAACTCTAATATCCAAACACCATTAGGATCCTTAGGTGACACTTTGGGGAGTTGGATTTCTTCTGGAGACATAATCATGTAGTTTCCATGCCCCATATCCTCATAGAGTATTTGTGCTTTGGGATCATCTATTTTTTGTACAATATACTCAGACTGCTTCTCAGGCAGCAACTTCTTCATTTTCCCATTAATAGGTATGAGGGCATGTGACCAATCCATTTGAATTTCTCCACCCACATCCTTACAGAAGTTCCTACTTAGCAGCATCCCATATGAAGGAGGAATGTCCGCTACTAGGATAGTAGCCAAAACTTTCTTCTCAGGAAAAGTAGCAAAAGCCACTTGTGCATCCTTAATTCTTCCGACTAGGGGCACTTCCTTACTCTCCATGGAATAACAAGATCCGTAAGTGTGTGTGAGAGTTAGGCCTAAGGCATGGGCTACTTTGGTAGGCATTACATTGTCTGATGCCCCTGAGTCTATGACGTAATTACTGAGCCTATGGCCGGCTATAAGGAGTGTCACATAGAATGGTTTGATTTTGTCATTGGGTGAGGTGACAGTGGCTACCAGATTAGGCTGTGGTGCAGAAGATGGAGTGGGTAAAAGGCCTTTAGAGGTAGTTTTAGAATGAGAATTGACAAAGTGAATCATTTTAGCAAAAATCCTTGGGATGGGTTTGATAATATTCAGCCTCTGAGATTTGAACCTTAGTCTTTTTCAGGTGATCAATAATATCGAAAGACCCAGAAGTGAACGGGCTATCATCACTTGGGATCCTAGGCTTATCAGTTTTAGGAGAAAAAGAAGTAACTTTAGTAGCAGAATTGATAGGACTCACCTTTGGTGTGGATGAAATGGGGATAGGAGATCCTCTTTTTGCAATTACAGGGATAGTTGTCAGCTGCTCCTTAGATTTTTTGGTGGGCTGCATCACTTTCTCCCTCTGATTTGTCTAGCTCTCGAGTCATGACAACATATGATTCGCTATTCATGTCTGCTACTACTTCATCATAATCGTCTCCTTCATCAACACCTTCAGTGGTGAAGAAATTAACTCGAGATCCCTCAAGTTCTTTTGTTCCATCATCAACTTCTTCAACAAATTCTTCACAATCTTCATTAACCTCCTCATCCTCTGGTTCTTCAACTTCACAGGTTGCATTGACAGGGACTTTAATAGGAGGTCCTTCAAGCGCTAGCCTTGTTTGAGAAGCAGGAAAATGATTTCTGGGCTGAAAATTCCTCCTTGGAACGTCTGCATATGGAGCATGCTGAGCCAATTGTTTCTTAATGGCGATGAGATCATTTGCAAGTTTTTGTACCAATGGATCAGTATTAGGTCCAGGAGTGGAAGAGGAGGAAGAAGAAGACTTAGATCTAGAAGGGTCTCTCCTCAACTTTCCCGACATGATTAAATCATCTTCAACACTAACAACAAGAGTTTGATCCTCGGCCAATGTTGCAAGATTAGCCCTTCTCAATGCATAACTAACTTCGGGCAATTGGGCATTTAGGAAGAAGCACTTTTGGATTTGATCTACAGGTTGAGTGTCTGGTGGAATTTTGTTAATTAACCTATTGAATCGAGCCACAAATTCTCTCATGGGCTCTTGTGATTCCTTCTTTATTTGAGAAATTTGGGCCAGCAAAGCATGCACGTCTTCCACCGGTTTGAAATGGTTTTCAAACCTAGTTCTCATCATGTGTTCCAAATAGTGATAGCTCCGGCCGAAGGTGATAGAACCAATCAAAGAACATTATCTTGTAAAGTCTCAACAAAAATCCTTACGGAGACGTCTTCATGTTCAACTCCCAGAACTCCACATGCAACTATGAAGGCCGCGATGTGTTCATCAGGATGTACCTTGCCATCACCCTTGAATTTAGGAAAGTTCTTCCGATTACCTCTAGGTAACTCATGCAAAGGCTGAGGAAGGGCAAGAGGCCCAACACGATGGCCCCAAGGCAATGGTACCGCCATTCTTGGAAAAATGGCTTGAAGAGGAACTAAACACCAAAGCAAGAATCGAGCTCGAGATTAGGACTGATTTTCTCTGAAAGGAATACCACCCGTAGGGGTTCTATTTTGACGACAGAGGAGTGCTTGTTGATCGAGCTCTTATATTTCTTCTTGTTGAAGAAAAAGGAAAACCCTGCTTGTTCCAAAAGCTGAAACTGAGAATCTTCAATACCAAGGGCCCTTCTCCCATCGAGTAAAACGTGGAGTCACCAGATCAAAAGATGATCGATAAATGATTATGGAACTGAATACGATCCCCAAGAGTCACCAAAACCGTTGGTCGTCGAAAAGGAACTTTAAGAAGAGCAAAATAGGGGACAAGAAGTCCCTCCTCTTTAATGGGAGAGGTTCCCTTATTCAGAAACGAACCTATTTACACATGTACAAAGCATGGTTTCACTATGGAACTTGGATATCATAAAAGTGTTTCCTAAATAGATCATCAATTACAAAAGGATAGAGGAATGAAAATGTGAAAATGAGTAGAAAGGCACCATCCAGAATTATAGATGACAAAATAATTCCTTATGCATGCAAGAATACAGTGAATTGGAATAAGATCATTTGTATTCACATTAATAAGATGAAATTTGAAAAGACACACAGTTCTATGAATAACATCTACAAGAATACAAAGCTTCTCAGTATAATGTAAACAAATGATCTAACAATATTTAATGGATAGCTTTTGAATAAAAAGAATCAGATAGACAAAGAATGAAAATCCTTCTGTATTGATTTCTTTATGATTTCTTTACACTTTCAAAATAAGCCAAGTTCCTCCTTTTTTTAAATGGCGAGGAGAGGCCATTATATAGTTTACAAATTAGTTACCTTGTAACTACTTCTTTTAACTAATGTTTAGTTAAAGGGTCAAGCTAATCGCAATACCCCAACTAATTACAATAAATCCGAGAAGAAAGGAAGAAAAAGAGAAGAATTAGAGAAAGAAGACAGTGTTCATGACTCGAGAGGGGCCCACTGACTTTAGGATCCACTGTCTGAATCTTTTCAATGCCTCTGCTATGTCTCTGCCTCGTGGGACCGATGTGTTGGCAGTGGACTGAGTCCAAAATCCGAGGCACTTCTCCATTTCTTTGTCAAATTCGACATGAGTATGATAATCTTTATTCACTTCCTCTATAGCAGATTGAAGAGAGCAGATCTCCTTCATCTTTTCCTTGGAAATGGAACTCTCCTTGAACAAATTACCTTTGACAAAAGCTCTGAATTGAGCTTTGATTTCTTGTAAGGAGAGAGATGCACTAGAGGTCTCATCATGGAGATAGCAATGTATGTCTTTGAAAGCAGATATTACCAAAGTTTTGAAGGCTTCACCCTTCTGCCAACTATTCTTCAATTCTCCCAAAGCTTCTTCCAACACCTTGATTTTCCATTCCACACTGTACACCCATGATTTTGACAAGTTATCCTTTGCATCATCGAAGACCTTGCTTGCCATTAAAATATTCTCATCAGTTTGTCCCATGAGGTGAAGGTCTACTATACAACTGCTCCAAAGTTTAAGTTCTTTATCTATGTTCCCAATAGTGGAGGAGAGTTTCTGTTGCAAATTGTTCACCTTCTCGTGGAGTTTGAAGGCTTCATCAATGAAATTCAATCCTGCAACAAGCATATCATCCACCATGGCTCCATAGCCCTTCCATAGATGGAATACTTGTGCATATCTTTGATACTCTGCACTTCATCTTGGCTCGAGAATCACAGGTGGTGGAAGAGTAGTCAATGGGGTAGGATCTAGAACTTTATCTTTAGATAGCAGTGACTTGATGAAACCTGTAAGAATCTGGGCCTGCTCCTCCAACTGCTCTATGGTTTGTTGTCCTTTCTCTACCCTCCCAATGACTCTAGTGACTATTTCCTGAAGATTGTGGATCTCACCTTCAGGGGTGGACTCTCCCATGGGAATTCTTGAGAGCTCAAGGTCGATGCTTGCAAATCTTGCTCTGGCTTGTCTACCTTAGGCTTGGCTATCTCCAGGAATTGTTGGCCCTGAGCATCAGACACTATCCTGGAGGTAGTTCTAGCTTTTTTGGCGTGAGTAGGAGGAGTAGTACCTAATAAGGCCGCCACAACATCAAAATTGGGTCCCGAGATTCGGGAGGAAGACTTTCTCTTCCTACTATCAACAAGAGGCTGCACCCATGCAAAAGAGGAGGAGGAAGAAGAAGGTGGGGCAAGAGGGCCAAGAGACAGAGAACTCATGGCACCCAAGGTTTGCACTACTGTTGCCTCTAGTTGAGATATGAGTGGGGCACTCGGGGCACTCGGGACTCTGGTGCGGAGGAATCAATGGTGCTTGGAAGTTCAGTGCTCTGGACTTCTTTGTCCTTATCTATTGGGGCTTCAGGGCACTCATGGGAGCTGGCACTCACTCTCTTCACTTTCACTGAGAACAATGATGTTCTCTGGACTTGAGGGCAATTCAGAATGCTTCACTATAGGCTCTTCTTCAATAGGTTCCTTCTTAACCTCCTTGACTTTCTTCTGATATACTTGGGTGGATGAGGAAGGAGTGGAGACTGTGGGACCTTGAGTTGACGAGGCAGGAGGGGTCTGCACAGGTGTTTCTGAACTGGGTGTCAATGCATCCCTTCTTGGTGTTGTAGTATCCTTGGAGGAGGATTCCCCTGAGTGCCTTCTAAGCTCACGGACTTTCTTATCAAACCAGATTTTGGTTCTTACCAAGACGGGAGCTAGGATTTCTGCCAGATCATCCTTCTCCTTTTTGAACCAATCCAAATCCTCCAAAGGAGTGTGTTTGACCACGTTATCATATTCATATGAGTACAGGTCAGAATTATCATCCTGAGCCCTTCAGAACTGATACAAAGTTTAAGTTCTTGAATTAATTGAAGAGAAAATCTGCCATAATGTCTCCTCCTTGCCTCAAAATCATCAACACAGTCAGCCCAATAATCCTCTGTGTCTGCCCTATGATGATAAGTGATCTTGATGTTCTACTCAATAAACTTCTTCAAGTCAAAATAGGTTCTTGGCCTGAAGAAATGGATAGTGATGGGAGCTAGGGCTCTTTCTATGTTTTGAGCATCTAGGGTTGTTTTGTAGGTGTAGTTTCCCAAAGTGATGGGGAAGTGCAAGCCAGTAATTTTCTTATCCCTGCAGGTTCTATGCAACTTGTCCAATTGCCTGCATACTTCTATCAAGGCCATTTTATCATTGCAGAACATGGGGAGCTTGAGAGGAGTGCTCTCATAGCCTGCAAGCCTTATATAGGAAAATTTTCTAAATTGGATGAAGTAGGCACCGTAGTGCGATATCAGATTCATAGCTTCATCAGAAAATCTCCTCACTGTGTCGCTCTCTAGAAGCCTGACAATGTACATGGTGAAAGCATCATTCACCCTTCTGAAGTTGCGATTGCTAGTTTCCAAGGTGAACTGAGGGCAGTAGGCATATACGGGGTCACCCTTATGAGCATCAATGTATGAGAAGCCAAACCATTGCCTTGATGCTGCCAGAGTATACATCAAGTATGAAGTCATATAAAATTTCTTTGTTTGTTGTACATTGGATAGCTGCTCTGCTAGGTTCATACTATGATCTCTGCCCAATTGATATTCTGAGTTCCTTCACACACCATATTGATAAGTGGGCACATCCAGAAATGGAACTCATTTGTAGAGGGTAAGCCCATGACCCGAGCCAGTAGGATTATAAAATCCAACAATTCCTCATTGAAATCTGCACGGAAAAGAACCTTGGATAGACGAGACACCCCCTTTTTAGGGTTTTTAAGCCAGGACTTCACCACCCGCGCCTTATATTTCTCACTGTCCTGATCGAAGAGGGCTTGTGCCTGTTTTGAGAAATTACTATAGCATTTTCCATCTCTGGAATTCTTAGGGCAGCGCCAATGGTGGTAGCGTCAAGTTTGGCGATGAGTTCCCCATGCACATTCGTCAGCTCACTCGAATCAGGATTGAAATGAGCACCGCAGGAGAGCACTGTATCTGCGCATTGCACCGAGATAGGGAAACCACCGGCGAATGCCAAACCACTATCATGAATCATCTGTGCCATAGGTGAAGGGTTCGAGTCTGTCATTCTTGCCCAAAAATCTCCAAAGTCGAGGTGGCGAACCTCACTGTCCCCGATATCGGAACGACAGACTCGAGCGGTGAGACTTGCTCCTGGCCTTGGAATTTAATCTTCATGTTGTTAGCAATTTGAGGAGCCAAGGTTGCAATCTGGACTCGGGATGAAATTGCAGGGGAAATGAGTATGCATGCAGAAATTTTGATCACAAAGGTATGAGCAATGGATAGCAAGAAAGCAGTGTGCAAAACACATAGGGGGCTAGTTCATTATATAGCCATTTGGGAGAGAGAAAGACAATTAATGTGCATTAAATACACACCTACCAACTTGGAAAGCAAGATATTTGTGAAGAGCGGGAAAAATTAACTCGAATGGCCTTTGGTTCATTTGGGACACGCGGGACGCGAAAGCGCGATTCGGCCGATACGGGCGATGCGGGAAAAGTATGCACAAATGCTTCTGGGACATGAGGGACAAAAGTATGCGAGTACGTGATTCGGCCAATCGGATGAAAAGGGAACAATGAGCCGGGTGAACTTGGGACACTTGGGACAAAAAGTTCCAATGGGCCCGAAAGAAACAGACTTCGGTAAAGCGGCCGATCGGGGAACAGAGAGCCCGAATGAACTTGGGACACTTGGGACAAAAATGTCCGACAGCCCAAAATCACACAAAATGACCCAAAAACGTAGATTTTTCCAATTTCTTGACTTTTCACATTACGGACAACAAAAATACATTTAACTTCAAAATTTTCAATTTTCAACTTCTCAGATGTCAAAATCATATCAACCCCTTTTTAATACTTAAATATTGTTTTCTCAAAACTCGATTTAAGTGTTGAAATTGTTTTGTCACATTTCTAATCAACCATTTTGACTATTCACATTTACATTTTTTTGAAAACCTTGTTGGATTGTTAAAATTGTTTCATTACGATGTCTATTTTCCTTAGATTCCATTCAAAAATCACATGAGCATCCATATATTTGTGAAATGTCTAGTTGGTCATCATTACACTTTGTCCAAATCAACATGAAACTTCCTTCCATTTGAAGTAGTTTAATCATACAATATAGGTATATGCATTTGGTCCCAACAATTCCAATCATGACTAAACCTTGATTGGTTCTTCACACTAAAGAACCCATGCTATCTTCCACTTCCCCACAATCTAGGTCTAGGCATTCACATCAAACAATGCCCATCATGATTAAACCTCGATTGGTTATTCACACTAGGGAACCCATTCTATTATCCACTTCCCCACCTTCATCTTTTAGTCTATGGTATGATTCATATTCTTCTAGTCCGTGGTATGATTTTGATGCTTCTAGTTTGTGGTATGATTTTGATTCTCCTAATCATTTGTATCCTTCTACTCCTCTTTACCGTCTTATTCATTTAATCCTTTTCATCGGTCATATCCTTCCAATTATTCTAATCCATGTTATTCTTATGATTCTCCTCAGTCTCCTGAGCCTCATCCAATTAAATTTATTCTAAAGAATAATCAGTCACCTAAATAACATTTTCCTCCTCTAAGGATTTGTGTCGCCACAAATTATTCCAATCATTCATCTAATTCAACTCCTAAGTCGCGGTCCTCCCTTTCTCTGCAAGACCCCCTTTATCAGTCACCTCAATGACATCTTCCTCCTTTGAAGATATGTATGACTCAAAATTCCTCTAATCAATCATCCAAGTCGACCCCTACATCGCAATCCATTGACTTTCTACGTGATCCTCTTTATCTACCTACACTATGTCATCTTCTAGGAAAACCAATACCAACCTATTCTAAATCCAAATCTACTTCATCTCTTGAGTCATATTCTTCTATCAATCAAAATCCAATCCCTCTTTAGCCCTCGATCCCTTTCAACCATGTTTTACACTATCATCCTTATCAATCTTCTAAAGACCAATGTTTTCTTTCATGTTGAACCATTCACAAGAAACGGGTTGCTAATATATATTTTTAAAGCACTATCCAATTTATTTGTGGAAGAAATAATATAAAACCTTCCCATCATTTTCATCATCAAACATATTCTAAATATTTAACACTTTTTGGACCCCTTTCTTCTAATCAACCTCTTATCACCAACAAAGAACGACCCATACCAATCAATTTTTTCATAATGAAGCAGAAATCGAGAGAATTCTTGAGGTTACATGATGACATTCCTAGATATAAAATCATGAGAAAGGATTCTCTTTTGACCTTAATGCATCCACATATTTTGGGAAGAGGCTAAGTCCTATGATAAAAACAGAGAAATATCCTAAGATCATCAAACTTGATCCTCCTCTTGTTCTTTTATCTTCTCATTTCTCATTACATGGTGAAATTACGGGTCTATACTTGATTCCCTTCCTATCTTCTCATCACCCAACCATTACTTATCTATCAAAAATCCTCAATCAAAATCTCTCCTTGGGTCACCTTCAGTTAGCCCTTCATCTTCTTCTATATGTGGGCCACCTCCAAGTAGCCCATCATCTTTAATTCTTGGGTCACCTCCTAGTAGCCCATTCCCTTCAATTCTTGGGCCATGTCTTAATATCCCTTCATCTTCCATCTGTGGCTCACCTCTTGGTATCCCATTATCTTCTATCCTTGGGTCATGTCCTAGTAGCCCTTCATATTCTATTTATAAGATAACTCTAGGTATCCCTTCATCTTCTATTCTTATCCCACCTCCTATCCCATTATCATCAATTCTTGGGCTACCCCTATCCCATTTCCTGCCATACTTAGATCATATCCTATTCGTCCATCATATCATCCCTCTATCAAAACTTTTGGCAAGCCCAAAGATCATCTCTACCACTCCTATGATCAATCCCAAACATCCTTGTTCTTCTCCCACTTTCGAGATCAACAACATCACACACGTAGCTTATGTGAAGAAAAACATCTTCTTCATTAAGCCAAAATCAAAAATCCAAAGAGCTCAAAATATCCTAATAAATCCAACACCCAAAAAACTAAAAATCAAACATGATTCAAGAATAAACACCAATGAAACCATCAAGTATGGAAACAAGTGCAAAAATCTATAAATAAGGAACTCAAGCTCCCACATACAAATTCCATGTTCTAATATAGTTCACAATCACTTATCGAGTATCATCTTACAATGATCATCAAGTTTGGAGATAATATCAGTCTTGATAAACAAAAATCCTAGTCTTCCTCATCACATAAATTGTAAACATTGTTATTAGATCCTATCACACTAAGTGACATTGTTGGTCCCAACTTTTCTATCCATCCTATCATATTCTTCCTACCCTATCATGGATCTTTTTCCTCATATATATCCACATTGGTGTCTTCTCTTTGTGTGGCTTTCCCCTTCACAAAACCATCAAAAACATAAAATTCAAAAATTCAAAAAAAAAAATGAGAAAACATTAAAACATTACAAAAAAATCAAAGGTACAAATATCAAACATTTCAAAATAGGTATTACATATGCATGGATGTTTTTCCTTCCTTCCTTAATATTCCTCTGTAATTCTCTCACCATTTTCATCCCTTTGGTGATCTTTTGATTAGTTTATTCATTCTCCTTGTGCAGCATTGATCTATATTGTATTTGTTTGACCTTGGTCTTTCATCACCTTGGTAAATTAAAGAATGACTAACCTCTTAGATATCTTATCACTATCATACATTTAATAAACTTGTTGTGAATACCTTTGGGTGTATTTGTTGACACTAGCCAATTTTGTCATCATAATCACTTATACCTCCTTCCATCAGGTCATCAAAGGTTCTTAACCCATTATCAAAATAATTGAGAGAGCTAAAATAAGTTTTTAGAAAGCAAAAATCAATCAAAAAAATTACAAAAATCAAAAAATCAAAAACAATAAAGAGAAATAAATTCATCCAAATGTGAAAACCATGCAATTGTGGTACTTTGGTCAATTCTTTTGGTGAAAACCGATTTTTGGCGCCATAGGAGGATTCATTTTTCACAAGAATCTCACACTTGGGGGCATGATTTCTTCTTCCTAAGCTAGTTTTTTTCCTGTGTTTGAAATATTTTTGAGCCTATCCTTCATGGCCTTGATCCGATGATCCTACTCTTGTATATATGTGCAAATTTTTCCCTTGTAAATTCTCACCTCTCGCTAGGGCATCTTGTTTTTTATGTACATATCTTTGAAAAACTTTCAAAAAAATCTAAAAAAATTCACAAAATCCTAGAAAATACAAAAAAATTGATAAAATCTTCAAAAATCCAAAAACATTGATAAAATCTTTAAAAATCCAAAAACATTGGTAAAATATTCAAAAAACCAAAAACATTGGTAAAATCTTCAAAAATCCAAAAACATTTGTAAAATCTTCAAAAATCCAAAAACGTTGGTAAAACATCAAAATCCAAAACATTGGTAAAACATCAAAATCTAAATCATTGATAAAACATCAAAAATCCAAAAACATTGGTAAAACTTCAAAATCCAAAAACATTGGTAAAACATCAAAAATCCAAAAACATTGGTAAAACAATCAAAAATCCAAAAAAATGGTAAAGCATCAAAAAAATCGTAAACATTAAAAACTATCCTACAAAACATCTTACTTTAGTGTTTGTTTGTTCTAGCACTCGACATATGGATCATCTTGATCTTCCTTCATTAACAAAGTTGGTTTGTTTGTTATGTTTGTCTTCCCTTACATATATCATTTCTCGGGGTAGTTTCATAATGCAAGTTTCTTTTCACGGGGCTTTATGTCCTCCTTCTATTCCCTTTCATGTACCTTGCTTGGGGAATCAATTTTACCCTTGTCGTATAACTCAAACATTTGGGAACTAAAGTTGGATAACAAAAACATTGGTGCAACTTTCTTGAACGTTATTTATTTGAGTATGTTTGTTTGTGCTTGTTTATTTGTTGGTTTTCTTGTTTACTTTCTCATACTACATTGCTTCATGTATTTTTCTTTGATTCAATCCTTTAGCAATGAACAAAAATCAATATTATGGCTCTTCATGTCATTTTACACTTTTTGTATGCTTATATCAAATAAATAGTTACTTCCGAGCTAGATGGTACGTCAGCTATGTTGTGATCTTCCCATTCTCCATCTATCTTCCCATTTCCATTCTAACTAAATTTCTACCTATCATTTTCTAATTCTTCCCCCTCCCTTGCTTCTTCCACTTGAGGCACGAGATCCTACTCTTTTTATCAATTCCAACAATGGCCAACCAAGCCCAATTTAAATCACTTCATCACTATGATTTTTTCTTCCACAATATCTATTAAGAACAACATCTCTTGCGGAAAGATCATATTTTTTCAAATATGATCATTCTTCTCTTCTTTTCGAGCGTCAATCAACCTCTTCTATCACCCCATCGACACTCGAGGGGGCATCATCCATCCTACTAATTTTTCTTCTACTCCTTCAAATTGTCTAAAATTGTCTACTATCTTTGAAATGGCATCACTTGCGCTACACCACATCAAAGAGGGGAAAATGTAGACACCTAAATCTAACTACACATTTTTAATACTAAAATTGCACTAATTATTGATGCAAGGGCATCTTCAAAGAACATAAAAATTTCTAATTTCTTCATTTAAACATGTTTATGACGTCAAGACAAGTATGTTAGAGTTTGATGAGACCCTAGGAGAGAGAGTTAGGTGGTTAAGTGGTATAAATTTCAAATTTGGCATTTCCTTCCAAAATGTAAATTCAAATTTTAAAGCATGTAATGAGCCAATATGGCTTGTGAAGGAGTGAGAAAGGGATGTTTGATGGTTTCCAAGTGTATGTAAACATCAAAACATTTTATAGTGAGTCCTATGGGTAAAGTGAGTCCATGGAATTCTTAAGTGATGTAAAAAGCCTCATTATATTAAAAAAAAGGCATATAAATAGTCTAGAAAGTAAGTTAGGGTTAAAAAATGTGAGGGTGAATGACATAAAAGAAATAGTAATTCGAATGAGGGGGTTTCCTCCAAGAGGAGGTAAGGAGGAGGAGAGAGTGGATTCCTTGAGGTGATGAGGATGGAAGGAGGAATGGAGTATGAAATTTTGTAAGAAAAATACAAATAATATGAAGAACTTTGTTTTTGCCCATGGAAGATTGTGTGAGTGTTTATGATTCTCAAGTTTTGCATTAAGGAAGATTCATTTTCTATGTGGAACTCCTTCTTAGAGCACTAGGAGAAGGTATTTCAATAACTTGATCTCAGAAACATTGTGCATGCTTGTAATACATAGATCATTAAGATGGAAAATAGAGTACAAGCATTGAGAGGTGTCAAAGAAGACAAAAGCCACATTTTGTGCATCATTTAGGCTAAGAACTAAGAGAGATAAATATGGAGAATTGAAGAAGGTGAGAACCATTGATGTTTTCATGAGTTTGAGGTATTTTGAAAAGTGAAAGGACATTGAATTTAGGGTATAGAGCAGGGTATAATGAGTTTTGAAGGAACTTAAAGAGAAATAGATCAATGTTTAAATTTTTAAGCCATTCAGGCGTCTTAGTAAAGATCATCCTTGTAGAGATTTGAGTAAGGTTGTTATTGATTCCTCCTAAATTCTTGAATGCATGATGAAAAGTGATTTGTTGTGATTTAGGGGCATCTTCAAAGAACATCAAAATTTCTAATTTATCAATCTAAACATGTTTATGAGGTCAAGACAAGTATGTTAGAGTGTGATGAGGTCCTACAAGAAAGAGTTAGGTGGTTAAGTGGTATAAATTTAAAATTTTACATTTCCCTCCAAAATATAAATTCAAATTTTAAATCATGTAATGAGCCAATATGGCTTGTTAAGGAGTGAGAAAGGGATTTTTGATGATGTCCAAGTGTATGTAAACATCAAAACATGTTATATTGAGTCCTAGGGATAAAGTGAGTCCATGGAATGTTTAAGTGGTGTAAAAATTCCTCATTGTGTTAAAAAAATGGTATATGAAGAGTCTAGAAAGTTAGTTAGGGTTAAAAAATGTGAGGGTGAATGAGATAAAAGAAAGAGGAATTTGAATGAGGGGGAGTTTCCCTCCAAGGGAGGTAAGGAGGAGGAGAGAGTGGATTCTAGAGGTAATGAGGATGGAAGGAGGAATGGAGTATGAAATTTTGTAGGAAAAATACAAATAATATGAAGAACTTTGTTTTTTCCCATGGAATATTGTGTGATTTTTATGATTCTCAAGTTTTGCATTAAGGAAGATTCATTTGTTGTGTGGAACTCCTTAGAGAATTAGTAGAATGTATTTCATTAATTTGTTTTCAGAAAAATTGTGCATGCTTGTAATACATAGACCATTAAGGTGGGAAATGGGTTACAAGAATTGAGTGGTGTTAAAGAAGACAAAAGCCACATTTTGGGATTCATTCAAGATAAGAACCAAGAGAGATAAATATGGAGAATTGGAGAAGGTGAGAACCATTGATGTTTTCATGAGTTTGAGTTATTTTGAAAAGTTAAAGGACATTGAATGTGGGTTATAGAGTAGGGTATAATAAATTTTGAATGCACATAAGGAGAAATAGATCAAAATTTTCATTTTTAAGCCATTTAGGCTTCTTGGTAAAGATGCTCCTTGCAGAGCTTTGAGTAAGGTTGTTTTTGATTCCTCCTGACTTCTTGAATGCATGATGAAAAGTAATTTTCTCTGCATCAATTATCCTCTTTCCCATCATTTCATTATAAGTAGTGATTTCTCGTTAATTAGCTAACATTCCCCTTCATTTCACTCAATTAACGACACTTCATTAATTAACTAGCCTTCCCCCCATCTTGGTTATCAATTAATGATACTTCATTAGTTGTAATCCTCTTTTAATTAATTAATTGAACATTATTAATTAATCAAGTCTTTTAATCTTGTATTTAATCAATAAACCTTCTTATTGGTTAAATCTCCCTTTTAAACCCTTCAAATTCTACTAATTTCCCTCTAAATCATCTTCAAATGGATTCTATAAGCTTAACTTGGTCTATTAATTAATCCTAGTTGATTAATTAAATCACCTCTAACTCCCATGAGTTTTTAATCCTTAATTAATCTCTTATAATCATACTTATCCCTTTCTAATTCTACTTTACCTTTATCCCACATTCACTAGGTTACAAGCTTCTCCAAAACTGGAAAGCTATATAAAGAACCTAGTACACCTTGTCCAAATTTACACCATGTCCTTATAAGACATCTACATATGATAAGAGCATTTCAATCTTGGAAGGATTATTGATCAAGAAACCATTTCCATCTTCTACTTGGCAAAGAGTAGTAAGAGAAGAACCAAACATGGCAATTAAGCCATATTGGTGAGATCTCTTCCTCTTCCATAGATAATTCCTTTGATCGCATGTGGCTACATTTGGCTCACTAAAGGAGTATCTATAATTACAAAGCACATCTACATAAAAAGGATTAGTTTTGCATTTAATGTTTGATGCAATTTAGTTAAGCTTTTCCTTTTTAGCTTTATCATGATGTTTATGTTGTTGATTAACTAAGTTAGGAATCTATTTGGTGTTAGTTTCCTTTCATTAGCTTAGATTAATTCAATCACATGCATACATTAGCTAATTGGATCATTTCTTCCTCATCCAAAAAATTCTTAACCTTGTAATATACTTCAATCTACTTAATACAATGATCCAATTTCTCTACACTAATCTCTCCATTATAAATTGGAAAATCTAATTTAAAATCAAGATTTTAAAAGTAGGAAACTGAATTGGGCATTTTCTTTTATTTATCATTAAATGATGAACTAAAAGGTTTAGAAGAGATGAAGGAGTTTTAGGAGGTTCTTCTCCTTTACCCTTACCATCAGTTTCCCTTTGATTTACCTTCAATCTTTTGCTTCCTTTCTCAGTATAACTCTTCCACCATACTCTTAATCTTTAGAAAACCTTGATGGTAGGTCATTTCATATTCAAATCCTTTCCAAGAAGATTCCATGGCTGAACTTTGACTTGCATGTTTTGAACCAATCTCAGGATTATACTCTTAAAATGATCATTTTCCATGCTTTGATTTAGACCTGGTTAACATGCAAAATGTAAACTTGTAAATCTAATAACTTTAAATTATCCTTGATCAACTGCTGTGATACAAACTTGATCCCAAAAATGTATTAAGTTCTTCACTTTTCAATTTCATCGTTCGTGGATACTTTTTTTTCTCAATTTCCTAAAATTCATTAAAAATTGGCTTAAATAATTAAATAAAATTTAAAACTGAATATAAGCAACAAGAAAATGATAAAAATAGATAAATAATGCAAACCAAGCTTGATAGTGGAGTTCACCCCTGTTAGGGAATGTCTTCGTGTCTGGAAAAGCTATAGAAGCAATCAATTAATGATGTAAATATTCTTGTAAAATATTATTTACATAAAAATAATTATTTGATCTACAAATAAGTTTTGTTATATCTCTAAGAAAAATTTGGTTTGATCCTTTATAGCCTTCCTACAATAAAAATACTCTATACTTTATTATCCCAAAAAGTGGCTTACAGCTTTAATAAAAGTTACAAAATGTAGGCAAATTTATGTCTTCTATATTGTTTACAAGGACGTGGTTTGTTAAAAATATGTTTATCCTTTTAGAAAAATCCTAGGAGTTCAAATCCCCTTATCCATGTTCAAACTTTACCCTTTTGTCTTATGTGGGCACAAAATCCCACATGGAGTGTATAAAAAAATAAAAAGGCTTTTAATAGTTTAACCCCTTTTAAATTGGCTTGGGTGGGGTTTTATCTCACATACATTAGAATAGGAAATGAAATAAGTCTTAAATAGAATCCTCCATGCCACTTAACTTGGCCTTGAGGACCGTATCATGCATTGAACTCAACCATGGTTGTTGTGGCACTTAATGTTTGGTTGGGTGTTTGGCATGTGTTGGCTTTGATGGAGATTTCATGTAGTGGCTTGGGTCCCACCACTTGTCTTTTATCACTAGCCTTTACAAAATAATTAGGATTTATCCCACATGCATCCTAATTCAAGTATATGAGATATTTAAATAGAAACATGCTACCATAGAGTACGAAGAAAAGGCGGTAGGGTCCCCTCCTTACAAAAAGAGGACCCCACTAGTTGATAAGCCCTAACTAGAAAATAGTGTGGGCCCTACATTCAATCGTAAAAATTGAAGACCAAAATAAAACAAGCCCATTTTCTCAATTTCACTTTTCCATTTTTCAAACTATTATCATACCATGTGTCAAGATCTAATTGGGCCACATCATCATTATGTAATTGATTAATTTTTTTCATGTTAGAGGAAAAATTCAGTGAGCCATAATTTTTGCATACAAAGTCAGTTTGACCCCATTCAAAATGCATTAGAAAGCTCTTGATGATATCTTTGATGTATAATAATTTTCATCATAATTACAGACTATTTTGTTAGATCATTTGTGGGTATCCTCCTAGATCAACAGGTTTGCGGTGGCCTCCTCTTCACCATTCTATACTCTTTTATATAGTCTCTCGATATACAACGCACGAGCACACATATTTTCTTTTACATCATGTGCTCAACCAATTTATCACATGTACCTTAAAAGTGGGGGCATTCATATGAGTATATTGTATACCCGAAATAGGCTTAGGCGTATATATGGGTTCGAGACACATGTATATATAGGTAACAACTACTTTTAAATAACATTAAATACAAAAATCTAAAAACTAGGCACAAGTTCAAAAACATAAAGTTTGGTTAGGACTATATGGATGGTTTTGACCTATTCACATGGTTTTTCCAAGGGGTAATTACATAAAATTTCTCTGTAGTTTCATATTTTTACCTAAAGGAACAAGTTTTTGACACATTTTTAGATCCACTTCACTCCATTCATATTAGTTATAGGGGGATGAAGTACTTCACTCCACCACAAAGATTTAGTTTCGATTAAAATTTCAGGGATCTCAAGGGCATGTGTCTCCTTTCCTCATCTACATTTCAGTACATTGTAGTTTCTATCTAGTTGTGTGGTACATGGGAAGGGCATGGGGCACTTATTCTCTTTATATTGTCTTTCCTTGTTTATAAAATAGGGCCTGGATCCATTTGTAGTGGTTCAACCCATGGGGTTATGAAAGGTATCTAAGTGGTTAAGTTCTTCATATTCAATCTTTCCTTTCCTTTCCTCTTATATTCAAAGGATAAGATATCGAGCTATCAAATGAATTTGATACATGGTCTTCTTCCTTCATTTGATGTTTTGATATCTCACTCTTCTTCTCTCTCCTATATGTTTGGTTGTATGCACCTAATAATCTGGTTTCTCCTTGACACCATTAGGGACTGATCACCCCTAACCCTTCAACAAGATCCACAATCTACATCTCCAAATACAAGTAAAGAATGGTAACTTCTCCCCGATGAAAATAAATAGGTGTATTCCTTCCATGTTTTGCATATCTTTCACTTTATGCAAATGCAAATTTTACATTTTACATTTGAGTTAAATTTCAATTATACACTATGGACATTTACTATACTTTGTGTTTCATGTTTCATCATGGAGCGTGTTAATAATAACACAACAAGACTCGAAGTGAATATAGTGTGTTTCTACTCACTCATGTATCTTTTCCTTTAAGAATGTAATTTGCATTTCATACTTAAAGGGGGAAATGTAGACGCTCAAATTTGGCAATTTACTCTTTGACACTTGTTGGTTTTGAAAATGTAATCTTGTTAAGATAAATACACCTTTTCCATTCCCACTCATTACATCCTAAGGTTTCTTGACTAACATTTTTATTTATACAATAATATATGTCATCAAATTCTGAAAATTAAATGCATAACATCCATTAACAAAATCAACTTAAAAGGATGTGACCATTTGTTATTATTTTTTTCATCCTTGTGTAAAATCATATGATTTGGTTAGCTTGTGATATATGGTCTTGGTCAACTTAAATGGTTTTGAACCAACATATCCTCCATCTTTGATTTCAATTTCATATTATTATTTGGATTATTTACTTCTCCCGGGTCATCCCTTCCTTGATAATTCACCTTCTAACCCTATATAAATAAGTTAAACTCACCTCATTTAAGAAACTAACAATCATGTGGAACTACATTGATAGAGTTGTTTCCAACGCTTGCAAAAGGTACCATAGGCTCCATAAATCTTGCAAAATATTATTCACACTCATTAGGGAATCAACCATAATAATTCTAAAGCATTTCACTATGTTAAAGGATCGGTCTCTCTCATTTGTAATCACTCAAACATCCTCATTCCAAGTAGTTAGCAAGAGCCAAACTCAATTCAAGCATTTTTAAGGAGTTATTAAATTTAAAATCCAGTTACATTCATTTATATATCATATGCTAGTTGGAGAACGATGTGTGGTTTGAGGCCTCTTTAGAATAGTGTCAATGTCAACAATGCATGAGGGTTCCTACAACCTAACTAATGTTTGTTGTACAGAGTTCTAACCAATAGCTAGGGTTTGAGACCTCACTCGGGAGGTTTAGAGAGATTCATAGTATGAGAAACAATTAGGGTTTGACAATGATATACTTTTACGGAAGGAAACAGTCCAAAAGTTAGAAATCTAAATTTTGAACAAGTTCAAAATCATACAATACAAATCAAGACAAACAATCTTGCATATTTGTATGATATTATCCCAGTCACTTTCCAATCATAGATCTATAAATGAAGCACCATTAGGTTTATATCTTCTATATACATTTTCTTACACACCCAAAACTTCCCATGTCCATCTACAATCAACTAAGTGCACTCATCCCCTTATGTTTTCAAGTTCACATCTTATGTTATACATTAGTTGCAAGAATTAATGTGTTGTTATGATATTATATAATTAATGTTGGAATTTAATTAATTAAAATAACCTCATGTAGCTCCCCTTTACATATTTTAGCATACTTAAATCACTAATCTAGATTATAAATCTAATAAGACTGTAAAATATTAGTGCTTGGGTTGAGGTAATTTGTACACCACCTATATTGGCACTACTCCAAAGAGGTCTCAAACTGCACATAAGATGAAACCATTACTTGGGTATGGAAATTTTTGGTGGTAGCATAATTAATTGGTGATTGTATAATTGATAATTATGTACATGAAAGTGGTTGGATTTATATAACTTTATGTGTTGATGTGATCAACTAGAATACAATTCTATACGAAATATTAGGTCTTAAAATGTGTAAACCCCTTTGTAATAATTCAAAATGACCTCAAATTAGAATCTGCTACCAAAACAAAATTTCATTCAATTTACGACACCCTTTTGATTAAAACTCATTAAAATTTCCTTCCTTCTTTTATTTTATCTACACACAAGCCAAATCTAAAAAAACTTAGAATATTCCTACTATTTTCAATGGAATTTACCATTGAAACATTAAAATGACATCCAAATCCTTATTTCTACATTATTACGGACCCGTCAACTTTAAATAAAAAAGCGATTGCCATGTATTGCTTAATGACACCTCTTCATCCTGAAAAATCCTTTTGAACTTAGTTTAAGTTCATTATTTTCATTTTCTTTAATGGATCTTAGACACTTGGGGTTAATTGGTTTTCTCATGTTCGTAGGGTTATGAAATTAGTCATTATTTCATTATTTTCAGCACCTATGATGAATGGTTGATAAATGGAATTCATCAATGCTTTATGTGTTTTAGAGATTGCATACCCACCTTTTATGGATAAGTTACTGAAGTGGCATAAGCACCACATGGTGGTAATTGGTGCCCGTACTATCTCAAGCGTAATTTTTGGTCTCTGTTGGTCCTCAAACTTGCACCCATGTCTTGGATCTGGAAAGATCGAGTCATTTGAGACAACAAGGGAATCGTCTCCAAATTTTGGGACCTTGCACACTTGAGATGGATCTCTGGAAAGGCACGTTCCTCTATCTATTTCTACAAATATTGCTACTCTTAGTGGTTTAAGTTCATTGTTTTCATTTTCTTTGATGGATCTTAGAAACTTGGGGTTAATTGGTATTCTCATGTTCTATAGGGTTGTGAGATTAGTCATTATTTCATTATTTTCACCACCTATGATGAATGGTTGATAAATGGAATTCATCAATGCTTTAGGTGTTTTAGAGATTACATACCCACCTTTTATGAATAAGTGACGAGTGGCATAAGTGCCACATGGTGGTAAGTGGTGCCCTGCACTAACTCAAGCATAAATTTTGGTCTCTTTGTTCATTAAACATGCACCTATTTCTTGGATCTGGAAATATTGAGTCGTTTGAGACAACAATGGAACCATCTCCAAGTTATGGGACCTTACACACTTGAGATAGATCTCTGGAGAAGGCCAGTTCCTCTATCTATTTCTACTACTACTGCTACTCCTAGTGTTGAAAGGGAAAGCTAAGCTAATAATGCCAAGGACTAAGGATAGAAGGATAACATGAAAGGAAAATACACTAAAAGGTGATAGCATCAAAAAAGAGGGATGAACACTATTTATTCTAAGAAAAATGAAGGGAAATGTGTGAAACAATTCTAGGCACATGTAACACAACTAAAACGTGTTTACCAGATTAGTTTCATGGAACACAACTAAAAGGGGACTGCAATGGATGTAGAATGACACAGCAAGCACTCAATGTAAAAGAAAAGGAAAGAAGAAGGAATAAAAACATGTTAGGATAGAGAATAGTCACAAAATAATGCTTCCATTACTTATAGAAATGCACAGAGATGTTACAATGGTGAAAGACATCGATATCCACATGCACGAGCCAGATCTAAACGTCTACGACTCCAAATATAGAATATATGAACTCCTTAGAAAATGCTTAAGGATCCAAAATGTCCAACATTAATCAATGAGCCTAGATCTTACATTTATAAATGAATTCATGGAAGAAGAAGAGGAGGTAAAATATGAATTTGAAATACAACCACCAATGAGAAGCATTCATACCTGTAAATCTGCTGAAAATCATCAAATGCACTTCCCTAGGTCTATTTCACATGTTGGAGAAGGAAAGAGGGAGGATCAAATCAAATAGGGTGGTTAGAGCAATCATATTTGCTCATTAATTCCCACAAATATTTTTTCTCATTTCTCACCTACCAAATCCACCAAGAATTTGAATTTGAATGTTAGCGTTGTAGCCTACATCGCAAGAAATTGCCGATTATTAAGTCCTAAAATATTGGATAAGTACCAAAGGGTGCATGCACAAGATCAAGAAGAAAGGTTCTCATGGCAAATCACGAAGGGAAAAGAGGTTTAAGAAGGGTTTAGGTAAAACTAGGGCATGCGCGGAAGGAAGAACACGGGTTCAAAGGACTTAGCCATATTTGGCATTCTAAAGACAATTGAGGAAAAATGTGAGGACCTGTTGGGTTTTAGATTTGTACTTGGAATGAAACCACGCTTAGGGGACAATCAAGTCCCTCCTCTTTAAGGGTATAGGTTCCCTTATTGAAATCAAGGCCAAAACCTATGTACAAAAACACAGTCTTTCATTCAATGGTGGTTTCCCGATATCTTGAAATGTATTTAATGCCTAAAAATTTATCAATACATGAGGACATAAGACTTGAAGGGAGGAGGGAGGCGAAAGAATACAATACTTTCGGGGAAAAGATATGGTAGAGAAAACCCTTATATGTATTGAGAAAATGAAATATAGAGTAGAACCATTCACGTTTCTAACGGGCACAATCCACAGACTCAAAGTTCTTGAGATTGTATAAACTAGAACACAAAGTTTCTAAGTAAGCAAGGATTAAATGATTCACATATCAGAGTAAGAAGGAAACAGAAAATAGAGGAAAAAGGGAAAAACCCTTGTATTGATTTCTTCAGATTCAAAATTATAGTCCTGGGATATCAAAATTCCAACCCCTTTTACAATGGATTTGAAAGCCCATGATATAGCTCACAAGAGATGGTTACAACTTCCTCGAGCAAGCAAGAAATAGTTACAACTTATTCCAATCATTTGCGCCCTTTCAAATTCTTGATTTGCAAAGAAACATTAATGGTAGAAAAACTAGATTTTTAAATACACGACCATTTCATTATTCGCTAGTTAAAACATGGGCCATTCGATTTTCTTCTACAACTTTAAATTTGGGCCGCCCACGTGGAAGGAATTGATTGGAGTGGGCCTACGGATGCCTTTTGCATTTTTTTCCTTTGAAGTTATGTCAAGCTGACACGTGGAGAGCTCCACTAGTTCCTTTATACTTAGCCGATTTGGGCCTATTTCTTGCTTGACCTATGTTGACCCTTAGACATGTGGAGACTTGGTGCTCATTTGAGTTTCCATTTTGGAAATGCCTCCTGAAATTGCACCGAGCTGACGTATGTCTCCTTCCACCGGTCTTGGACTTTTCAATGGCCAACTTTGTCTCTCCATTGACTTTGACCATGTGGTGAGCTGGCACTCATTTAGAGATTGGCCCTTTGATTTCACTTCCAGAAATTGTGTCATTAAGGCACATGGAGACTTCCGCCAACCCGCCCATACTTAGTCAATTTTAATGATCAGCTCTTTCTCTTTTTTGTACCTAGGACACGTGGAGGACTGGCGCAAGTTTGAGAACTATCCCCGGCTCTGAATCTTGAAGTTACATCACTGAGGCACGTGGCGATGTCTACTTAACCTTCCATACTTATCTGATTTGAGATTGTTTTGTCTTCATTTTGAACCTGGGACACGCTGAAATCCTGCAATTATTTGAGGATTATCCCTTGGGTCCTACCCCTGAAGTTATGCCATTTATATGCATGGAGGCTTCCGTTGTCATTTGATATATGGCCAAATCGTATCCAATCAGAAATTCCCACATACTACCCATGGATTATGGGACAAAAATGAATGGGGAAGATACGCCTGTCATTCCCGACTATGGGAATAAAATAAAAAATAAAAATAAGGGAAGAAACTTCACCATTACGCCCGACTTTCAAATTGTTCTCCATGAATGGGAAAACTACAAACAATGCCAAGATCGATGTGATCCAATACCCTAAGTTACAAACTCAAAAATTTGAAACTTGACTTCAAAAGAGGGGAATTTTGAGGGTGACAACAAATTGGCTCTTTACGGAGATGACTTGGCTTGGAACAAAGATACAAGGCAAGATCAAGAACGTAAATAACTGGGGAAGAGGATCGAGTGTCTTATCCATTAGGAAATAGAGTCAAAATCAAAACCAATACAAGGAAACACACGTAAGATGGGAAAAGAAATAAAAAAAACCAAAAAGGAAGAGCATAAATGAAACACAAAAGAATGACCCAAAACCAAAACACTATACAGAATATACATAAGGACCGCCTAGTCACCTAGGACTTGATCATTTTCAGCTACTTCCCACTATAAGGAAGTGGGAGAGGAGATCCATCCATGTAATCTAGATAAAAAGAGTTCTCTCCAGTAAAATCTCTGATTCTAAAAGGACCAAGCCAAAGAGAATCAAACTTACCATGGCTTCCTCGTTGCTCATGTCTTTTATCCCAAAGCAACACAATCTCTCCCACTTGGAAAACTTTGGGTTTGGATTTCTTATCAAACAAAGCCTTCACTTTCAATTGATGAGTTGTTATCTTGTCAACCACTTGCAATCTGTCCTCATTAAGCTTCTAAAGGTACAAAATTCTCTTGTCCAAAGAGCTACTGAAACTTGAATCTTTGATGGTTTTCATCAGATGTCAGGCTAGCAATTCCATCGTGACTGGAAGTTGAGCTTCCACACCATACACCACTTGGAAAGGAGACATTCCAATTACTCTCTTGGGTGTAATTATATTATCGCAAAGTGCATCATATAGCTTCTTATGCCAATTCCTCTGAGAATACTTTACAAGCTTTCTAACTATGTTCACCAAGTTCTTGTTTGTTGATTCTTCCCGTCCATTCCTTGGGGTAGTAATTTGAAGAATGAGCAAGGAGATCTTATACCCATAGAAGAAATCTATCATCTCAGTAAAAGAAAAGTTGGAAGCATTTTCAGTCACAATTTTTTTGGGATCCTAAACCTGATCAATATGTTCTCCTTAATGAAGTTGCAAACTACCTCGAAGTATTACTCTTGACTGGGATGGCTTCCACCCACTTGGTGAAGTAATCTGTGGTAGTCAACACATGTGTATGCCTAGCACTGGAAGATGGATTGAGTTCTCAAATGAATTCTAAACCCCATTGTTGAATTGGCTCTTCAATCACTATAGGATTGAGAGGTAAAGCAGCTAACTTGGGTCTCCCAACAAATGTTTGACATGCTTCACATTTACCAACCCATTTTGATGCATATCTGAATAGAGTGGGCCAATAATAACCAGCATGAAGTATTTTATGAGTTATTACAGTAGAGCAGAAATGACCTCCACAAGCCTAGTCATGAAAAGTAGAGAACAACTTCTTTTGTTGCTTCTTGTCTACACACTTCAAAAACCTTCCATATATGCCCTGTTTGAACAAAGTATTCTCCCATAACACATATTATGCAGACCTCAGTTTGATGGCTCTCTTCTCTTTGGCACTCAAGTGATATGGAAACTCTCCATAGGTCAGAAAGTGAGCAATGTTAGCATACCATACATTTGTCGAGCTAAGGAACGAGAACAACAGGGCATCAACTCCATCTTTGGACAATTCCTTGGCATCTCCCTCAAAAATGAGTTCACACAGGCCCTTACCTCAAACCATGTTTTTGGCCTAATGTCAAGATCATACTCATGCACATTTGCTTCCCAATTACCTCTCTTGGTTCTAAATTCTTGTTGAGTCATAATGGATTTGATTGTTGTATCGTGGCACCAAAGCACCACGCATGATAATTAAGGATGTAAAACCTAAACTAATTGACAACTTTGAAAACTACAAAAGCATGCTTCTCCATCATGGTGTACTTCAGCTCATGATTTTTCAAGACATAACTCACAATGTTATTGGGATCTCATGACCTTGAACATTCTTACCGGATAACACAAAGAAATTAGGGTATTTTCAATAGCATAAAAATAGAGAATGAAATATTTTCTAAAGTGAGGGCACGCCAAGATTGGAGTCTTTGCAATAGCATGTTTAATGTCTTCAAATGATTTCTTCCCTTCAAAGGACCAACCAAAATTTTTCTTCCCTTGCATCATGTGAGCAATTCTCATAGTAATTTCTGCAAAATCGGGATGAATCTTCTTCAAAAATTGATCTTACCAAAGAAAGAATGGACACCTTTCTTACTTGGTGGAAGAGGAATTTTTTGTGTGCCCTGAACTCTCTCCGAATCAATATTGATCCCTTCCTTTGAAAAATGTGTCCCAATAGCTTTCCATCTGAGACACAAAACATATACTTCTTAGGGTTTAAAGAAATTCCATGCTCTCTACACTTCTACAATACTATTTCAAGGTGTTGAAAGTGATATGTTCTTGCTTTAGAAAACACTATCAAGTCATCCAAATACACAACAATGCATTTCCCTTTCAAACTGCCAAAATCCAAGTCCATGGTCCTTTGGAAAGTAGGACCAACATTGATGAGGCCAAATGGCATCCTCTTGTATGCAAAGGTGTCCCAAGGAGTAGGAAAGACAGTCTTATGTTGATATGTAGTATTCACCTCTACTTGATTGTACCCCAAGAATCCATCTAACATAGATAGCATCTCTGAGCCTATGACAGCTTGCAATACTTGGTCCATCATGGGGAGAGGATAGTTGTCCTTCAAAGAACCCTGATTTAGATTTCTAAATTCCACACACCATTAGGATCATGAATCACTCCTTAAGGAAATTTTTCCTCATCTTTTGACATGATCATATAGTTACCATGCCCTATATCTGCATAGAGTATCTGTGCTTTAGGATCATCTCTTTTACACAATGTACTCTGCTTGTTTCTCAGGAAGAATCTTCTTCATCTTCCCATTAATAGGGATCAAAGCATGCGACCAGTCCATTTGAATTTCTCCTTCTACCTCCTTACATAAATTTCTACTCAGTAACATCCCATATGAAGGAGGAATATCAGCTACCAAAATTGTGCCTAAGACCCTTTTCTCTGGGGGAAAGCGTGCAAAAGCTACTTGTACATCTTTAATTCTGTCAACCAAAGGTACTTTCTTACTCTCCATGGAATAACATGAACCAAAGGTACGTGTTAGGATCAGACCCAAAGCATGGGCTACCTTTGTAGGCATTACATTATCTTATGATCTTGCATCTATGACACAGTTACTGAGTTTATGGCCAACTATGAGAAGGGTCACATAGAATGGTTTAATTTTCTCATTAGGGGAAGTGACTGCAGCCACAAGGCTTGATTGAGGTGAGGAAGAGGGAGTGGGAAAAATTCCTTTAGAAGAATGGGCTAGGGTTTTAGATTTAGAATTTACAAATTTAACCATTTTGGCAAAGGTTTTAGGATGGGTGTTTTAGAACTCGCCTCGAAATCTGAATCTTGGTCTTTTTAAGATGGTCTATAATGTCAAAAGATCCAGATGTGGATGGGGAATCACTACTAGGAGTAGGAGGATATTTTGATCTATTAGCTTTATCATTTGTTGGAAAATAATTCTCGAAGCGTAGTAGAGGAGAAGGACTAACAGAGCTTACCTTTTGGGTGGAAGTACTAGGAATAGGAGCTCCTCTTCTTGCAATCACTAGGATGGTGATGGGGTACTCCTTGGATATTTTTGCAAGTTACACCACTTTTTCCTTTTTTTGGTCTTGCTCCCGAGTTCATAACAACATATGACTCATTGTTCATCTCAACCACTACATCATCATAGTCATCTTCATCATCTACACCTTCAGTGGTGAGCAAATGAACTCAAGAACCACCAGATCCTTCGCCTTCTTCATCAACTTCCTCTTCTTGTTCATCATAGAGCCCATTTTCTTCCTCATCATCAGGCTCAATAATTTCACAAGTAGCATTGACAAGCACCTTGAGGGGTGGACCTTCAATGGCCAACCTGGTTTGAGAAGAGGGCAAGAGGTTCCTAGGTGAAAGTTCTTCCTTAGAACATCTTGATATCCAGATCTCGCCATCTTGATAGGAAGAGGAAGAAGAAGATGCTTTGGATTTGAAAGGCTCCTTTTTAGCTTGCCAGACATGATCAAATCATCTTCTACATTGACATCCAATCTCTGATTAGCATCCAAAGTTGTAAGATTTTCTCTCCTTAGGGCATAGCTAACTTCTTGTAATTAAGCATTCAAGAAGAAACACTTCAATCTAATCAATAGGCCTTATTTTGTGGAATCTTGTTAATCAACTTGTTGAACTTGGCCACAAATTCTCTTATAGGCTCATGTGGCTCCTTCTTGATTTTAGAAATTTGAGCTAGTAAAGCATGCACATCCTCAGTAGGTTTGAAACGCTACTCAAACTAAGTTGTCATGGTATCCCAATCGATGATGGTCCTAGCAATAAGATGGTAAAACCAATCTGCACCATTATCTTGCAAGGTCTCCACAAACATCCTAATAGAGGCATCCTCATGTTCAACTCCAAGGAGCCCACATGCAACAATGAACGTTGTAATGTGTTCATCATGGTGCACTTTTCCATCACCTCTAAATTTGTGAAAATTCTTCATGTTACCCCTAGGAAATTCATGCAATGGTTGAGGAAGAGCCAAAGGCCCAAATATTTTCCCCAAGGCAGAGCTGTTACCATCCTTGGAAAGATTACTTGAAGTGGAATTGAGACACCAACAAGAATTAAGGCATGGAGGTTAGGGCTAAGTTGTGCTTGAGGAATGCTACTACCTAAAGCTCTGTCTTCAACAATAGGTGTACTTTTGGAATGATCTCTTCTATTCCTTCTTGTTAGAGGAAGTTGAAAACCTTGCTGATCTAGGAGTTGAAATTGGGGATCTTCAATTCCAAGAGCCCTTCTACCACTAGTGTATCTTAGAGTCACCGAGATCAAAGAAATGATCAAATTAGTTGTTCTTTTTAGAAAGTAAATTTGTTGACGAAATCCCAGTAGAGTCGCCAAAAACCGTTGGGTTTTAGATTTGCACTTGAATGAAACCACATTCGGGGGACAAGCAAGTCCCTCCTCTTTAGTGCGAGAGATTCCTTTATTGAAAGCGAGGGCAAAACCTATGTACAAAAACACAGTCTTTCATTCAATGGTGGTTTCTGATATCTTGAAATGTGTTTAATGTCTAAAAATTTATCAATACGTGAGCATAGAAGACTTGAAGAGAGGAGGGAGGTAGAAGAAGACAATACTTTTAGGGAAAAGAGATGGTAGAGAAAACCCTTATATGTATTGAGCAAATGAAATATAGAGTAGAACCATTCATGTTTATAACGGGCACAATCTGCAAACTCAAATTTCTTGAGATTGTATAAACTAGAACACAAAGTTTCTAATCATGCAAGGATTAAATGATTCATAGATCAAAGTAAGAAGGAAAGAGAAAATAGAGGAAAATGGGGAAAAACCCTTGTAATTATTTCTTTAGATTCAAAATTACAGTCCTGGGATATCAAAATCCCAACCCCTTTTACAATGGCTTTGAAATCCCATGATATAGCTCGCAAGAGATGGTTACAACTTATTCCAATAATTTGCACCTTTCGAATTCTTGATTTGTAAAGAAACGTTAATGGCGGAAAAACCAGATTTTTAAATACACAGCCATTTCATTATTTCACCAATTAAAACATGGGCCATTTGATTTGCTTCTAAAACTTTAAATTTGGGCCACCCATGTGGAAGGAATTGATTAGAGTGGGCCTATGGACACCTTTTGCATTTTTTTCCTTTGAAGTTGTGCCAGGTTAACACATGGAGAGCTCCACCGGTTCCTTTATACTTAGCCGATTCGGGTCTATTTCCTGCTTGACCTATGTTGACCCTTAGACACGTGGAGACTTGGTGCTCATTTGAGTTTCTGTTTTGGAAACACCTCCTAAAATTGTCTTTGAGTTGACGTGTGTCTCCTTCCACCAGTCTTGGACTTTTCAATAACAAACTTTGTCTCTCCATTGACTTTGACCACGTGGTGAGCTGGCACTCATTTGGAGACTAACCTTTTGATTTCACTTCCAAAATTGCATTGTTAAGGCACATGGAGACTTCCGCCAACTTTCCCATACTTAGTCAATTTTAATGATCGGCACTTTCTCTTTTTGGACCTAGGACATGTGGAGGACTAGCACAAGTTTAAGAACTTTCCCACTCTAAATCTTGAATTTGTTCGGATGAGGCATGTGGTGACGTCCATTAAACCTTCCATACTTATATGATTTGAGATTTTTGTGTTCATTTTGAACTGGGACATGCTGAAATCCTGCACTTATTTGATGATTATCCCTTGGAGTTGTGTTGTTTAGACATGTGGAGGCTTGTTTTCACTTGATATATGGCCAAACCACATCCAATCAGAGATGCCCATGTACTATCCGTGGATTTTGGGTCAAAATGAATGAGGAAGATACGCCTGTCATTCCTAACTATGGGAAGAAAATAAAAATAAAAATAAGGAAGAAACTTCACCATTACGCCCGACTTTCAAATTTTTCTCCATGAATGGAAAAACTAAAAACAATGCCGTGCTCGACGCGATCTAATTCTCCAAGTTACAGACTCAAAATTTTCAAAACTTGACTTCAAAAGAGGGGAATTTTGAGGGCAACAATAGGACTCGACTAGGCGTGATGGGTGGATAAGATGCCAACTTGGAACCTTGGAGGTCAAGAAAAGGATATTCCATGCAGGGAATATTCCTGGAGACATCATTACAGAGAGTGAAGGTTTTACAAAGGGATAAACATTCACCATTGGAGGACCACATCGACACTTGGCACGTGATCTATTCAAAAGAGAAGGCATGGTGGTGGGTGTTGATCCTATAAAAGAGATGCTTGAAAGAGAGGAAAGAAAGGAAGAGATATAGAGAAGAGAATGTAGGAGATAAATAGAGATAATTCATATAGAGTAAGATGTTGAGTAATAGAGTGTTGTAGTAATGCTAGGGTTTAGAGCACTTAGTGTTAAGGGTTGTGAGGGATGTCATAAGCCTCTGTATGGCACTAGGATCTATAACAAGGGTTAAAATGGAAGGGTATAGCTAGGGTCTCATACAAGGGAAGATCTATAGGAGTTGGGTCTCTGTCATTTAACATGTATGGTCTGTGATGACCTCTTTTGATTGTAATGTGGCTACAGAACTATTCTAAATGAATATATATATATATGGGTTCGTTATGCATATCATGTTTAAGGGTGTAAACCCTTGTGTTATATGACCACCATGGCTCAAATCTGGTTTATTATGCTTATTACATTGTTATTAAGTTTTTGTAATGCATTAATGTGTGGATCTGTAAGTTGTCCCTTCCACTTTTCTTTTAACTAAGTAAATGTAATTCTCATTATGTAGTTCATCCTCTATTAGTGGAATAACCTTCTCACAATGCTCACATAAAGGAGGGCTTGGTGCTTGTGCATGCCTTGGGTGAGCACCCAATGCCCAACTGTGTAATAGGCTAGCATCCTTAGGGTTAGAAAGTAGTATTGAGGGTAAATAAAATGACTACACCTTGGTTATGTTATTAGGACCTATTTTCAAAGTTGTTTTGATAATGATGCGTGATGATGAGCGCTTGACATTGGACAATGTCAAAGCATGGTTTAAGAGCACGGAGAATGAGTTTACTCAAATATTTAGTACTGGACTTGATTTTGATGCACGTAAATGGGCAGGAGAACACCTATATCATGAGCTATATGAGACCTTCTTTTGTTTCTTTCCAGTGTAGCTGTATGAATAGCTTTCGACGTATGCATCTAGATCAATTTGTTACTATGGATCTTGTGTGTGGACCCAAGATGAATATCAAAGGCTACATGATGTTGATCGACTTGTACATGTGTTGTTGATCATTGGTGGAGAAGATTTTTAACCATTTATACCTTATAATATGTTATTTCTATGTATTATTGTATATAGGTTACTTATTTTGAGTTCTTAAGGGAGCCTATAGGATTGTTTTTATGTGTTATCCCCTTAGTTATAAATATCCTTATAATTACACTAAGCCTGAAAGTGTTTCCTATGTCCGGATAAGCTTCTTATGAGCGTTGGGAAAGGAAGCTAGGGTGGAGGAAGATGGCGGACCTTGCGGCTAAGTAGGAGAGGGAAGAGAGACATTTCAATTATAATGAAGCTCATGAAAGGGAGTTAACTAGACAACGTGAAGTTGCAGGAGTGATGGATTTATGGAGGAAGATGTTACGGGAAGGAATTAAGGTTCACATATAGGACGTGGAGCCTAATCAGTTTGTACTACCCCATCTTGGCAAGCGAGAGAGAGAGACCCCTTCAGCTTATGATAAGAGCTCGTCACTTGGATAAAGGAGAGTCATCAATGCACATCTAAATCCACCTAGTGACCAACTCCTTGTGCTTAGTTTCCCAAATCTAGAGATAATTATTGCTAACCCAGTTAGTATTGGTGGAAGTAACTGATAAGCACCTAAGAGGTATAAATTTTCATTTGGCATATCTATGGCTGCACAATCATTTCCTGTGTTTGGAGGTATATTGTCAGGAGCAACATTTGGGTAAAGTAAGGGTACACAAATCTTGGGTATCAAGTCTAGAAGTGGTGTGGGACACACATTTGGTAGCAGTGCAATATCAAAACTTTTTGTGTGTAGCTCAAAGCATGACAGTGGGGACACTAGGCACAACCACTTCAGGGCCTTTACTAGCTACGGGAGGTGGATCAGGTGGAATAGGAGCTAGCAGACCTAGTGGACCTAGTGGATCTAGAGGATCTGGTGGATCAGGGGGAGTAGGTGTTGGTGGATCTAGTGGATCTGGTGGTGGAGGTAACATCGGAGGGAATCAATGTTCGGATCGGCACGATACGAGCCTCAACCAACTCAACAAGAATTTTGCAAAATGTCTTTGCATCTACCATACTAAAAAGGTGTTGAGGATGTTATAGATCATGTACACAAATGTGAGCTGATATGGCATGCAAAGGGGATCACTACCTTATAACGGAAGGCAAGGATGTGTGCATAGTTGGTAATGAAAGTATGACCCCCACCAGACAGTGGTAGATTACACCGCACTACTTAACACCTTCTTAGCTAAATTTCATATTCTTGAGTTTTAACAAAAGAGCATTAGTGTGTTGAAGGAGATTCAACAAGGTATTACAGAGAGTGTGTGGGAGTATGACATGTGTTTTAAGACTCTCTTATCAAAGTTGTCTTATGATATTCATCCTTCTTAGCATGCCCAATGGTTCATTGGAGGACTAATAACACCTTTCGGAGAGCGTTGTCATATAATACTTTCACATATCCGGCGAGGCCTTGGAGGCTACCCTACACACTGAGGCTGTTGGAAGCATGGATACCGGTGTTAGCCATTTTCTTGAAGCTCGATTTTTGCAATAGAAAAGCTACTAGAGAATTTATCTACAAAATCAACGCATGAGGATCGATGTGGCCTATGGTGCACAGATTATGAGGTAGAAGGGCATACAAAGGATAGTTTTCCTCATGCCATGATAGTGGATTGTGAGATTTACCACATAGATCATTATGTAATTAGTCTGTCCACTATTGCAACATGTGATTTGTAAGAATGTGTCTTGCTATTGCAATATTTACACCTCTACTACTCATGACACTAAGGATTATAGATTGATTGACCAGATACATGATGCCATTGATATTGGTGTACACCAAACTAGCCTTGCAAACAATTCTAAGGATGATGGTCATCACTATGAAGGACATGCGGATGGAGGGGCACATGGAAGAGGTTTCCAAGGAGGATTTTGTGGTCATGGTAACCGCGGAGGAGGAAGAAGTGAGTTCCCATGTGGAACTTGTTACAATTGTGGATCTATGGAGCACTATAAGTGTGAATTCCTTGATCTATTACAATGCTCTTAGTGTGGAAAGAAGCACAAGTATGAGGAGTGCCCAGAGCTATTTGAACATATGAGCTAGTAAAATTGGAAGGAAAAAGGTACCGAAATGGTAAGCATAAAGATTGACTCACAATGGATGCCAAGGGTGGCACGTAAGTCAGAACTAGAGCCTATACTTTGGTGACGATGCGAGCTGAAGTTGTGCGTGCCAGGAGACACAAAGGTAGAAACTGCTGATTACAAGAGAAGCGGTGGTGTATGGTAAGTATCTGCACCCCACTCATTAGAAGAGGTGTATCAAGAGGCCATGAATGTCATTAAAAGCTTACAAGGAAAAATCTACTGCTTGAAGGAGCAATCAAGGTAGTTAGAATAAAGGAAGATCACTAAGGCTCCATAGAAGGATTTAGATGAGTTCGGGGAAGTATGTAAAATGCTAAGATAGGATAATATCATTCCTTTTCTAGGGAATGCTTATGGGAGAAAGTACCACACACCAGAGCATAGCGCGCGAGAGGCAAGTTCTCGCATGTTAGCCTTCCTCCCCACAACCTTGACTATGATAAGGAGATAACCTTGAATGTGGTTATGGATGGGTGGATCCTAAGAAATATTCTAATTGACATGGGTGCGAAGTCAATTTGCTCACCTGGATGCACTGGAACCAAATGGGAAGGCCCCATTACTGATCATCTTCAAATGTGTTGTATATGGCCAATAAGACAAAGGTAATTCTTATTGGTGTTTTAAAAGACACTACTATCACTATCCAAGGGGAAAAATTCACTGGATATTTTAAAGTCTTGGCGCTAGCCAAGGTGGGAAACTTTCAAGCATTACTTAGGTACCCATGGTGTTATAAGAATAATATTGACCTACGGTTCAATAAAGGGTACATAATCTTTGAGAACAAGGAAGAATGGGAAATCATCCCCTTGACCGATGGGAATTCAACACCCTATACTGAGACCTTGGGAGAATAATTTCTTGATAGGATCTATGTGCACTCTATCAAGGACCCTGAGGTGATTAATCCTATGAAAGGAGTTATTCAGTTCAAATATGCTCAATCTATGAGTGATACCACTAGTGTAGCATGCAAAAATTGGGCACATGGGACTTATGAGTTAATTGGGCATAAATTGAGAGGCTCTGTTACAAGAGTAACAAAGGCATGCTTAGTCAAACACCTAGGAGGAAAGAAATTGCCAAGATATTCTAGAGGAGCCAACACTAATGTTTTCTTACGAGAAATGCAGACCTAGTGGAAAAGTGAGATCGAAAGAAGAAGGATTCTCAGCTATAATTTGCTCAAGACCACAGCGTGTTGGTGGGTGATACATCACGATAGCCTTCTAGAGTGGTGCAAAGTAATAATCTTGTTCTCTTTTAATTTTTCACAGAGAAATGCACCCACTATCATACAAGATAATCATGGGAAGGAGCTTGCCTTGTTTCATGTCCAAGCATGTGAGAAGGCTTGGATGGAAGGCGTGGAATCCTTTCCACCTTCTTTATGGGTGCATAAGTTGTACTCCACTTTACAAGGTTATGCACATGCATGATACATTCACTTAGAGATGCGTCGTCGACAAGAAATTGGAAGGAGTTAATGGTTTACCTCCTTCATGCTTTCGAATATTGGAGTACTAAACCATCGGTGTATGGGGCACTACAAATTTTTAATTGACTTACAATGGGAGATAGTGTCATGGAAAAGGATAGAATACTATAATTATTGGGTGAACCTAGTTTGGAAGTACGCTTTGATGAGGAAGAATCAGAAGAGACACAACTTGAGCATGCATGCATGGAGAAAGAAAAAGGGAAATTGGTCTATGTGATAGATGGTGAAGAGGTGGAAAATTTAGATGCTAACCATACTGAAGGTATATGTAAAGTTATGGATAGTGCTGATGAGTAAGCATGCACCTACCATGAACACCTGAAAACCAAGAAGGTTAACATTGGTTCGGAGGTCAAACCTAAGGAGGCTACTATTGTGGATTATTGGTCGAAAGGGAGGTTTTGAAGATCATTGATCTATTACAGGAGTTTAAGGAATTATTTCCACATAGATACTATGAGCTTAAAGGCATCCACCACTCCTTGGGGAAGATGAAAATCAAGTTAAAGGAAGTAGTTTGCCCAATTCGGAAGATACCTTATCGAATGAATCAATCTTCTCGTCAAAGCCAATGAGGGAATTGATAAGATGATCGCATTAGGCATCATTAAGGTTGTTGACGAATCAGAATGGATAAGCCCAATGGTTATTAGCATTAAAAAGGATGGGATAATATGGATTTGTGTTGATTACAGATATTTGAATGCGGTATGTGTCATTGATCCCTTCCCCACCCCTTTCACCAGAGAATTCCTAGAGGGAGTATTTAGGCGTGAGACCTATTCCTTCACGGATGGATTCTCAGGATATTCTCAAGTTAGGATTGCAAAGGAGGACCAAGAAAAGACAACTTTCACCATTAAATGGGGAATTTTTTCCTACATGGTCATTTCGTTTGGACTAAAGTATGTGCCTATTATGTTTTCGTGCATAGTGGTCCAAGCATTTCAAAATTTTATGGATAAGTTCCTTCGGGTCTACCTTGATGATTGGACAATGTATGGACTGGTGAAAGACCATTATGACAATCTAAGGCTGATGTTTGAAAGATGTTGGAAATTTAGGATATCCCTCAACATTAATAAATGTATTTTTTCTACTCCATTTAAGAACCTTCCGGGGCATATCATATGTAAGGAAGGCTTGTTGGTGGATCTCACCAAAGTTATCGTTATTTTGGGATTGGGGGAACCTACCACCAGAGTGCAGTGCGTGGATTCCTTGGGCATATGGGGTACTACTAGAAATCTATTAAAGGGTATGCCAAGATCATCATACTACTGGAGGAGTTACTAAAACAAAAATTACATTTCATTGGGGAGAGGTGTAACAGATGGCATTTGATACATTGAAGAATAGGCTTATCACTATGCCCATATTATGCTTTCCTTCTTAGGACAAGCCATTCCATGTACATGTTGATGCTTCGAGGATGGTGATTGGGGTAGTATTAGCAAAACCAAAGGAAGGAATTGTTGACCACCCCTTGTGTTTTTCTAGTAGGAAGTTGACACCAGTGAAGCGAACTATACTACTACCGAGCACGAAGTACTATCAATGATCTATGCATTACACAAATTCAAGCAATATATGTTGACAACACCCTTCACATTCTACACGGACCACATGGCGTTCAAGTACTTGGTGAAAAACCCGTTTTACAAGGGTGCATATGTCGGTGGGTCTTATTGTTCCAAGAATTCAAGTTTACGGTAGTTTTGAAAGTAGGTAAGAGTAATTTTCGACTTGACAACTTATCGAGGATTGACTCGGGGAGGACACATAGAGCATTGAGGATACAATATTAGTTACACAACTATTTAGATTGCCACGTGTGCCCTTGTAAGATATAGCCGTGTTTCTCAAAACAGGTGTGGCACCTAAGGAATGAGGACTTTAGAAAGAAATCGAGTTAGCGATACACATCATACCCTACATGTTAATTAGTGGAGACTTATATAAGCTAGGACGGGATGAGATTTTGTGTTGGTGTTTGTTAGAGCATGAATGCATTACAATCATGGAGAAATCACATGGTGGGAATGCAACCACGCGTAAGATCCTCCTAGAAAGGCTTTGGTTAGAAATAATTTACCAAGAATGTATTGAGTTTTTTAAATCCTGTGACCATTGTCACTACCTTGGAAAACCAGGAAGAAGAGATGAGATGCCATTAAGACCAATATCTAGTGCAGAACAATTTGAGAAGTGGGTGATTGATTTTGTAGGACCAATTTCACTGTCACATAAAAGACTTGTTCATGTTATATCATTACCTGTCACTCGACTACTTAACAAGGTGGGAAAAGGAAGCACCTACAAATTAATTGCACAATGGAAATAATAGCTAGGTTCTTATGGGAAAATATAATCAACATATATGGATGTCTATTGAGTTTAACAAGTGATAGAGGTACTCATTTCTTGAATAATATAGTTAGAATCTTGTTGGCAGAATTTATGGTAGCCCACCACAAGACTACCCCTTATCACCCACAAGCTAATGGAACCATTTAGGCATTTAACAAGATACTAAGTCACACACTTGACCAAAATTTGTGATGTGCGAAGAAAGTATTAGGATGATACGTTTTATGTTGTGTTATGATCATACCGAACTACTTATAAAAGACTAAATAAGGCCACAACTTTTCAACTTTTGTTTGGCATGAAGCGGTATTACCTAGTGAATTCATGTTACCATCACTGTGTTTAGCGCACACAGGAGAATTAGTTGATGAACAAGCACTTGAGGAGAGGATGGACAAGTTAATGTAGTTAGGATGAGAGGAGGGCCATTTCTTGTTGAAGTCAAAAGACAAAAATTCCAAGCAAAAGGCATGGCATGATAGACACATCAAGAACAAACAATTCAAGGTTAGGTAGATGGTTCTATTGTATGACTCCAAGTTTCTGCGCCATCCTGGGAAATTCAAAGTCCATTGGATGGGCCCATACATTATATCATATATACTTGATTCAGGCACTTTCCAGTTATAAGCGTTGGATGGAACACAATTACCAGGCCATTTCAATGGGAGTAGGTTGAAGCCCTATTATAAATAAGTCTTCCTTGTATGCATAAATAAGGCAATATTGCCATTTAGCCTAGGATTTCCTTTAATGCTTTTCCTTTCTTTGTGTTTCCCCTTCTCGTTGTTTGTTCCCTTTTCATTTTTATGTGCACATTGTGTGTTGGTAGCAACTTATTATTTTCAACAGTTTTCTATGTGTAGAGGACTGCACATCGGTTTTTGTGTGGGGTGGAGTAATGCGACAAATAGTGGAAGCTAGTAGTATAAGTTGTGTTTCGATGGCCCATATTGAAGGATCAAAAATACGTAGTTTGGAAGAGTGCACGTAGAAAAGGTGGACATAAGGAGTTTTGTGTAAGGATTTTGGAAGACCACGTACAAATATGAGAAGCGCAGGAATAACATGAGGTAGGTGATGTCAAAAATTAGGGTAGGGATAGAATAAGTGCCTTCGGCACTGTAAGCGCACATGAAAGGATCTTCGGTCAATAAGGATTTTTATGCATCTGAAGGTTGTAGGATTTTTTCATAGGATTGGGCATGGGGGTAAAAGCACTTGAACATTTTCTTAACAATAAAAATACAACTTTATCACAAAGGTACGATGGTAGGTGACAATGCATTTATCACAGAAAAGAAGCAAAAACTATAAGTTGAAGGTCAAGGTACATTATTGTTACCTTGCATTTGTGATATCGAAGAGATCTTGTAAATAAGGTAATCCTTGAGAAAAGTTGTGCAAAAGAGGGTTGTGAAGATCTGAGTGCATAGCTAGTTTGATCATTGAACCAGAGTGGAAAAATAGTATATGAGCGTGAGGGAGAGGGTTATAGGAGTTTTGAATCTCAAGTGTTATGTTTTTGGAGCCTATTTTCATGTTAGATTTTGGTACACCTTCCATGTGTTACACTCGGATATTTTTATGGCTGCTCATGGGTGGTTTATTAACCCATGGGTAATGGGTAACCATTATGGGTTGTTGGCTTTTTGGTTTCCATTGTTTTGTAAAACCACCTCTTGACTACCTATTGATGTACTTATAAATAGATGGACATACAATAGGATATATATCAGTGTGTTTTGTGAAGGTGAATAGTGTGTGTGAATTCGGGAGGGTTTGTTGAGCGCAGCTCCAAACAAGATCTTATTATTGTAATTGTGAAGTCTGCTGACTTGTAATAAAATTTGAGCAAGTGTTCTTAGTGGATGTATCCCACATTGGGTGAACCATGTTAAATATTATCTTCATGTTGTGCATATATTTCATTTCTGTTATTTTATTCATACTTCTTATTATTGTGATTATGAGGAATTATTCCACATTAGATTCTATTAATTCCTAACATCAAGTGAATACACCATCTTATGGAAGGAAGGATTTTTCCATGTTAGGGTTCCACAACTAGGGCATAGGATTAAAGGGATTTTTGTGTAAGAGTAGAGCCATAGAACTAAGCGAGCTGCCGATTTAGGAGAAAGGAATTTGAGTAACTTGACAAGAGAAATGGCACCAAGGAAAGTAACCACCATTTCACCAAAGAAGGGAAAGGGAAAAGGGAAACAATTGTTTCCACCATCTTCAACAAAGAATGGTACGCATGCAGAGATGCAATACCCAGATGGCATATTGCTTGGAAAGGAATGGGTGTCTCATGTTAGAAAGATGGCCATAAGTGACTACAACCATTGAACAAGCACCATGGAGAATGAGATGACATTAGAACCGGTTTTCCCTATAAAGAAAGGACACTAGATGGAATGCCTATCTACAAAAATGAAGTAAAGGTGAAGATGGAGAAGGCCAAGTTGTTACAACTCTATGAGTTGCCCTATTTTGGAAAACCTAAGTGGTTGTACCAATGGTTAATGTCACGCGTACATGAGGACCATTTCTATTTCATAGGATAAAGAATGCGAATAACTCCCAACTAATTTCTAAATTTACTAGTCTTACCTGTGAAGGAGAATATTTTGATGATAACTTGTATGATAATGATGCCATGAAGAAGACTATGGAAGCCTATGAATATAAGAAGGGTCGTGGTATTTCGGCATCTCTCTTATTTCTAACCCTGTAATGAGGATGGCTACGCACTTGGTCACAAAATGAAATGGGTAGGAGAGGTGGACAAAGATCAACAAGGATTGGTTGAAAATTTGCCACAAGATCTCGAAGGGGACCATCTATAACCTCTTAGTGTTCATAGCAAAATAAATCATTAGTACTGCAAAATGGAGAGAAGATCATGTTGGGTAATGTTCTCCTACATTTGTATTTTCATAAACTAGAGTTCCTAATGGGCCATAAAAAATTGTGTGGGAGTACCCAGATGAGAACCCTTCACCTACAAAAATATTTGAGAAGTACACTTGTGACACCTATATGGCTGCCCACAAGGTGCGCCTAGAAAAATGGTATAATCAGATGCATGATTCATTCGGTGCAGAGTAGAGAATACCTTAACATTCACCTATTTTACTTGCAAAGTGATTCTGAATTCACCGTGTACCAACATTTCTATATCATACGGTTTTCTCTAGCAGATGGAACTAAGAGTCCCTGGTGCAAGTTTTCATTCTCCTTCACAACACAATACTTCCAGACTAGGGTCAATAGATTCAAGGAGGAAAATAAGTTAAGGTTTAACCTCAGCACGGTAGACCAAGATTACCACGAGTTGTGCAGGACTTTGATATATCCAAAGAAGCATGCCTATGTGGAGAAGTATGTCTCTCATGACGTGTATATGATGAATCCAGTAACATTTCCTCTTACTAGGAGAACCACAACGAAGGGTATACCTGCACATAAGGCTGAAGTATGAGAAGGGTGCTTACATGGAGAATGATGTCTCTATCCCAGAAGACCCCACCTTAAGGAAGAAGGCCACACCGAGGAAAAGGGAGAGAGAGGAGGCACTTGAGAAAAAGGCACCAAGTATACAAACAAAGTGTAATCTACAAGCGCATAGGAGTCAAGTGTAAAAACCGAGCACCTATGCATGGAGGAAGAAGTCCCCGTAGAAGAGAAAGAGAAGACACCTGAGGAAGAGGTGCTAGAGCAAGAGGAGCCCCTTTGAAAGAAGAATCACTAGTAAGGAAGGATTCACCTACTAAAGAAGAAAAAGAAGAATCTCCTATACTGAAATCACCAGTTAGGAAGAAATAGAAAGTAATAGAAAGGGTAGACTTAGAAGAAACAGAGAGCATGGAGGATGAAAAAGGGCAACAAGGATGACGACAAGCATGGTGAGGCTCATGACCATCCTCTCATATGATGTACACCAGCTTAGAGGAGGAGGTAAATGAAGAGAATGATGAGGATAAAGGAGATGCTCACGAAGAAGGGAGAAAGTGAGGAAGTCAACATGAAGGATCAAAGGACTCCAAGCTTGACCAAGGAGTAGATAGAGGATGTTGCAGAAAGGGAGGTAGCAGGAATCATAAAAGACTTGGTGGATCAAGAGGTGGAGCATAGCACCGAAGAAGTTCTCAAGGAGATGGAGGGAAGTGAGAGCATAGAAAAGGAGTATGGAAGCATGGGTGGAGATCCCATCCTAGTGGTAAGCTTCCCAAAGGTAGTGCACACAGGAGGAAAGAATATGGTAGTAGCACAGGAACAAGGGATGACCTACATCAATGATCCAAATAAGGTACTATGCACACATTTCCAAAGTATCGTGCCTTCAAACCAACTCCTTGCATGGTATTATTTCAATGAATATGGTGTGTACCCATGCACAAGGAAGATGTTGTCTTGGGATTTTGAGTCCCATGTTGATGAGCTCAATTCAAGGTCAACCGTGAGGCGTTGATGAAGATACCATATACTAAGGGATTAAACCCTCTAGTGAATGCTCAACAACTATCAGATGAGCAAGTTTTTAATGCACTCAACAAAGTATTGTGGAGGTTGAGGTGAGGCTATTTGGGAGGAATGACAGAGTAAGGGTCCTGGAAGAAGAGCTTGAAAAGAAAAATGAAGAGATCATTGAAAAGGAAAAGGATCTAAAGCAATAGGAGTTGATCAGCGCACAATTAAGGTGTGAATTAAGGGAGGAGAAAGCAAAGGTGTGTGAGATTTATAAGAAAATAGAGATGATTTCAAACACCATAATCTTGAAGCACCCAGACATGGCCCCGCCTGAGTAAAAATATGATTCAACCATGTAATTCTTGGAAGACTTGACCCACATCCTCACCATGGAAAGGCAACCGCTCACATTGGAATCAGCAGAAGAGGCATTGGCACGCTAGAAGGAGGAAGAAAGACCAAGATCGGGAAATGGTTACTTGATATTCAAGCTCCTTACCACTATAAAGACCAAAGTGCATAAATGGTTGAGGTTGTGTATGATAATTGCAGATGATAGAGAGAGTAGTAAAGCATATTCGTTGTTACGCAAGAGGCGGGTCTCGAACAAGTTTCAAGAGAAGAACAAAGGAAATAGGGTGGAGCACGATAAAATCCTAGCTGAGGTTGAGAAGAATATGGAAGCAATCAAATCCTTATGGGGTTTGATTAAGAATCGATTAAGGAGTTGTATCCCCGGTCACTCGCAGAATGGACGTGTTGGACAACCTTAACAAACAGTTAGAAGGAATTGTAGATATACTGAATACTAAGGGTGATGAATTAAGTTTTGAGGAGGTGAGCACTCTAGTGGGTGACCTACTTCAACGAGTGTAGTAGGTGAGGTGGATGCCTATGAAAATATTGAGGCAACAATAAGGAAGGAATTCCCACTCCTCCTACAATAGTAGAAAATTCTTCCATTCTTTCATTCTTCATTCAATTTGTCTCGGTCCCACTATTCTTTATTCTTTGAAGAAGTGGGATGTTTCCAAGGATGGATAACATGCTTAGTGTGGGGTGATGTTGGACCTCGAATATTGGCTAAGTACCAAAGGGAACGCATGCAGGATCAAGAATAAGGGCACTTAGGGAAAGCACGCAGGAAAAGGGGTTTAATATGGGTTTGGTGAAACCAGGGTGCTCGTGAAAAGGTAGAAAACGAGTTCAAAGGACTTAGCCATATTTGGCATTCTGAAGAAACTTGAGGAAAATGTGAGGACCCGACTAGGCATGATGAGTGGATAAGATGTCAGCCTGGAACCTTGGAGGTCAAGAAAAGGATATTCCATGCAGGGAATATTCCCAGGAGACATCATTATAGAGAGTAGAGGGTTTTCAAAGGGATAAGAATTCACCATTAGAGGACCACATCAACACTTGGCACGCAATATTTTTAGAAGAGAAGGCATGGTGGTGGGTGTTGATCCTATAAAAAGAGATGCTCAAAAGTGAGGAAAGAAAAGAGGAGAGAGAGAAGAGAATGTAAGAGATAGACAGAGAGAATGCATAGAGAGTAAGATGTTGAGTAACAGAGTGTTGCAGTAATGCTAGGGTTTAGAGAACTTAGTGCTAAGGGTTGTGAGGGATGTCATGAGCCTCTGTATGGCACTAGGATCTATAACAAGGGTTAAAATGGAAGGGTATAGCTAGGGTCTCATACAAGGGAAGATCTGTAGGATTTGGGTCTCTATCATTTAACATGTATGGTCTGTGATGACCTATTTTGATTGTAATGTGGCTATCATAACTATTCTAAATGAATATATATATATATATATATATATGGTTTCATTATGCATATCATGCTTAAGGGTGTAAACCCTCGTGTTATATGACTACCATGGCTCAGATTTGGTTTATTATGCTTATTACATTGTTATTAAGTTTCTGTAATGCATTAATGTGTGGATCTGTAAGTTGTCCCTTCCACTTTTCTTTTAACTAAGTAAATTTACTTCTCATTCTACAATTCATCCTCCATTAATGGAAAAACCTTCTTATAATGCTCACATAAAGGAGGGTGTTGGTGCCCACGCATGCCTTAGGTGAGAGCTCAAAGCACCTACTTGGGTGATAGGCCAACGCAATTGGGGTTAGAAAGTAGTATTGAGGGTAAATAAAATGACTACATCAATTGAAACTAGGCACGCACCGATCAAAGCTCGTAGAAAAATATATGGTTGTCGAAGTTTTTCAAAGTTTATGCACACTCAAAACACATAATGCGCGTGCCGATTGGCTAAAAGGACAGCCAATTGTGCAAATTTTCTTGTCGCTTTCTATCACGTGTCACTCATTGATTTTTCACAAGGATTTGGTACCTTGTTGGTGTGCTTGGACTAGTTACGTGTGGCACATTCAAGCATGTAAGAGAATAATGTGGTGAAAAATGGTGCGAGAGGAGGGAAAAAGGTATGCACATAAAATAATGAGGAGCGGGAAGAAGGTAGAAGGAAGGTACACAAAATCACAATGTGTGCGGGGGAAATGGGGAAAACTGACGAACAGAGAATGTATGTTCAAGGCCCAACTATTACAAGGTAATGTGTAGGGCGCGTGAGAGGGCTACGGACTTAGCTAATTGAAGCAAGTGCAAGGTGTGTGTGCAAGATGAATAACTACTAGGAAGAAGGTGAATGGACAAGATTTGTGCAAGGTAAGAGTGGAACAAAGAGGAAAAGGAAAATGGAAAGGGAAGAAGGGGAAGTGCACAAGGGTGCATGAGGAAATAGTGACCAAGTGAATGTGCCAAGGAGACAACTGAGGTGCACACCACTTGTAATGAAGATCTTTGAGCCATAATATATATGTAGTTGTCCAAATAACTAGGAGAGTTATTTGGATAACAATTTTGACAACTTTTGGGCCATCTTCCTACTAGATGAAGGAGATCAAGTAGCCTAGAGCATCCATTGGGCATGGATTTTGTAATGTAATCATGAAATTTTGATTTGTAGCTTTGAAGAATTGCCCCTAAATTCACTTGAAGGATCATTTCTTAACTCTATTTTGAATCCTGCAAATTGCTAAAAGAAGAGTGGCATCCTGGAAGAAAAAAAAGAGCGCGCAAGAATCACGTGAGAAGAAAGAACTTATGTATAAAGAAATAATGTGCGTGTAGCACACTTGGAGGAATTTAAAATACTCTAATATTTACAAGATGATGCAAAAACTTAATGGAAAGGTTTGAGATAGATCCCATTTATTGGGATTTCTAAGATGCCTCCATCAAGATGAGTTAACTCAAAAGAGTTAGCCTCTTTGCATGAACTGATGATGTATGGGCCACTCCAAAGTGCATCAAACTTTGAATGGTGCCTTGGTTTAGCTCTGTCAACATCCCATTTCAAAACCAAGTCCCCAAATTTGAAAGCTTGAGGCCTAACCTTTCTATCAAACCATTTCTTTGTTGCTTTTGATGTTGTTCTAGCTTGATCATGGAAAATTTCTTGACTCTTCAAGATTAACCAACTCTTTCATTCTAATTTCTCTCTGGTCTATGCCTTGAGCTCCAATTATTGGGAAAGTGCCAATGAGTTCAACTCTAGCATCAAAGGAAGGGTATCCTCTTTTCCATAGACAAGCTTGTAAGGTGAAAGTTCTATTACTTTTTAATTATGATTCTATCTTCCCAAGCAGCACGCGAGACCTTTGTATGCCATTGTTTTTGGTTGATGTTCATTGTGCGCTTCATGATCCTAATCAGGTTCTTGTTTGTTGACTCTGCTAAACCATTTCCTTGGGGGTAATAGTTGGAAGAATTCTTCAGATAGATGCCCAAATTTAGAGCCCAATCAGTGATTTTAGTGCCAAGGAAGGATTTTGCATTATCAGAGATAATGGTTTGAGGAATGCCAAACCTTGTGACTATACCTTTGAGAAAGTCAAGGATGACTCAATTTTGATTCCTTGAGTGTGACAACTTCCATCTGGTGAAGTAGTCCATAGCTATCAACACCCATTTGTGTCCAACACTTGAAGGTGGATTGATCATGCCTATGAAGTCGAGACCCCATTGCGCAAAAGGTTGATCCACTTGGATTGGTCGGAGGGGAAGCACTATCAATTTCTTCTTTCCTACAAAGAAAGTGCATTCCTTGCATTTTGTGACCCACTTGTGTGCATCTGCAAACAGAGTAGGCCAAAAGATACTTACCATTATGATCTTCATTGTTGTAGTCTTGGTAGAGAAGTGTCCACCAGAGAATCCATCATGAAATTATACTAACACTTTTTTAGTTTGCACATCATTGATACACCTTAACAACATACCATCAAGATTCTTCTTGAAGAGAATTCCATCAATCAAAACATAAGGGATAGATTGTAACCTCAGATGTCTTCTCTTTTCCTTTTTTAAGCCAAGAGGGTATGCACCCTTGGAAAGGAATGTGATCATGTCCTTCATCTAGTCACGCGTGCCAAGATCTATATTCTACTCAAGTTCTACATGCTGGAGAGCTTCATCAAGAAATAATGAAGTCTCATATTCATTGTGTGCATCCTCAACAAGTTTCTTGCAGAGTGCACTACCTCTTACTAGCTTTGTGGCTTTGATAGTCACATCATATTCCATGATTTTGGTCACCCATCGTGCTCTCTTTTCACTAATTTTTGCTCCCATGATGAAGTCTCTAACAGAAAGAGTGGAGAATAACACCTTAATATGATTTGTGGCAAGCATATAATTTTGAATTTCTTGAGTGCACATGATGGTGAAGACCTACTTCTCCATGTGACTATATTTTAATTCATAATCCTTCAACTGTCTGGCTAAGAAAGCCATTATTTTTTCCAGAACCCTTGTTCATTTTCTTGTGTTAGGACAACAAAAACACTCACATCAATGCCATAAGCATAAAGGATAAAATCCTTTGAGTAATTTGGGTTGATGAGTGTTGGCATGCAAGAAATCTCTTGCTTGATTTTGTTGAAGCTTTCCTTTCCTTTTGTTGTCCATCTAAAAGTTATGTCCTTCTTGAGCATCAGGGTGATTGGCCTTAACTAGTCCTACAAAGTTAGGAATAAAACACCTAACAAAATTAATCTTACCAGGAAGGACTACAAGGCCTTTTTGTGCACCGATAGGAAAGAGCTAGGATGGCTGAAACACTCAGGATCAATTATGATGCCATCCTTTGAAACCACATGGCCCAAAAGCTTTCCTTGTGCCACTAAAAATTGCACTTCTTGGGGTTAAGAGATACCCCAAACTTTTGCATCTCTCAAATACTTTTTCCAAGTGTGTCATATGATCCATGCTCTACTTTGAGAAGATTGTAATGTCATCAAGGTAAACCAAGATGAACTCATTGATGTAACCTTTGAAGGCAATGTCCATGGCACGCATTGAAACATGTTGCACCCTACATTTGATAGACCAAAGGGCATCTTTTGATATGCATATGTTCCCCACTTGGTTGTAAATGTCATTTTTGAATTGATCCTCTTCCTTAACCAAGATCTTGATTGAAACCAAAGTACCCATCTAACATTGAGAATCTTTTCGTGCTGCCACACACAGTCTATAAAATCTACTCCATTGAAGGAAAAGGATAATGATCCTTTAGAGATGCCTTGTTCAAATCTCTGAAATCAACACAGTTTGATTTCACCATTCTTCTTATGTGCACTGGAACTAGATTCATGACCCAAGTAGAGTACTTGATGGGAAAAATAATCTTCACCTCAATGAGTTTGGATAATTCCTTTCTCATGAGGGGCTCTATCTTTGGATTGACTGGTCACTGTTTTTATCTAATGGGCTTGATACTAGGATCAAGGTCAATGGAGTGTTGAGCAACACTTGGATCAAAACCTTTGAGGTCTTCATACTCCCATGAGAATATATCACTATATTTTTGACAGAGAGAGATGAAGGCCTATTTTTCATCATGTGCACAAGATTTACTTGAGTAGAAATTCCTTTCCATGTGCAATAATAGTGACTAGGAGCAGTCTTCTTGTGTGTGCACATATACTTTTCTTCACCCTTGAACTCATCATCAAGGCTAAACATTTTCTCTAAGGTGACCAGCCCTTTAGGCAAACTTATTTGACTTTAGTTGAATCACTTGGTCACCATAGTTGTCATGCAAGTCAGCTTGCATGCTTGATGAGAACTCAACTTCATTTTGGATGAACTAGATGATCTATGTGTCATCATCAAAACACTTTTCAACTGGTGTTGTTATCTAGAATGGATGGTCTGATCACCATCTTAATGTGTTGAGTGTTTCCTTTGACAAATTCCTCAACATAGGAGAACTATGAACCAAGTGTGGCCCATTTGATCAACTTCCTTATTCATTTTGTGTGGCACCACCTATAGATTTAGAGCATCAAAGCTCTCAAGGAGGTCCCAAACTCTATGTTTATAAGATTTGAGAAGCTTATTCTTTTCACTTGGAACTTGTTGGTGACTTGGTGGATAACCAATTATGTATCCCCAAAGATCTGCAAGTGCACCTTAATCTTCTTCTTTTCAATAATAAGTAGACCATGCACCAACACCTCATACTCTACCACATTGTTAGAACATGTAAACTATAACCTGTGAGAAAGAATAATTTCTCATCCTTAGGGAAATGAGAACCACTCCTAATCTCCCATCATTTCTACTTCTAGATCCATCAAAGTATAACTTCCATAGACTAGGTTTCTCTTCACTTTGCTTGAGCGCACGCGTGGCAACACAAACTTCTTCTTCAAGAATGCAATAAGTACCAAGCCCAGTTTCATAAGCTTCCAAGTTCTTCAACATATGGGTCAAATTTATGGTGCCTCTCCACCCACTCATCAAGTACTAGATCAGGAATATAGGAGGTGGAAGAGGCTTCTCTTCAGAAAACTGAAGCTTGTTCTTCTTGGATTAAATAATTGGCTTGGAGAGGGGATGGGACATATGACTCTACATGATAGGAAAATATTGGCTCAACTTGTATGGTAAACTGTACCATACCTTGTCTTGAGTAACATATGAGACCAATCAGAAGACAAGTAACCACCCACTTTAGCAGTAAAATCTCTTGACAAACATAAGGCAAATAGAGGGGGTAGATCAATGATTGACACATCTTGAGTTATTATTAGACTTGGACATGCATGGAGGGTTAGCTCAAGATCCTTGATGATTCCTAGGGTAGTGACAGTTGAACCATCAAGTTGTAGGACTCCTTTTGTCAAGGGGCTATACTTAAGACCTAAGACATCAAAAATCTTCTTAGGCATGATAAAGTACTAGCACCTGAGTCAATCATATAGTTATGGACAAGATGTTTTCCTATGATCAAAGACATATAGAAGGGTGGGGTTTTAACAAATTTACTTACTTTCTTCTCCTCTTCTTGGTAGATGTTGATAGAAGTGCATGACTTCTACATAGTTGGATCAGTGTGTGGGAGTTGCGCTAGAGCTTCATGCAACAAGTCACGCTGGATGGAATGGTCAGGGCATCCCACATTGTAACATTTATGTTTGTCTTTTTCATCTAGTCCACAATGCTTGAATGGAAAACCCATTGACTTGTGCATTTGAGGAACAAAAACATCCTTTCTTGGTTTCTCGGGTATAGAGGCAGAACCTTAGCTAGTGCATGAGAGGCTTGACCTACCAAAGGAGGGGCATGTGCCACTTCTTAGGAGGAGCTTTGCATGGAGCCTCGGGTGTGGGAACTTGAGTGCTTTTACTACTGGATGTCTTAGTTGCTTCCTTTTTCTTTTGAGGGTCTACTTGTGTTGTTGGAATTGTGACCTGCGCACTGCACTAGACTCGAGCATTCTCTTCTTGTATCTTGTGTTGTCCACAACTTGGGTGCGTGGTCTTCTTGTATCCTCTGTAGCTTGGTTGATTGCATAAAAGTCCTCAGCACCAAAGAACATCAAATTTTCCTCTGGAGGAGCTTCTAGCCTTTCTTGGTTATCTACTTCTGTGCACTCATTGAAGGCTCACAATGGAAGCATTATGAATCATGTAGGCTTACATGCGCATGCACATTAGCACAATAATACTGGATATGAGGCATATTACAAGGAAAGCACCATTCAACTCCTGCATGTTGTTCTGGACTAGGACAAGTGCCTGACTTGTGTTGGGTTACTAAGAGGTTGTGTAGAGGAATAACTTGCAAAGGCAAGTGCACATTAGCATGCCATCTATCATTTTGCTAGTTTTGTCTATACCTTTGATTCCCATACTGATTCCACCAAGGTTGATTACTTTTGGCCTTGCACTAATTAGAACTACCTTTGTAGGCTTGTGCCTATTGCTTCTCCAATGATATGACCTTGTTGGACAAGTTTCTAATCAGGGCCTTCAATTCATCATCTTCTTTTTTTGTTGTGTAGGAGAGTAGATGTAGATGTAACTAGTTATGCTGCTCTGCACTAGAACTAGAGCAATAGAAGGTTTGGGGTGTTGAGACATCTCTGGGAACAAGGGCATAGGAGGCCTAGGTGCCAACTTACCAGCCTGAATGAGACTTTTTTACCCTTATTGCAATGTTGTATGTAGCAGGTAAGGTTCTACCTCCCATGGATTGAATCATGACTGAAATTTCACTATTCAAAGCCCTTAGATAGTACAAGAAAGCATGTTGGGTTGTAGGCCTTACCACTTGAGGAATTTTGTCCCAAGTCTTCTAGGAATCTGATGTTGAAATCAGTCATCTACTCTCATTGGGCTGCATGCTTTTTTGTAGTCAGTCTACTCCACTAGTGATAAATGATCTAATTTATCTTCAAAGTAATTACAAAGAGTTGTTCCAAGCTCATCCCAGTAGCAATAGATGCAGGTCTTAGGCCATGATACCATTGGAGTGCTTTACCCTTGAAAGAGGTTGTAAGTAACCTGATTGACAACAACATCATCATGTGTAATCAAATAGATAGAGCATACATTGGCCACATCTTGAATGTGTTTCAATAGGGTGACTTGATTTTCTCCCATGAAGTATGGAATACTTTTGAGTGCATGGCCACTTTGGCATATCATGTTGAGCATTGAGATTGAGTGGGCTTCCACCAATGAAACTGGCAAAGTTCCTTGAGGATGAGGAGGTTGAAGTGTCATGGTAGGGCACACTTGTCTATTTTGGGAGGAGTAGAGTGCACGTGGTGCATCATTGGAGATGGGGATGCATGCATAGAAGATCTATTGTGTGTTTTTCTTGGTGAAAGATGGAGGTATTCAAAGGATCCTTCAGCTGCAACACTCTTGTCTGTATGCACTCTTCTCATAAAAGGCACTCAAGACTACAAAACAGAGCTCTGGAAATGTTGGGAGTCACCAGATGTGTTGAAATAAGCCTCCAAAGGCTGGAAATACTAAGTTCACACACCAAAACTTAGCAATATGAAATTTAATCTTTCACTTTTGTCCCACCAAGCATGCTAGAAACTATTGGTCATCAAACTTGCACCCGTGTCTTGGATCTGGAAGGATTGAGTATTTGAGACAACAATGGAACCATCTCCAAGTTGTGGGACCTTGCACACTTGAGACAATCTCTAGAGAAGGTGATTCCTCTATCTATTTCTACTACTACTACTACTCCTAGTGTTGAAAGGGAAAACTAAGCTAACAATGCCAAGGGACCAAGGATAGAAGGATAACATGAAAGGAAACTACACTAAAAGGTGATAGCACTAGAAAAGAGGGATGAACACTATCTAGTTGAGAAAAAAATGAAGGGAAATACATGAAAGAAGGCTAGGCATGTGTAACAACATAACTAAAACATATTTACTAGATCAGTTTCATGGAACACAACTAAAAAGGGACTGCAAGGGATGTAGAATGACACAACAAACACTCAATGTAAAAGAAAATTCAGAAGAAGGAATAAAAACACGTTAGGAAAAATAATAGTCACAAAATGATGCTTCCATTACTTCTAGAAATGCACAAAGAGATGTTACAATGGTGAAAGAGGCTGATATCCACATGCACGAGCCAAATCTAGAGGTATGTGACTCAAAATATAAGAAAATATGAAGTCCTTAGCAAAAATGCGTAAGGATCCAAAATGTCCAACATTAATCAATGAGCCTAGCTCTTACATTTATAGATGAATTCATGGAAGAAGAAGAGAAGAGGGAAAATCCAAATTTTAAATGTAACCACCAACTAAGAAGCATTCAATGCTTTAAATCCACCTAAAAATCTATCAAATGTGCTTCCCAAGTTTGTTTGGCATGTTGGAGAAGGAAAGAGGGTGGATCAAATCAAATAGGGTGGTTGGAGCAATCATATTTGCTCATTAATGCCCAGAAAGATGTTTTCCCATTTCTCACCTACCAGATCCACCAAGAATTTGAATTTGAATATCTAGCATTATAGCCTACATGTCAGTAACTATCGATTGAGACTAGGCATGCATCATCATAGCTCTATAGAAAAATATATGGTTGTCAGAAGTTTTTTAGAGTTATCTGTGCATGCAAGACACGTGGCATGCACGGATTGGCTAAAAGGATGGCCAACTATGCAAATGTTCTTGTCATTTCTGCCATGTGTCACTCATTGATTTTTTACAAGGATTTGGTGCCATATTGGCATGCTTGAACTAGTTATGTGTGGCACACTCAAGTGTCAAAGAATGACATGGTCATGGCAAAAACGTGCAGCAAGGAGGGCGCAAAGGTATGCGCAGTGGAAGAATGAGGTGCGAAGAAAGTAGAAGGAAGGTACACGTAATCACAATACACGTGGGAGAAATGAGGGGAAAACTGATGAGTGGAGAACATATGGTCAAGGCACAACTATTACAAGGTAATGTGTGGGGCACGCGAGAGGGCCAAGGACTTATGCTGAAAAGTTTTTAGGAAGAAAGTGCAATGCACGCACAAGGTAAAAGTGGAACAAAGATGAAAAAAAGAATGAAAGGAAGAAGGCGAATGCGAAAAAAAATGATGTGCACAAGGTAAGAGTGGAACAAAGAGGATGGGGAAAACCCGCAAGGGTGTGTGAAAAAAAATGACCAAGTGAATGTGCAAGGAGAGAGGTGTGTGCCACTGTAGGAGCCATAATATGTATTTAGGTTGTCCAAATAACTAGAAGTTATTTGTGCCAAATCCTATAGATTACCAACGAGTGATAAGTGGCATGAAGGAAACATGGAGGAAATAGACATATGAAACTATCTCAAACCTTTGAGCCCTTCATCTAACCTATGGAAGATATAGATGGAGATCATATGGAAATTTCGGACATGTGGTAAAGATCAATGTTTTGCATTATCTCAACTATTTTCTCCTTCGCTTTCTCTCCTTGCCAAGCATCAAGACATCAATTGTTGACAACTGACATAAGAAACATTTGGCACAAATTGGAGAGCTCTCAAATTTGTTATAGTTTCCACTCACGAGGTTAAATTTGATTGTTTTTCCTAGTGGGAAATAAAGCACATGGACATCAACCGAGAAAGAGGTGACAGAAAAAGTTGTTTTTCATTGATAACTTTCCACAAAGAGATCCAAATGAGAAATGGATAGTACAATCAAAAAGGTAAATCAAAGAGCTACATTTTTCTCTTAGATTTAAGAAGAATAGTTTTGGGATTTTTAAATGGTGTGTGATAAATTGTTCGGTATCTTATACTTGCATTATCAAATTGAATGGTTCTCCAAGATAACTCTCATATGCTTCCAAAAATGTTATATTCTCTTATGAAAATTTTTATAATCTAATATTCCCCTCATGGTCCCACCAAAATACAAAGGAAATATTTAACGAAGTTATATATCAAAAGGATAAGCTTTCACAATGGTCTTAAGGGTAAAATCGTGATTTATTGAATACGTGGAAGCTTCATATTAACTTATTCTCTTGATCTCATGGGTATACATTTTTTGATTTATCATAGATCAATTTTAAATCAAAATATATTTTATTTCTTGCAAATGAATGCATAAAATCAAAAAAATCAGATCTACTTGCAAACTCGTGAAGGTTTTATGTATAAGGTTTGTTTTGTTAGAATATATTTTATATTTTACATATTGTATACCTATGAGTATTGTACACCTTTTCCATGAGTGTTATCAAGGGTCCTTATTTTCCCGGGAGTATAGATATGTGATTTTTATCTATAAATGTATATGTGTGGTGTCATAACCTATGACTTATGGGGAACCATTATTGGTTGTTTTGTTAGCCAATGGTTTTGGTCAAGAAATGTATCAGTAAAACCACTTTGTGAGCTTTCTTATTGATGTGCTTACATATACATGGACATGCAGTAGGGTAGAACGTAAATTGGAATTATATTATTGTATTGTAAATGGTTAAGTTAATGCAATAAGAGAGAGAATTTACTGTGATGGGATTTTCCCAAAAGGTTTTCTCAGGGATGAATCTTGTGTATGTCATTTTCATTTTCTATTTATCTTGAATATTTTGTTAAGTATAGCTTCTCGTTTATTTGTTTATTGGATCGATTCTCTTAATTTTTCAAGCCATTACTTGATATGATTCATTGGTTGTGGATCATCATCATGCCAATAGGGATACTTAGGATATGTCAAAGGTGGTTTTGGGTGAATATTTTCAGTTGTACATCTTTTATAAGCCATATGGTTTGTGTGGATAAGATAAGCATGAGAAAGAAGATACAATCCATCATATTCTTCATCCTCCTATTCTCTCTTTCTTCCCCTTCCCCTTATATATTCTTTTACTATAAGTAGTAATCAAATATATTGTAAAAATGGTTCCTCTTCCTTGAATAAAATGTTATTATGTGTAGTCAAAAAAATTATATACACTTGAGTACATTTCTAGGTCCTAAAAGCATGTTAGCATTTACATTATTCCTAAGTAAAAAAACTAATAATTAACAACTCCCTTTAGCCTTTTACTTGTTCTTATGCACTTTTCTGTCTTCATACATCTTGCACTCTTGTCGGCATTGGACTATTTTATCTTTCTATGGCCTCGGATACTAGCGCCAAATCAGGACACTAGCATTAGGAACTTCTGTCCTCTTGGGATCTCTTATCCCTCTTTATCATTTTCTTATCCTTTTGGACCCCTTTCGCTTCTTAATTAATTTTTATTACTTTGGGTTGGTCTTTCAGTTGTAAATTATGAAATTCAAACAAGGGAATCATATAAATACACAGTTATGTTTTCAAAATGAGGTACCAAGCACTAAGCATTACATATTACCACCTAAGCTTGTATTCAAAGACACAAGAGCATCATCACTCATACAAGGGGGTTGCATCAATTTTGCATACACATCATAGGAGCAGAATTTTATTCTATTCCATCCCACACATTTTATACATTTTATAGATTCTAGATCCATCCAACTATCATTGTGCAACTTGCACAAGGGTGTCCTAGGGAATCATTTCTACACACACACACACACACACAAACATTTACATATATTCTAAGATGTAGTGCAGCACTTGGTCATAAGCTAACTCTTCATGTAGCCATCGGGGTCATTCCAATCCCCATTTTGCATTTTCCTTTTTAGGTTTGATGTGGTTTGTGGGTATGTGCAGGTGAACTTATTTCTTACATGTTATAGATATATTTGCAAGTCGGAATATAATCCAGAGTGATAAATAGATACCAACAAAGTGAATCTTATTGGGCCCTAAAAGAACCAAATGTAGCAGCATTTACCTACACACCATTTCCCATATCTAGACACTAGCGTAAGGCACTCTCTTGTCCTCTCCCGGGCTATACGATTTTAAAGTTTAAAACCTCCAAAAGCCTCTATGTTCACTCTCCTTAGTTTGTTTCAATATTTCATCTACCCAGATCACTTCCTATTCACTCAAAAATCAGCTAAATCCCCATATCTCTCCTTTTTGCTTAAGGTTTCCTATCATCACATGTTGTGTTGTTTACATCTTATTGCATGTTAGTATTTATACATCATTTATTATAGAAGTTACTCTGCAAATAAGATTTAATAATTTAATTTATATTAAATTATTTGGTGGACCCCACTTGTGATCGCTCATTCGGATCCTTATTCTATCAACTTTTCTTTCATGTCTCCTACGATTTCTCAAGTCTCCTTATCTCAAATGCTTTAAAAGCATCCACCTTGAAAATATGTTCTCCAAAAACCCTAGACACTATGTATCTCTCTAGCAATATTCCGCCCACAAGAAAGTGCCATCTTTGATCATCTTTCTGATGACTCTATTAGTCCTAAGGTCACAACCAATCAATCCATTTGCAAGTCAATTCAAACTTTACATTGTTTATTTCAAGATAAAATTCAAGCTATGGAATCCATGATTACATCCTCATAACTGAAATCCAACATCTCAAGGCTACTTCTCAAGCCTATGTTAGTTCTTCTTCTCCACTTCATTTTAATCCTATGTCTACTACATGTGCTCATATAAGTGAACCCCAAGTCTTACCACTACCCACACCTCTCAAGTTTTATCTAAATGTTAAGTAACATGATATTATTCATGAGCTCCTAAATCACCAATTGATCAACTTTACAAATAGTCATTTCCACCTTCTTTATTAGCTTTCTAAATACATAGGACTCTCATTTTTCAATTATCATAGACTTAATGGACATCATGACAATGATTTTTATGCTTTAAAATGAAGAATTAAGCACCTTGAGCATCAAGGTTTTATTTCATTTTGTACAACATTCTACTACATGTTCATCTCTAATTGCTAAATCTCAATGGGCTCCCAAATCCAATCCCTCTATGTCTAATGAGAATTATTCCATAGTCACAAATTTTCCTTCTTAGATCAGTCAAGAGCAACATATCCAACCCATTATAACTAAGGAACCACCTCTCAAAATATATCCTCCATCCCCTCCTCCTATCAAGTCTCATACGACATTACCAATTCTAACTAAGCAACTACCTCTCAAAATTTTTCCTTCGTCCCCTCCTCCTATCAATTTTTATACTTGCATCATCAATCCCAAATAAAAAATACTCACTTAGCTAGACCAACAAAATCTAGATGATCTATTTAATATTCTTCTTGTTAACCCAAAACCCAACACTGATCCTACTCTTACTCCTACCTACCATTGTGAAAACCATGTATTTTATTTTGACACATTCCCTTCTATATCATAGATCTCTATTCCTTGCATACTTGGGGGCATCACACTTTCTCCCCCTTCCATCATTATTAAGTTGTCTCTAATATCTACTACCACACTTCACACTCGCACTTTATGATTAATCTTTCTAAGCATACTCACTTTGTTGTTACACACATTACACCGTCATTACCCGATGATGCACTAGTGTGCTACGGTTCACACTTGAATTTTGAGGGCACACTACTTCAATGAACGTCAATTACATACTTCACACTTTGTGTTTAATGATATCTTTCTAGCATCTACTCGCACATGACAAACCCATTTCTTGATGATGCACTCTTTTTCTATGGTTCATTCTTGACTGTTGAGGGGGAATTTATAAATGAACCTCATTTCATACACATCCATTGGGGGAAATGAATCTCCTCCCATCTTCACATTTTTCATATCACACCATTACACTCATACAACATTTTCATATCTTGGTTGCATTTATTCTTGCTATCTTATACTACTTACATCTTGCACTTTTCTTACTATGCTAGATGGATACTCAATATGTCATTATATTTATCATATACACATGTGCATTCACTTGGTATCTAGAAGTGAATGTAGATATCTTACAGCTCCTTACATGATGTATGATGCTCGACATTGAATCTCTTACCAGTCTTGTCGAGGCTCTTGGGGCATCTACCTTTACTACTCTCATACTCCACATTTCACAGGTTTTATTGTCATATTCTTTACTACTTCTCATTACTATCACTTTAACTTTTCATTGTTATATACATGCTTTTACATACTATTTATCTTTCTAACATGCTAATGGGTGTTTTATGTGTAACATTTTTCTTGTATAACTATATACAACCATGGTTATCTGATACATTTTTCTTTCTATTGTTTGTTAAGGTATGTTATTGTTTACGATTTATGGCATATGTCTTGTGTGATCATTGTATGCCTTTGGCCACTTCGCCCTGATTGTATCATTGACATTGTGAGTGATTTCCCATGTATGAAACCCACTTTTCATAGTCCATTTGTTCTTTCTACTTGCTTGTTACATTATTTCTATCACATGTTATCTAATTTTACTACTAACACTTGTTACTAACCCACTTTTTTACAAGTACCTTGGTTTCTACCAAGCACATCCCCTACCCCCGCATGTATCCATTTCATATTAGCATCAAGTCCTCTCCTTTAGGCCACATTCTCCTACAGACATCGCATGCACCCCAAACAAGGGGGAATACATTGGGTTAAAAAATCACCCTTACCGTAGCTCGAGCTATAGTTCATGTCAGCACAGTATAGAAAAAACATGAGCATATAGTCACGAACAATCCATAATCATACTTGGACTTCACATATAGTACGGACACTAGCACCCAGACCCAAACACTAGTGCCTGGATGCTCTTGTCTTCCCCTAGGCATTGATTTCTTGGGGGTAGAAACATGAAATTTCACATTACAGCAATATAGTCTTCAACACAATTCTACATAGTTCTACAGTAGCAAAACATTACCTCCAAATATAGAATGTATTTTATCTCCTTAAAACATGGAACAACACAGGATGTTCCATCTGCAGTGGTGCTCATTTGGGAAGCAGTCATGGAAGGAGAGTAAAACTAGGCCTCTCACCCAAAACTCTTGGCATGAGATCACCCAAAAACTTTCACATGAGATCACCCAAAAACTCACTCTTGGCATGAAATAACCCAAAAACTAGCATTTCACGTGAGATCACCCAAAAAACTTTCCCTTTGCAACATTTCAAGACATCTTTATATCCTTTACACTCTTATACATCAAGTGCACACTTTCTTTTTACATACTTTCACACTTTTACATACTTTACTCATATTTTTCATATACAGGACTTTGACTACTCTTTTGCTCTTCTTTTGTAGGTTCATCCTTAATACACAACAAGAAGTAGCCTACATCATAAATAAAAACACAATAATAGGTACACGATATGCTTATGCTTCACCACTAGGGTTCACTTCCCTTTTCTTAGTATCCATGCTTCACATTATGATCTCTTCACACTTCACTTTTCACTTGACACATTATTCACCACACTCTCTATAGGATCATAAGGTACACATCTTCTAACTACTTTATGTTATTGAGTATTCACTTAACAACAAAATTGGGGGAAATATATTCACAAAATCTATGCACTTGGGTACATTTCTAGGTCTTAAAATCATGCTAGTATTTACATGATTCCTAAGAAAGAAAACTATTAATTGACAACTCCCTTTAGCCTTTTACTTTGTCTTATGCACTTTTATTGGCTTCATACATCTTTCACTCTTACCGATATTGGATTGTTTTATATTTCTATGGCCTTAGACACTAGCACCCAATTAAGACATTAGTGTTAGGAACTCCTATCCTCCCAGGTGCTCTGTCCTCCTGGGTGCTCTTGTCCCTCTTTACCTTTTATTATTCTTTTGGAACCCTTTTGCTTTTTAATTACTTTTTATCACTTTGGGTCATCCTTTCAGTTTTCAATTACAAAATTCAAACAAGGGAATCATATAAATACACAATTATGTTTTCAAAATGAGGGACCAAACACTAAGCATTACATACTACCACCTAAGATTGCATTCAAAGGCATAAGAGAATCAAAGGCATCCATCGAACAATCATATAAGGGACAAGGGTTGCATCACTTTTGCATATAAAACATAGGAGGGGAGTTTATTCTATTCCATCCCACACATTCTATACATTTACTATTTTCTAGGTCTATCTTGTTATCACTATACAACTTAAGAAAGGGCATCTTAGGGAATGACTTCTACACACACACACACATAAGAACTACATGGATTTTTAGATGTAGTTCAACACTCAGTCATAATTTCACTCTTTGGGTGATCCATGGGGTTATTCTGAATCCCTATTTTGCAATTTCCTTTTTAGGTTTGACGTGGTTTATGGGTATGTGTAGCTGAAATTATTTTTTGCAGGTTATAGGTACATTCGTAGTGGAGGAAATGAATCGAGTAACAAATAGGTACCAATAGTGAAGCTTATTTGGACATGAAAGAACCAGATCCATAGTATTTACCTAGACACCAGTGCCTTAGTGCACTCCTCTCCATATACATTTTTAGAGTTTAGAACCTCCATCGAGCCTTTGTGACACTCTCCTTAGTCTATTTCATTATTTCATCTCATCTCCAATATCACTTCGTGTTTGCTCAAAATCATCTAAGTTCCCATATATCTCCTTCTTACTTAGGGTTTCATATTACACATGCTTTTTTACTTGTGTCTTGTTGTATATTAGTATTTTTACATCATTTATTACAAAATTTACTCTACAATCACATTCAATAATTTAATTTATATTAAATAATTATGCTCTTTTGAGTATTGAGCTTCGAGTGCCTTTGACTTTTAGTTTTTAGCTCTATAAATATATAAATTCCTTGAATCATGTTTATGACAAGCTTTGTATATTTTATTTCTTAATACATTTATGATTTTGGCTCATATCTACTCTTTTTCTTTATGTTGACTATCACTTACCTCTCTGTTATCTTTGTGGTTTATTGTGTGAAGCATTTGAAAGGTTTTTATTCACTATGTATTTTACACGCCGAGAGGGATAATTAGATTTAAATGATGGTCTATTTTTGGATCATATTTTTTCTCTTAGATCTATGTTTTTGGATCATATTTTTTCTCTATGATCTATGTTTTCTCATCCCTTTTCTCCCACAACTAGTAGATTGGATTATAATAGTGATAGCATAAAGTAGTTAGGCTAAGAGCTATATTTCTCTGATTCTACCACAAGAAGACAATTGTTCCACACGTTGGAGGAATTCCTAATATTTTTGCTTTGAGACACCAAGCTCTCAATTAGTGATTCATGGGTGCATATCTTAGCTAGCCAATAGTTTTTGGCATGCCTAGTGGAACTCTTTACTTCAATCTTGTTCTTTTTTTAAAGTGTTCCATTACAAACATTCCAAACACCTGGTGCCTTCAACTATCCAACCATTTTTGTCACACTTGATGGGACTTATGTATTTTCTTATTGAAATATTTGTAGTACTTTTTGAAACAATGATGCATGTTTTCTAATTTGTAGCTAAGTTGTGGTGTGTTCTTAGTCTATTTTATTTTTTAACTATGTTTCCAAACACATTACAACTCCACTAATTCAAATATACATTTCTCTCATTTACAAACCATTTTCATCCATTCCCTTCCTTTGTCTCGTGAGGTTACACTTTCATGACTCTTCATAGAGATCTTTTCCCCCTCATTCAAACTTTAGCCCCGTCCATTTGAAAAAGTAGGTTGATATTCCCAAAAAACCTAAAACCATTATCCCTATTTTATGTAAATGTTTAATAATCCATGTTGAACATATCCAAGATGTATCCAATCATTGTGGCATATATAATATTATAGAAGATAATCTATGCCTTAGATTACTTGCCTCTTCTTTCAGAGGAAAATCTCAGGGATTGGTGTATAATCTTGGTTGCACAATCAATTTTGACATGGGACTAGCTAGGAGAAAAAATGGAGAAGTGGTCTAAGGAGAACATGCACATCATATGTCTCTTGGAATACCTCAACACCATTGAAAGATCCCCAATGGAGTATGTTTCATACTTCAATCTCATATTAGAAAGGACTTGGGAAATATTTCATCAAGAATATAGACTGACCAAATATATCATTCTTGTTTTATTTAAGAGTATTTGATCTTGTAGTCGTTTGTATACCCTTAGAACAACAATCTAATCCCATGCACGTAGACCTTTCACCCGCAGGGTCTTTGGACGCTCACCCGAGGCATGCGTGAGTCTTTGAGCCCCTCCTTTTGTGATTCTTGTGAGAATACATCATCTTAGGATAGGTATTCAAGTGTAAAAGAATAGAAAAGAACCGTGCATCATTCTGAGAACCTAGGATGAGTTATCATATTAATGCATCCATAAAAGAGAAATAACAAGCAACATATAGAACTGATTCATAACACGAAGGAAATGCATTAGGCTTAAGCTCATGAACACATATATACTTTAGAACAGAACCTTCCATTTATATTAGTGAGTTTAGTAACCACATTACATTCCTTGAGGTCATAACAGACCCATATAACAATGCAGAGAAAGGTCATGCATCATAACTAAACTCTGCCCTTCATATTACAAGGATAAACACAGACCCATCCCTCTAAATATGCCATCACTCCTATATTTTCTCTAATCCCAACCCACAGAATCCTCCATGATATTTCTACAGAGCTTCACCTCTCTTCCACCACCTCTATTATTCTTCTACTTCCCTCCTTCTCTAGTATATCTTCTTCTTCTATCTCGTGCACCTTTATATATAGCTTTTCTACCTCCACCTCCATGCTTTACGAGGTAACAAATCAGTTGTCAAGTGTCAAAGTGGTCCTCCAATGGATCATTCCTCCTTTAATCTGAGCTCTCCACTTTGTGCAATGATTTTCTTCTCGGAACCTTCCATCGCATGCATGGAATTTTCTATTCTTGATCCTATGGCTGCCAAAGTGACACCTTATCCACTCTACATATTAGATGGTTCACGCTTTTCTCATCTGTTTCCTATAATGCCAAATATGGATAAGTCCTAAAACTTGTATCACCTTGCGTGCATGTCGTGTTTTTTCTTGAAAGCCCTGCTAGAACCCTTCCCAAGATGCCTTTAACCCACATGCCCTCTTCGAATAGGTCCCACTTGCCTTCTTGTACTTAGTCAATATTCTGGGGCCCAACATCACCCCATACGATGCTTTTTCTCCATCCTCAGAAACACTCTTCAATAAAATAAATAATGGTGGGCTCTTAAAATAGTTAGAAAGAAAGAATAAAGGAATGAAGAATTGGGAGAAAGAATGAAAGAATGGGAGACTTGTTTATTGTTAGAGGAGAGGAAATCCTTCCTTATTTCTCCCTCTAGCTTCTCCCAAGCGTCGACCTCGTTGTTCTTGCTAACGAGTTCTCGACTAAGGCGATCACCTCCTTAAAACTTAATTCCTCCCCTTTGGTGCTCATGGTCTCAACAATACTTTCTAAATATTTTACCAAGTCCTCAAGTGCATCTATCATGTGGGTGATCTGGAGGTATAATTTCTTGAATGGCTCTTGATCGAGCCTCATGGGGTCTCGATTGCTTCGACTTCTTCTCCAACTTGGTGAGATCTTATCTCTTTCCACTTTATTCCCCTTATTTTTCTCTTGGAACTCCTTGAGTTTTGTTTCATGGGTAGCAACCAAGATGTTTGCCACTATATCCCTATCAGTGCATTTGTCATAAGCAGCTTTAGCGACTTTCCTAGCGGCCTTCACCTCCACTTGAAGTTTAGTGTATCAAGCCACAATCTCAAAAACCTTCATTTTTTCTCTTTCTCTAGTCATGCATGTGCCTCTTCTGCAGACTCTAAAGTGAATGGTCACCTCTCCATTGTGAGAATGTGAGTCAGATCTTCAATACATTACAAGGCTGACTCATACTTTTGCTCAAGAGTGTCGCTAAGTCGGGATACTTCAGGAAAATGGCATCCGTAATCATCTCCACCTTCTTGGAGACTTTGCCTACCTTTGCCTTTTCTTCCTTCATCTCACGCCTCAACTAAGTGCTTGATCGCTCCTCTTACTTTATGTCCTTGCTCTTTTCCATGAGCTCCTTTTTCTTCTCTAATTATTTCTCAAGGAATCTCACTCTATCATTTATCCCGAACAATCTAGCCTCAACTTCATTTGAAACCTTATTGAGCGCATTGTAGAACTATTCATCGATAGTGTTGAACATTCACCAAGGATTTATTCTTTTTTTTTCAGCACCTTCATCAGTGCTCTCTAATTTACTTTGAACTCAATTTCATCTACGTGAGACTCGAATGCCCAAGATAGCATCTTCCTGATTAGGGGATATGCACGTTCTTCATCAAACGATGACATAGCCAGGAGTTACTCTATTAGTACGGTGCATTAGAATCACACACATAGCACCTTACTAGGATCATTTATGTATCCCATTCCGACTCTTGTGCCACCACTAGGTCTTTCCCAGGATGTTCACGTAGATTTTGGTAAGCTTACTGATAATTTGGGATCCTCACCCATGCTTTGTTATACTCCTTCCCAACACTTTCTTCTTCCATCTCCTTCAAAATTTCATTTTCACTCCACTCAGACTTATGTTCCACTAACTCCTTCATGATTACTGCCACTTCTCTCTCCTTGGCTTTCTCCACTTGATCCTTGGTGAGGCTTAGGCTTCCTTTTTTTTTAGTGCTCATCTCTTCGCTCACCCCTTGCCTTGATTCACTACTTCCTCCTCGTCATTCTTCTCCTCTTCTCCTCCTCCTCAGAATCATGTATATCATACACTAGATGGTCTTCTCCTCCCTCGGGCTCATCGTCATCCTTGTCATGCCAATGTAGGCATCTAAAATTTTTGTCTCCTCTGAGTCTGCCTCTTCTGTCACCTTCTGCTTCTTCCTAACTGGTGATTCTAGTATAGGAGATTCTTCCTTCTCCTTCTCCTTGACAGTGACCTCTTTGTTGGTGATTCTTCATGGGTGAGGGGCTCTTCATGCTCTGGCACCTCTTCTTCTGGGGTCCTTTCCTTGACTGGGGATTTATTTTGGTGCGTGTAAGTGTTAGGCTTCACGACTGCTTCTAGCGTGCCCACCGATTGTGTTGTCTACACACTTGGTGCCTTTTTCTCCTACACTTCTTCTCTTTCCCTCTTCTTCGGTGTGGCATTTTTTTCGACTTGTGGGGTCTTCTAGAATGGATACATCACTCTCTAGATAGGAACCTTTTTCAAACTTTGGCCTTATGTGTAGATATACCCTTGTTGTAGCCCTTCCAGGTGATTGGCAACATTATGGGCTTCATCATTTGAACTTTGTGGGAAACATACTTCTCCATGTATGTGTGCTTCTTAGGGTAGACGAGATTTCAGCACAGCTCACGGTGATCTTGGTTGACTTCACTAAGGTTGAACCTTAGTATTTTGCCTCTTTGAACCTATTGACCCCTACTTGGAAGTATTGTACGGTGAAGGAGAAGGGCAGCTTGCACCATGGGCTCTTAGTCCCATTTGTTAAAGTGAACTTTGTCAATGTAGAAGTGTTGGTAAACCGCAAACTCTACCTCTCCATCCACGAGTGTGGAAAAATACTTTGGGATCCTCCACTCTACCCCAAATGCATCACACATTCATTTATACCACTTCTCTAGGTGCACCTTGTGAGCGACCATCATGGTTTCACAAGTGTACTTTTCAAACCTTTTTGCGGGTGAGGGGTTATCTTCTGGATACTCCTAAACAAATTTCTTCATCCCATCTGGTACTCCAATCTCTGAAAAGACAATGGTGAGGAGGACATTACCGAATAGTATCTTCTCTCCTTCTTATGTGTTGCTTATGATTTCATCCACAATGAAAGTGGACAAGTTATAGATGGTTCCCTCGATATCCTCCACCATACATTCAATCTTGCCTTGTTCACTTGCGTCCATCATTCATGATCATTAAGCTTGGTCACCAAGCATGCAGCCATCCTCATGACAGGGTCTAGAATTTCTGCAATGTCAAAGTATCACGAACCCTTCTTGTAGTCATATGTTGTTATTTTTTCTTGATAGCCTCCTTATCACTCAGATCGATCATCTATGGATTCCCCTTCATAATTTAGGCCAGTGAACCTAGATATCAACTACGGTGTTATGTGCATCTTGTGCCCTACAAAGTAGAAATGGTCTTCATGCATGTGTGACATCAACCATTGATAAAGGTGCTCGAGCTTACCAAAGTAAGGCAACTCATATAGTTGCAATAACCTTGCTTTCTCTAATTTGACTTTCACCTCGTCATTGTATATAGGCATCCCATCTAGTGTCCTTTTGTTAGTTGGATAGACCAACTCTAATGCCATTTCCTTCTCAGTTGTGCTCATGTGATGGTTATAATCACTCACGACCATTTGTCTTAAGTGCGACACCCACTCCTTTCCTAGCAATACTCCATTTGGGTACTACATTTTTGTGTACCATTCCTCATTAGAGCTTACGATGGTAGTGGTTTTTTTTCCTTTTCCCTTTCCCTTTTATTTCTTTGGTGTCATTCTTTCTATCAGTTTAAAATTTAAAGCTCCTTTCTCTATTCTACTACTCTTCTTAACTCTAAACTCAACTCCAAATCTCAACTCCTAGAATAAATCCTTTTATCTTTTTGCCCTAGCTACCAAACCCTAACTAGGAAAGCCCTCCACAAGACGGTGCACTTCAAACAACCTTTTCTCATGCCCGTGTACTCCTTTCTCTTGGTTTACATATCCACTCTAGCCATACAATAATATTTCTAGGATTCTTCTTCCTTCGCACAAATTTCTTTGGATGCCTTAGTTCGTAAAAGCGCTTCACTTCGTAATAGCAAGGTAGAATAATGACTTTCCCGACCTCATATTTATATTTTTTCTTTCCTCCAGCAATAAATGTTATACCACCTACCAACATAGTTAACATTAAATGTGAATTTTTCCACTAAGACGACCTTAAGCACCCTCACCCATGTGCCCAATCATGCGCAAAAAACCTTCTACAACCTTCTGGAGTGCAAAAATCCAATCTGACCGAAGACTCTTACGTGTGCATCTACAACACTAAAGGAACTTCTTATGTCCTTTACCTAATTTTTTCCCTCACCTACCTCATGTTGTTCTATGATTCTTCATCCTTTGTACGTGGTCTTTGTTATAGCCTTCTTGACACCATAATTCATTATCCACCGTTTCCTCGCGTATTTTCTCAAACTTACGTGCTTCCTTCAATTTGGGCCACTCAACTTGTATTATTGGCCTATACTTTGCTTTGCATTACTCCACCCCACACTAAAATAGATGTGTGGTCCTTTGTACATACACAACTTTGGAAAATAATGCGGTTATAGCGCACAAGGCACAAAATGAAACAAAAGAAAGGAACAAGCAACGAGAAAGGAAACACAAGAAAAGAAAAAGAAAATAAAGGGAAATTCTAAGCTAACTGGAAATACTTCCTTATTTACAAACACCAAGAAGAATTATTTATAGTAGGGCTTCACCTACTTCCATTGAAATGACCTAGTAATCTCATCCCATCTAGCGCTTGTAACTGGAAAGCACCTGAATCAAGGATGTACAAGATGATGTAAGGTCCCAACCAATGGACTTTCAACTTCCCAGGATGGCGTAGATACTTGGAATCATACAACAACACCATATTCCCAACCTTAAACTATTTGTTCTTGATATGACGATCATGTCATGCCTTTTGCCTTGCTTTTTTTGTCTTCTAAATCCATCTAGAAAGTGATCACCTTTCGTCTAACTACATCAACTTATCAATCCTCTCTTCTAGCGCTTGTTCATCATCCAATCCTCTTACGTGTGTTATACGTAGTGATGGTAACATGAATTCAACTAGAAAAATATCCTCCATGCCAAACACCAATTGAAACAATGTGGCCTTGTTCAACCTCTTGTAGGTTGTCTTGTATGCCCATAGAATGGTTGATACCTTGTCATCCCAATCTTGTCTTCGATGTCACAGATCTTAGTTAACGTGTGACTTAGTATTTTGTTAAATGCCTCAGTGGTTTCATTTTCTTGAGGGTGATAAGGGGTAGTCTTGTGATGGGCCACCATAAATTCTACTAACGAATCCTGACCATTTCATTGAGAAAATGTGTACCTCTATCACTTGTTAAGCTTAAAGGACAACCATACCTATTGATTATGTTCTCCCATAAAAATATAGCAGTTGTTGTTGTGGTGCAATCCTTTGTAGGTGTTTCCTCTGCCCAACGTGTCAAGTAATCAGTGCAAGTAATGATATACCGTGAACCAATCCTTTGTACAAATGGAGAAATTGTCCCTACAAAGTTGATTTCCCATTTTTCAAATGGTTCAACACTGGTTATTGGTCACAAAGGCATTTCATCCCTCTTCCCAGGTTTTCCAAGGCACTAGAAATGGTCATAGGCCTTGCAAAACTCAATACAATCTTGGTAGATGGTTTCCCACCAAAGCCCTAGTAGTAAAATCTTCTACGTGATAACATTTCCTATATAGTGTCCTCCTGTAATCCCACCATGTTCTTCCTCCATAATTTTCATGCGCTCATGTTCCAATACACATTGGCGCAGAACCTCATCATGTCCTAACTTATACAGATCTCCACTAATCAACATGTAGGGTGTGACACATATTGTTAACTACTTTTTCTCCAGAGCCTTCATCCCTTCCAGCGCCACACTTATTTTTAAAAACACTGTGATATCTTCCAAGTTTGAGAGTGTGCGCTACAACCTAAACGATTGCGCATCTCGACATGGTATCCTCAATGCTTTTGCATCCTCCCCTGAGTTAATCCTTGATAAGTGGTCATGTCCTGAATTGCTCTTTCCTAGTTTTACAACCACTGTGAACTCAAACTCTTAGAATAATAGGACCCAACGACATATGTGTCCTTGGAAAACGGGATTTTTCACCAAGTGTTTCAATGCCATGTGATCTGTGTAGAATATGAATGGTGTTTCCAACATATACTTCCTAAACTTATGCAGCACGTAGATCATTGATAGTGCCTCATGCTCATTGGTTGTGTAATTTTTCTCTGTTGGTGTCAACTTTCTACTAGAAAAACACAAGGGATGATCAACAATCCCTTCACCGGGTTGTGCTAGTACTACTCCCATAGTTGTCCCTGAGGCATCAACATGCACATGGAAAGGCTTATCCCAAGAAGGAAAATGTAGTATGGGCATTTTGATAATCCTATCCTTCAAAGTGTCAAACGCCTTCTATTGCGCCTCTCCTTAATGAAAGGCACTCTTATGTTTTAGAAATTCCTCCAAAGGCGTGGTGATCTTGGCATACCCCTTGATGAATTTCATGTAGTACCCCATATGCCCAAGGAATCGTGCACTGTGCTTTGACTAGTAGACTCCCTAACCCCACAATAATTGCAACTTTGGCAGGATCCACTAGTAAGCCTTCCTTACATATAATATGTCCTAACAATGTTCTAAATGGAGTAGAAAATAGACATTTATTAATGTTGAGGGATATCCTCAACTTCCAACATCTCTCAAACATTAGCCTCAAATTGTCACAATGTTCTTTTACTAATCCATACATAGTCCAGTCATCCAGGTAAACTTGAAGAAACTTATGGATGAAGTCTTGAAATGCTTGTTCCACGATGCCCAGAACATAATGCAGATGCATTCTTCATTCTAAAAGGCATAACCATGTAGGTAAAATTTCCCCCTTCAATGGTGAAAGTTGTATTTTTCAAGTCTTTCTTTTTGCAATCCCGACCTAGTGATACCCTAAGAACCCATCCAGTGAAAGAGTAGATATCGCGCCCGGCTACTCCTCAAAATTTCTTCGGTGAGGGGGTTGGAAAAGGATTGATCACACATACTACATTCAAAACCCCTGTAGTCAACATAGATCCTTATCCTCCCATCCTTCATGATACTAATAACCATTAGGATTATCCATTTTGATTCTTCCACTTTGCCTCAATGATACCAAATGCTATTAACTTGTCTATTTCCTCCTTGACCTGTACGTGTAAATTTAGATTCATCTAATAAGGCCTCTTCCGAATTGGGTGCGCACTTCCTTCAACTTTATCTTCATCTCTCCCAAGGAATGGTAGACACCTTTGAGTTCATGGTACCCATGAGGGAACAAATCTGGAACTCGCATGCAATGTGGTCAATGACCTTTGAAACTTATTTTTCTAACCAATATTCCCCAATGATGGCTTCCTTAGGTTCTATCTTTGTCCCAATATTAACCTTCTTTATTTTCAAGGGCTCATGGTAGGCGCATGCTCACTCATTAGTGCTATCTATGACTTTGCACATACCTTTGGAATGGTTAACATTCAAAGTTTCCATCTCTTCACCATCTACTACATAGACCATTTTTCCTTTTTCCTTTTCCATGCATGTACACTCAAGTTGTACTTCTCTATGATTCTTCTTCATTGAGGTGTGTCTCCAAATAAGGCTCACCCAGTAATTCCAGTAGTATATCTTACCATAGCACTATCTCCCATTGCAATGTGGTTGATTACTTACAACGCCTTATCCACTAATGACTTGGTACTCTTATACTCAAAAGCTTGAATGAGATTAGCCACTAACTCCTGCCAATTACCTATTTGATGGCGCATCTCTGAATGAATAGACCATACATGCACGCAGCCTTGTAAGGTGGAATAGCACCCATACTAAAGGTGGAAATGCTTTTGTGCTTCCCATCTAGGCCTTCTCACATGTTTGGACATGAAATGAGGCGGTTTCTTTACCATAATAATCTTGTATGACAGTGGGTGCGTTGTTCTTGGAGAACCTTATAGAAAATGTGATTCTTACCTCATGTCATTCTATGAGGTTGCTTGTGTACAATTCCAAGTAGGTTATAACTGAGCATTCCCCTTCTCTCATCCTCATTTTTCCACTAAGCCTCCATTTCTCACAAGAAAATTTCAAGGGTATGCTCCTCTAGAGTAACTTGGAAACTTCTTTCCTCCCAAGAACTTGACTAAATGTGCCTTTATTACCCTTGTTACAAATCCTCTCAATTGTCACCTAATCAACTCATAAGTCCCATGCACCCAATTGTCACATGTCATGCTAGTGGTATCACTCAAGGACTGAGCATCTTCAAACTAGATAACTCCCTCCATGGGATGAATTATCTTTGGATCTTTGATGGAGTGCACATAGATTCTGTCAAGGAATTCCTCTCCTAAGGGCTCAGTATAGGGCATTGATTTCCCATATGTTAAAGGGATAATCACCCTTTCTTCCTTTTTTCAAATATGATATACCCCTTGTTAAACCGCAAGTCGGCATTGTTCTTATAACACCATTGGTGCCCAAGTAATGCTGGAAAATTGTCTACCTTAGCATGTGCCAAGACTTCAAAATCTCCAGTGAACTTGGCCCTTAAATGGTGATAATTGCATCCTTCAAGACTCGTAATGGCCATTGCCATTTGTCTTGTTTTCCATATACAACACATTCAAAGATGGTTGTAATGTGGGTCTTCCTATTTGATGCCAGAATCCAAGGTAAGAACATTGACCTCCACTCCTGTATCGATGAGGATATTATTTAGAATACACCCATCAATAACTACATTCAATGTAATTTCCTTATCATAGTGAAGGTTATGAGGAGGAAGGTTTGTATGTAAAACCTACCTCTTGTGCTCTACTCTGGCATGCGGTACCTTGTCCCTCAGCCATTCTCCTAGCAAGGGAATAATATTCTCTTGCCTTAACATCCTACATAATTCCTTGACTTCATCCAGGTCATCCTTTGGAGCCTCGGCATTCTTCTTTTGCTCCAATTGCTTTGATTTATCCTTTAGACATTGGATCTCTCCTTGCAAACTTTGAATCACATCCATAGTCTCTTGATACACCTCCTTCTGATGAGTAGGGTCTGGATACTTTCCATGTACTACTTCCTCTCTTGAAACCAGTGTCCTTTGTCTTGGCATTTCCTTGGTGTGCGCGGCCTCTGCTCTCTTACGTCATCACCAATACAAGTTCTAGTCCTGACTCATGCGCCACTCTTGGCATCCACTGTGAATCAGAATTTTTTATACTTACCATCCCAGTGCCTTTTTCCTTCTGGTGCTTCTAGTTCATATGCTCGTAAATATCTGGACACTCTTTGTACTTATGTTTCTTCCCACACCATGAGAATTAACCTATCAAAACACTCACCCTTGTAATGCTCTTTAGTTCCACAGTTATAACATGTTCCTCATGGGAATTCACTTCTTCCTCCACCGCAGTTATTACGACCATGAAATCCTCTACAAAAACCTCTTCCACGCATCCCTCCATCTATGCACCCTTCATAGCAACAATCATCATCCTTGAACTTCAAGCAGCAAGACTAGTCTGTGCACCGAGATCAATAGCATCATGGATCTAATCAATCGATCTACAATCCTTAGTATCAAGGGTCGTAGTGATATAGATATTGTAATAGCAAGACATGTTCTTGTGGATTGTGTGTTGCAATAGAGGGCACCTACTTGCATCATGATCCCCATGGAAAATCTCAAAGTCTACCACCATGGCGTGTACCAACTTTTGGGGGCAAATATCCTTTGCATTCCCTTCCACCTCACATTCTGTACACCAAATCCCACTATGAACCTCATGTCTTTGAGTTTGCAGATGACTTCTCCAACCTTATCCATCACGAAAGTAATTTGAGCCTCCAAAAAGGACTAACACCAAGATCAACACTCCCAACAACCTCGGTGTGCGGGGTAGCTTCCAATGCCTTATGCGGGTCTGTGAAAGTCTTATGTGACAAAGCCCTTCTAAACAGTTTTATCAATCCTCCAACAAACCATTGAGCATGCTTTGAGAGGGGTGAATGTCATATGATAGCTTTGACAAGATATTTTTGAGCTACATTTCATACTCCCACACACTCTTTACCATTCCTTGTTGGATCTCCTTCAAGAGCGTTGATGCTTTTTTGTTCAAATTCAGGATATGGAATTCTGCTAGGAATGTGTTCTTTAATGCAGTGTAGTCTACCACCGTTTGATGAGGATCATATTTCTGATACCAACTATGCATGCACCCTTACAATGTTGTTGCAAACTAACTTGCCTTCTGCTCACGGGTTAGTGATCCCTTTTACGCGCCATAGTAATTCAAACTTGTGCATGTGCTCTGTAGCATCCTCAATACCCCTATAGTCTAGTAAGTGTAATGACATCTTAAAAATACTTTTAGAGGTGGTTGACACCCTTTTCCTCCTGATCTAGACCCTTGGTTCCCTCCGGTGTTTCCTCCACTAGATCCACCAGATTTCCTTTACTCCCGACCCACCGAGATCCTCTTGATCCACTATGTCCACTAGGTCCTCTAGCTCCTATACCATCGATCCACCTCTTGTGGTTGGTAAATGCCACTGTGGTCACGCCTAGTGTTCCCAATGTCCCATTTGAACTGCTTGTTTTGTCGATGGTTTGTGTTATTTTCCCACCCCGATTGTGTGTCCCATGCCACTCCTAGACGTGATATCCAAACCTTGTTTACTTACACCTTGTCCAAAATTCCTCCAAATACCATAATAGTTTTTGCAACCATGGATGTTCCAAATGAGAAATTATATCTCCTGGGCACAGAGTAGTTACTCCCACCGATACCAACTGGGTTAACAATACTTCTCCCTTGATATGAAAAACTAGGCACTAGGGGTTCATCGTCAGGTGGGTTTAGATGCGCACCGATGACTCTTCTTTCTCCATGTGACGAAATCTCATCAGAAGTTGAAGGGGCTTCTCTCCCATGTTGTCCAAGATGGGTGTCACAAACTACTCACATTCCACATCCTCTATGTTAACCTCAAATGCTTCCTATAACATTTGCCTCTATTGATCCATCACACTTATAACCTCACATTGTCTAGTCATCTCCCTTTCACAAGCTTCGTTATACTTGACTCATCTCTCCTCCCTTTCCTTCTCAGCTGTAATTTTTTCCATCTTCCTCCACCCTAGCTTCCTTACCAAGGCTCGAGAGAAGCTTAGCTAGCCATGGGAAATGCCTCTAAACTTAGGGTAGTGATAAAGATATTTATAGCCAAAGGAATAGCACTCAAAAAATGTTCCTCTAGGCTACCTCAAAAACTCAAACTCAACAACTTCTGGGCAAGAATACGTAGAAATGGCATATTCTAGAGTATAACTAGTCAACACTCCTTTCCACCAGTGATCAACATCACGTGTCTAAGTCAAATCTGCATCTTGTAGCCTCTGATAATCATCTTGGGTCCATATGCATAATCTGTAGTACCAGCTCGATCTAGATGCATATGCTGAAAGCCATTCATATAGTTCTACTAAAAATAGCAGAATAATGTCTCATACAACTCATGATACAAGTTCTCTTATACCCATCTACATGCATCAAACTCGGGTCCAGATCTTGAATCTTTGAGAAAATTCATCCTTCGTGATCTTGAACCATATTTCAACGCTTTCCAAGGTCATACGTTATGTCATCACGCATCACATGGACAAATATGTATGTCATTTCTCACAACAACTTTGAAAATAGGTCCTGGAAATAGAACCAAGATGTAGTGATTTTTATACCCTTAGAACAATAGTCTAATCCCATGTGTGCCAACCTATCACCCGGTGGGTCTTGGACACTCTCTGAGGCATACATGGGCACCAAGCCCCTCATTTATGTGAGTCTTGTGAGAATACATCATCTTGGGATAGGTATTCAAGTGTAAAATAATAGAAAAGAACGTGCATAATTAAGAACTTAGGATGAGTTATCATATTAATGCATCCATAAAAGAGAAATAACAAGCAGCATATAGAAATTATTCATAACATGAAGGAAATGCATTAGGCTTAAGCTCATGAACACATATATGCTTTAGAATAGAACCTTTCATTTATATTAGTGAGTTCAATAACCACATTACATTCCTTGAGGTCATAACAGACCCATATAATAATGCAGTAAAGTCATGTATCATAGCTAAACTACACCCTTCACATTACAAGGATAAACACAGACCCATCCCTCTAAATATGTCATCACTCCTATATTTTCTCTAATCCCAACCTAAAGGATCCTCCATGATATTTCGTAGGTCTTCGCCTCTCTTCCAAAGACCTTTGTTATTCTTCTACTTCCCTCCTTCTCTAGTATATCTTGTTCTTCTATCCACACACCTCTATATATAGCTTTTCTGCCTTCACCAATATGCTTTATGAGGTAACAGATTGGTTGTCAAGTGTCCAAGTGGTCCTCCAATGGAGCATTCCTCCTTTGATCCAAGCTCTCCACTTTGTGCAATGATGTTCTTTTGGAACCTTCTATCACATGCATGGAATATTCCATTCTTGATCCTATGGTTGTCAGGCTGGCACCTTATCCACTCTACATGCTAAGCATATCACACTTTTCTCGTGTGTTTCTTAGAACATTGAATATGGCTAAGTCCTAAAATTTATCTCATCTTGCACACGTGTTGTGTGTTATGTAAAGCCCTGCTATAACCCATCCTGTGCACCTTCAACCCATGTGCCCTTCTTCAAATAGGTCCTATGCACCCACGTGCCTTCTTGTACTTAGCCAATATTTTGGGGCCCAACAGATCTCGATCTTGTAGTTATAATTAAATCCCTTGGGGAAATTCTCTTCCTCATGCATATTATTTTTTCCTAAGATGAGAAGAACATTTTTTTATGGTAAAAGGAAACCATACCAATTTCTCACCTCTTACCCCACATTGAGACTTACTTATATCTCTATGTGTAATTTTTGGGCCCCATCCTAATCCACCTCATTGACAAGAAGCCTCAATTGTTTTCGATATTCCATTTACTTCCCAATAATCTCTTTCTATCCTAATCACCCCATCTATTCACCGTAAAATTCCCACCCACCTCCACCAAAATCATTACCTAACTCCCAATAGTTTTATGATCAAGCTTTGAGAGGTGTTCGATATTTCAAAAAAATCTTATTTGTTACCCAACAATACTCAAGCCTAATTACTCAACCATGATGCTAGATAGAGATGTTTTCATTTTTATAATGAAGAGCGCAACTTGTAAAAATCAATGCAATAGTCCAAACAACCATTACCGCCCCCACCCATTCATTCATGTTGGATAATTACCATGGGTAAGAGAAGATCAGACATTATTTTTTAAATACATGTGAGTAGTTGAGACATGAATGCGTCATCAAGAATCATTTAAAAAAATTTAGAGTAAAAAATAGAGGGGTTGAGCTTTAACGATCTCTCGCTTGAGAATTGAAGTGATGATCAACTCCTTACAAGTGTTTCATGTCCTATTGAAATAATTTTCATTATAGGAGATCATAAAATGAAAATTTCATAGTGGAATGACTGATTTTGATGATGAAAACATTTTTTTCTTAGCCAAGAGGTGTCCACCAAGGAGGATGGTCAAACAAAGGCTGAAAATAGGGAAGAATGTATTCTTGGACACTAATGGTACTCTACTTAAAGCTTTGGGGAATGAAGAGGAAGGTGAACAAGATCGTCTAGTTAAATACAATGACCCTAAATGTTTTGAACTTACTTTGCCATCCTTAGCAATTGCAGTTTTGAAGTTTTAATAATATATTTTGACATTGGGATCAATCAAATAGACCCCTAAGGATCTAAGGAAAAGGATATTGAGCCGATAAAATCTATGTTTGGGGCTGATGAGAAGAAAATGGAGACAAATGTTGAGAGAGGAGTGTTTGTTTAGAATAAAATAGAGGAAGATAAGTTAAAAGAGCTCACAAGCATTCTTTATGAGAAATAAGATGTGTCTCAAATATTTTTATGAATTTAAACACAAAGAAAATGAGAAATTCAACGAAGGTAGTCTATTGGTTGTAAAAGTTAGGCATCCTATCAAATACCTATCTATATCATAACCTAAGTTAGCGCTACCCCACCATGCTTGTTTCAGACATGAGGGAAATCATTAAATCATAAAAATCAGTCTAAACACCTCTAAAAATAAATTGAAAATAAAACAAAGGTGTATTTGACTAGGATAGTTGGTATTTTGAAAGAAGAGGAGATGTAAACCTTGTTTTCACTCTTCTCACTTGCCATGGGTGTTTCAAATTTGTTCACGTGGCCTCATTTCATTAAAAAAAAATGGAAGCTACTTATTCCATCTTGTTTCTGGATTTTTGTAATTTTTTCATGTACAAGGTTATATTGGGAGTAACTTAGTTTTAATTTTTACACAATAAGAAATTTTCATATTTTTCATATTTCATTTAAAGTATGTATGATTTTTCTTTTGTAAATTTTTTTATCACTATTGAGATTTTCATATTTGATACCTTTTGATTAAGTAAAAATGCAGTTTTTCTAATTTTTAGCACCATACTCCATGCCCAATGGAGGAAAAGGTCATTGATCCTTAAATTTAGCAGTAAATGTGCCCTTTAAGTCACCAAATTTTATGCCAAAACTCAACCCCATTGAATTTTTGGGAACCCTTGTGATTAAAACTCATTAAAATTTCCTATCTTCTTCTATTTTATTTGCATACATGTCAAATATAAAATAACTTAGAAGATTCCTACTTTGTTTGATGGAATTTACCCTTAAAACACTCAAATAACATTCATATCAATACTTCTACATTCTTTGCAAACTTGTCATCTTTAAATCAAAAAAATCCACATTTTTCTCAATGACATCTCCTCGTCTCAACAAAACATTTTAAACTTGGTTTAAGTTCATTTTTTTAGTGTCACTAATAGATCTTAGACACTTGGTGATAATCAATTTTCCCATGTTCCATATGGTTTTGAAATTATTATTTTTTCATGAATTTCAGTGCTTATGATGGATCATTGGCAAATGAAATTTATCAATAATTTAAGTGTTTTATATACAGCGGGCACACCTTTGATGGATGAGAAATAAGTGGCATAAGTGATGCATGGTAGAAATCATTTCCTGCATTATCTCAAGCCTAAATTTGATCTCCGGACCCTACAAAGAACCAATGAATAACTAGTGGCATGAAGGACATATGGAGGCAATCAACATATGATATTATCTCAAACCTTTGAGGTCTACCTCCAACCTATGTATAACACCATTGGAGGTGTAGACACTCAAATTTAGTAATCTATCCTTTGACATTATTAATATTGACATTGCAAACTTCTAGGGAAAAATGCACTCTCCTCACTCTTTCTTATCACACCTTAATAGCACTTCACTTTTTATCATTTCACACCTCTCTTTCAACAACTTATAAATTTTAATTGCACAAAATACATCTAGAAATTGTATGGTAGGCCAAGAATGTGTCTCAATGGCTTGCACTCCTAGGTCTTCCATTCTACAAGGGTATGAGGAAAAAAAAGGAGACGCTAATGGATTGGTAGATAGTTGATTGATTTAAAGGGGCTACATCAAATGATATGGTCACATATCTAAAGGGAAGTGATCCCTACACTAGGTCAACCTAGGGTTTCCAAGGCCTCACAGTCAAGATAGAGGAGAGTACCCTTCTAGGATATCAGTTAATGGGGGAGATGGAGATCAATACAAAGATAATATAAGCATGCACAATCTATACTACTGGAATATAACTTAAATGTAAATGAAGTAAATATAATGAGCTAATCATATAAGAGAAATATGCTAACTAACATCAATGTGCATATAATAGTAAGCTAACATAAAGCAATGGGAAAGGAGATGAACTAATCTATGCAAAATAAAAAATATTTTTAAAGAACTTACCTTTGGGGTGGTCAATGATATATCTATCTCTCCAGAGAAATAATATGCTAAGAGAATCGTTATGGGTGAAGAAGGGGAACATTGTGCATGTCCTATAATCACTATAGATGACCCAATCATGAAAGCAATCCAAAACCAAGAAGAGTTTCCAATCTAAATCAAATACAAGATAGACTAGGATCGAATGAGAAGATCTAAAGATGGCAAAAAGAGTAGATTAAATGGATTATTCATGTCATTCCTTTCTTCCATGAGATGTCAAGGTGTGACATGCATATATACTTGACACCATCACCCATGGCTGATGGTGTTAGACAAGTGAAAACCTAAAACCGAAACCATCTCCCACGGTGCAATGGCATCACCAAGGATAACACTAATGTCAAGTGGGGTAAAAATGTGTCATGGGTCAAGGGAAAGTCAACGGAATAAGTGTCAATGACGAAGTAAAATTCAAGCAAGGGTCAAGATTTTTATGTGTACAACATAAAAGAACTAATGAAAGTAAGGGTAATTAATGTTAGGGCCACATAGTGGTACATCTCTCTATGTACTATCTATAAACCCATAATGACCATGTGTGTAGTCATACCCCATTCTGTCGGGCCCCTTAAGGAACCCACTTGAGAAATAGATGCATGAATGAACCTTATCTGAAATAATATTTGTTAGTAACATATATGAAAAATTAGGTGTATACATATGCCCCGACCATTAATCATTACATGTTTCTCATCCAGATGTTTTTTCAAAGTGTATATATTTCTTCCCTAAATCTCCCTAAACCATCACAGGCTGTAGAGAATCTTGAGAGATTTTCATTGATAGGTGGAACTCAAAAAATGGAGCTCATACGCAAAAGATATTGCAGTCAAAGTTTAGGTTTGAAATTGGTCAACCCTGGTCAATAGTCCAATCTAGACGTGACACATGGCAAAAATGGTAAAAGGTGAAAAGGTAAAATTTCGTGTTTTAGCACCTCCATTCTTTGTCGAACAAAAAAATTGGTGGGCCCCACTTTTTGTTGGTTGGGGGCCCTCACCAGTTCGGCACACTCTTTTATAGGAGGGGTGTCTTTGTCACCTTTTTCATATTATTATTATCATATTTTTGATATTATATGCCACTTATCTCTCTAACTTTCCCAATGTGGGATTATTTGTATTGAGAGTTATATTTGTGCATTGCATGGGTTATGGTATTATATTTCATCTGAAGTAGCTCATCGAGCTATATTGTTAGCTCGATGGGGTGATCAAATCCCCACTAAGTCAATCACTATGTTTCAACAATGTTTGGGCTTATATCTGTATGGTTCGGGATTACATTATACTTACCTCTATGAATGGGTATTATCCCCAATGGCTCGGTAATCAATCAAACTGAAAACTCAATGGCACAAATCACCTCGGCACTTAATGGATAGTACAGCACACCATATACCTCATCCCCAATGGAATTGGTCATTTTACATATAGTGAGACATGATTACCTTGGTGAGTCAACCAGATGGATATAACGGTTAATCTCTTATCCCCACAACTAGGGGGAATTCATATATCTTGGGGTGGATAAACAAACATCCAATGCACCATTCAATGCATGGGTAGCAGATCCAACTCAACTAGGGATAGATAAGTTCATAAGGGCCAATGGATAGTCAAACACAATGTATGGCTCTGCCCTATGGGAATTTCAACCAATGGCTCAGCCAATATTATGTGGCCAAATAAAAGGGATAATGTGTAACCTAAGTCACGTGTATATTGGGTGCCCAAGCCCAAATTAAACAAGAATCCCTCCTCCACGGCATAAATGTGGGACTTTGATCTCACGGGTAAACACAAAGTAGAGGCCAAAATGATGAGCAGGAGACTCAAACACCCAACCTATCACATTCAGCTCAGCACATAGACCAACTTAGCTACAAGCTCAGATGTGTAGTTGATTGAGCTCACAAACTTTTGTTAAAACATAGAGAGAAAACTATGTATAAACAGAGATAGGGAAGATTGCATATATCCTCCACTTAGAGGCGTAATCAGAACTTGGAGTACAAGAAAATTTTCTCAAAATTTTGATATGAAGATAGTGGTAGTCTTATTTTTCCATGAAGTGTTGTATATTTTCTTGTTGTAGGCGTTTAAAGGTCACATTTGCAAGGGAATCACACTGTGGAAGCACTGTAGGAGCCATGGATCGATCTTGGAGTAGTTTCTGGTATTTTTAGAGTTTCTTGAGTCATAGATCAACTCATATGCAGGTATAAAGGTCTATTAGTCATTATTGAAGGGTTAATTTTACTTCATTGGATGTTGAATAGATCGATTCTCATTTCGAGAATCCAAAGACGTAGCCTTCGAGTGAACTCCATTATCAAACTTTTGTGGTGTTCATTTTGTAGTTTTTGGAAGCTTTTGATAAAATAAAAAATTTAAAATAGTTTATTTGATTAATTGATAAAGCAATCACATAATCAAGTTAAATTGATTGAAGGCTAAATTTCAAGATTCCATAACCCACAACAAGAAATGAATGCACGTATCAAATTTTGGAATCAAGAATTCTCTTCACAATAACAAATTCACAATAGAGAAGCATGAAGGTTCTAACTTCGTGGCATGAATACAACGGCATTTCTACTATCACCATCTTCATCACCTACATTCTCCAATCTACTTTCCAGTAAGTATTTAACATCTCTACACTGAATCTCTAGTTTCCTTGTATATATTTATTTATTCATCTTCATAGTCTATTTCTCTCCACACCCATATACTTCCTTCCTCCCATCAACCCATCACCGATCATACCCAGAATTTTCACCCATTTTCACCCTCTCCTAATCATCTCTAAATCCTCAGGACCATTTTACAACCCCACTCTCACCATTTCCAACCTCTATGTAATCACAGGGAGTTTGAAAACCCATCTTAACAACTTTCTACTAATTTCCCCTACCAATGCAGGTTAGCCAATCGACATCGGTCACTTTGCCTAACAAGCGCGATCAATCCACCGACACCGACATCTGTGTCTATCAATATATCTCGCACCAAGTGAGTTGATACCCACTTCCCAATAGCCCATAACCATTTCTAATCCTTACCAGAGATCTTACTCGAGCCTCGTACTGCACCTAAAACTCAACACCAGCCTACCAACCCTCCCGTTTTGACCTCAAAAAACCTTTTAAATGACCTTTATTATTGTTTTGTACAAGATACCTAAATCATTTCAATTCCAATAGGATCTTTACTTCATGTATGATTTAACTAGCATTAATATTATTATATAAAAGTGGATTGACACCTTTTTCAAGAAGTATCATGCTTCCCAGATCTAGCTTCCGCTAGGCAGTCCACTCATTGTTTTTTTAACTCTATTTGGTGGTATTGTTTTGTATTTACAGGTAGTTCCTCCTAGCCAAAAGGGAGCTCTCACAATCAACTTGGATCAGAAATCGATCATGCACACAACCTTCAACCGACATTACAAACAGGTATTCCTCCATGGCCCACTACCCTTATTTGTTTTGTTAATTTGGTAAGAATCCGGTGAAACATTTTGGCATGCCCGGTGGGATCCATCAGGGGTTCCTTTGCATTTGTTCGCCCTAGGCAAAATTGTGTGTTTATTTCCCTTCTAAAAGTATTCACATAAATTTTCTTCTTTGGAATATTCTCCTTGTTATTGTCTACAACAAATCATACTTTTAGTGCTTTAAAAAGAACACATCTTCCTTTTCTACTGCATTACATTAGTGAAAGAGCATCCCTCTTCCTGTTATCCATTTGTTACATTGAACGTAATTGTGGATTTGGGCTTAAAACACTTGCATTTCATTCTAGTTTGTTGCATTATAGCTCACATTAATTTGAGGGAAACCTATACACTGAAGTCATGCCCAATTGATGGTTGACTAATTTAATCGTAGTTCACTTGCACACTCTCTCTCTATACCAAACCACTTACATAATTTACACATCTTCTTAAACATCCTCCTACCTAGGAAGAATTTTTCAATGATCACACAATCAAAGGATTGATAGTGGACACCTAGCTAGTTTCTCTATCTAGTCATTATCTCAAAGAAAGGACCACCCCCACCAAAACATTACCTAAAACCACCCTTAGATCTTGGCTTTTCATAAGACACCTTCTATCAAACCAAAAATTATGTTTTGTTCATGAGTCAATCTTAAATAGCATAAGCTAAAACATAAAATTCACCCATAGGATTTCATGTTTCTTAACTTTTGCTTGATTTTTGTTTTGAGTTGTGAGGACGTGTTCTCCATTTTTTCTTTCTTCCTTTCACACTCCACAATTATAGTTGGTGTATTCTGACTTTTTCTAAGTGTGTTAGGGTCCATCACTATCATACTCAGGTTTCTGGGTTGATATTTTACCTGATCTAAGTCACAAAAATCAACTTTCTCCATCTTTTCAAATTTCACAATGACCGGCGTTAGTCCAAATAATTTAAACATTAGTTTACTCCGACCATCATCAGTTTACCTGACCATTGTTGGTTATCTACTTTTTGGTCATTTTACCAAAAACAACACTCACCACATTTTTGTTCTTTCTGAAGTTTCTTAGACATATCATCATACCCCTGGATCTTTAAAAACTCATCAAATCCATTTTTGTCTCATTTTCATCAGTTATTGCCCCATTTGCAAAACTTTTGGTTTCCTACAAGAATGCTTAGGTATTAGTTAACATAATCGCATCACTCACCCTATCACCGACATTGGTTAACCCAACCGCTCGTTGTTCCTATGTTTTAATTTTCAATTAAAACAACAACCTATTTTTGCCTCCCGAGCACTGCTTTTCTCCATTTCTTCTATTTTTTATGTCATTTATAGATAATGATTTATAAGCCTACGCCAACTCACATGGTTTTCACTCGTAGTTAATCCAAAGGCCCTCAGTATTCCATGTAAACCTTCACCACTTCCCGCCTATCCCATCATCACCTTCCATCATGTCACCCATGGATCCTACTCAACACATTATCATCAATACTTGGTGACGAGGATTTTGCAAGACTCCTTGACCACAACTCGTTGCCTTATAACATTATCTTTCCCATTCCTCCACTTGCGATTCATCAAGACAGTTGGTATATGGCATACCTATGTCCATTCCTCCTACCCTCGTCCCCACTTCTACATCAGCTACAACTATCTCGATGTTACCTTCATCCACCTTACCACCCATAGTATCCCAACTTGACCCCACATCATCAATATCTATGGCACTTGCAATGTCGGTCCACACTTTTGACGCCAATTTCTCCCATGGTGTCAACCATTCCTTCATCACCACCTTGAGCATAGCCCCGTTTGTACCTGCCACCTCATATATACCTATTACATTACAGCCACCCATGGTGTTGGTAACCCATACCCCATTCCAAAACATCATCCTCTCCATCCCACAGTCTTTACCTCCAATCACTACAAGGATCGCTACATCCACCCCACCTACTTACACATATCACCAATAACCACCTATCTCATCTATCACCTATTCGGGATATTTATCGCCTACATCTATTCCCCCCTCACAATTCTCATACTCGGAACCACCATATACTGGAATTTCTTCCACATCATACATTCATCATCAACCCCCTTATACTATAGGGGGTTCCCAGTCATCACAACCTACCAATGACCTTATTAAAATGATGATGGAAAAGATGCAAACATTGGAAGCATCAATTTCTAGCTCTCACAACTCTTTAACATATAATGAAATTTACAATGAGCCCATTCATCCATCTATTCCCATTTTTTTATATCCTACACATTAGGAAATTCCCAAATTCAACCGGTTCAATAGCAAAGAGGACCCACAAAGAACACTTGCAATCTTTCAAACATGGGTGTTATTTAATCACTCATGACGATGCTCTACTCTTACGCAGACATTCCCTATGTCCTTGATAAGACCCGTGTTGGATTGGTATAGTGGTTTACCTTGACATTCCATTTATTCATTCAACCAAGTGGCTCAAGCCTTCCTGACCATTTTTAATCAATATCATCAAGAAGGTCACCATGATCAACTTGTACTCAACACGATAATACGACGACAAGTCTATCGTATATTTTGTCACTCATTGATGGAGCCTCATCAACCAACTTACATTCCAACTGCCTCAAACCGAGCTTATATATTTGTTCACTAGGGCTTGTGTTAGGAACATCTCACCAAATCTCCAAGTCCAAACCTTCCATACCTTTGATTAAGTGTTCACCATTACTAGAAAGCTTGAAATATGTGTCATAAAAGAGAATAAAATTCAATTGAGTAACAAAATGCAACATTAAAATCCAATGATGTTTATTCATATTCAAATCCATAAAACAATTATTCCAAACCCAAAGGATCTACCAATGTAGTAGTTTTAAAAGTTGGCCCATCTCACCCATCTAATCAATTGAAACCTTCTTCCAACCTTTCTCTCATTCGGGATTTATAGTTCAAGTGAGAGCAACGAAAATACACTCTAATAGGGAAGCCTTATTCTTCAGTATTAGAAAAAATTCTTAAAGTTGTAGCAATTACTCTACCACCCATCAAACCACATACTAGTTTTGACCCCTGCTCATCCTATCCCTGCATGGTACAAGGAACATGACTATTGCAACTATCATTATGTTAAAGGCCATAATGATGGTAATTGTATAACCTTCAAAAACATTGTCCAAGAAATGTTAGACAATGGAGATCTTGTCTTGGACAACCCAAATGCACCAGCTAATCAGAACTTGCATATCTTCAAGAATTCATTCCCTAACCATACCCCGTCATCTAACCAAACTAGACGAACCTTCAACTAATGATAATAATGTTTGTGAGGTCCATGTTGTGTTTGAAATCGTACAAGCCCTTCCACAATTTCCTCTTATGCCCTCCATCGAGCAGATTCTAGAATGATATCCTTTACCAATGGAGTAGCTTATTTCATCTACTACTTCCCCATAAAGGAGTCCCCTTCATCTCTCTCGTCACCCATGGAGGAGACCACAATACCTATCCATACCATTACACCACCCACCTCACAACTTAACGAATAACTTGTGATGTTAAATCTCCTACCCATGGGAGAGTCAAGCTCACCTTCCTCTCCACCAAAAGAGGAACCTACCTCATCCCACCTACCATCTCCCCTACCCATAGGGGATCCTTTAGAAGTACCACTTCATGTTGGTGACAATTCCCCATTAGCCTTCCAGGATCCTGTTGATTTACTCTCGGCTCTCTTACCTACAGAGTCTTAAGTTAACTAGCCTTGTCTCACGCATAGTTTATAGGGATTACTACTAAATCAACATCATCTCCTCTTACAACAGTTGTCGTTTTTAATGCCCGGTAAACTACTTGGATTACGTTGATAATTTCATGCTTTGGGGACATCTTCGGCTCCCCTTTTCAACCCAAATGTAAATGTCATTTGTTAATACCTCTACAATTTATCCAAAGGTATTTCAAACAATCAAACCAACCATTCCCATACCGGTCATAACATGCCTCTTCTTCATCACCCTCACCTACACCTAAACCTTTACCCACAATCAAACCTAATCCTATGCCTAAGAACCTACCTGCACCTACACTTTCCCTCGCATCCAGAACCATCACCACATTGGGAGTCATGTCGACATCAAGTCTAGTCTAGTCCATCCTCTTGTCAAATTGGATTTAGCCACATCTTCACAAACCCACGCAAAAACTATTCCTCCACCTAAAAGGAAGACCTAACCTTCTAGGCCGCATACATCAGTTTTTCCCACTACTCCTCTGTCACCTTCACCATTGCCCTCTATCCTAGGACCTCACCTATCAACCTTGGCCAAGAAACCTCCTATCCAAGACAAACCAAAAGCATAGCATCCCACCTCTTCATCATGACCTTTTATCACACCCAACTTACCTGCACAAAGTGCACACCTTCACCATTACCCACATCTTTCTTACCTCCTATACCCCCACCACCTATAGTAACCTCATCAGTACCTATGATATTTCCTTCTCTTCAACCCATACCTTCCACCTTACCTCTTCCAAAGAACCTTCACCACGCCTCCTTTATCACCTTGGCTAACTCATCCTCTTCCACCATCTACCTTCCCTTCCACATCGCTTACTCCTTCCTCACCTTTACCCAGGAAGGTTCAACCAAAATTGAAAAACCCACTACCCTCCAAAGAGGTAGTTAAGCCTACAATACCTTCTATCGCTAGTTCATCTACTACGCCTTTACCCAAGTAGGTACAATCAAAACCTAAAATAGTAAAACCTACAAAACAAAGTGGTCAAATCTATTTCACCTCTAATTCCACCTCTCGTGATGCCTCTCCCACCAAAATCACCCACACTTCAATCCAGACCCACACTCACCTCACATTATGATCCATTGGCAGGGTCTTATGCCAACATTCTATCTAACCTTTTAGAGACCTTTTACATCACGTTGCCGCCCCTTATACCTTATGACCCACTCAAACCAAACCAAAAGGTTTAACAATACTAAAATTTGCACTACCATCATGTGTTAGGGCATGATGTAGAAAATTGTAAGGCTCTAAAACCATTCTTCTCCAACTTTGTCCTCCTGAAGAAAATTTTGACGATGATGATATTTTAGATGAGGACCCTATTCCCCCTTCACCTATCACCACACACCCTCATCCCTTACCTATCCAATGACCTTCATCTCCACCTCCACAACCCATTTATCCTCCTCCAAAATTTGAGATCAACATGGTCCACATAAGAGAGTTAGCCAAACCTCTGCCTAAATGCCAATGTGTTGCTTTCTTTGCACAACACCAATATATTCCCTCATCATTCTATTGCCCATCTTGTCACTACACTTATCATGACTCAGTTGCTCCCTCACCCCATATTAATATGGTTAGCATTGCCACTCATGCCTAAAAAGATAAAGGAAAGGAGAAAGCAACTAGCCCATCCGCCAATCTTGTGCCCAATATACCATTTACACCCACACCAAGAATTACCATTTGGGGACCCACATACCCTATTTCTAATGGGGTCACCCATTGTAAAATGATAAAATAATTACACCAATCTCCTCTTAAAATTTCATTGTAAACCTTGTCCAAACCTTTGAATCTCATCGATAGGCCCTCATGGAAGTTATGTAATCCATCGAGGTTTTACCTAATGACCCTACTTCAGTGGCCTCCATTATCACCCCTCATCATGTGGTCTCTCTCACCAATTCATCCCCTTCCTCTACACCTTCCACCACTCATCAAGTATCCGCCTCGGTTTCTCGATGTTGAGATTGTAGCTCTCCAATCGATGATCCCGATCCCACCCTTTTCATATCTATCTATATTAGTAATATATGATTTCAATGCATTATGATCAATGGTGATGTTAGCATCAACATTATATCCTCTAATTCATATAACCAAATGTGCATCCCTTCTAATTACATGCATAATAACCCAGTTATGTTGCATTCATTCAATGATGCCATCACTTCCACCCTTGGCACCATCATTCTCCACATTCGTGTGGGCCCCCGTACTATTCCGGAATTGTTCTATGTCTTAGAGGGGGAATTCCAGTATAACATGTTGCTTGGATGACCTTGGATCCATGTCATGGGTTGTGTCCCTTCAACCTTACATCGCTGTGTAAAATTTGAACATGAAGGACATAACTATACCATTCCAACTGACCCATCACCATTCAAAACCTGTAACATGTTATACCGACCTAATGATGTCCTTATACCAGTTAAGGCATCTACCATCATTGCCACTTCTCCTTCACCCATAGCCCCATCCACCAATACTGCCACTACCTCTCCCACACCTAACTCCTCTATTCCCACTTCTATTATAGCTTTTGTAGCTAACCCATATGCTAACCCATCTACTTCTCAACCAACCAATGCTTCTTCTTCCCAATCACCTAGTGATTCATCCATTCCATACCCATATACCAACTACCAATACCTTACAAGGTATTTTTCAATTTCTCACTCTGGGAATACAAACAGCTTTGTATGACATCGACACATTCCTTACTCCTCAAGAGTATGGTAACCTACACTAACATCCTCGCTATGATTACCGCATATGCGAGTTCTTCCCTTACGGTCCTCCCCACCTTCACACCAACTTAACATATGGGGGACTTGATACTTCTACCTACTCACCCAAGTCACCTTCCCAAATGTGACCATTTTCATCTATCTACCAACCGCTTTTCCCACACTTTCCTCCATCTTTGTGCATGGAAAGGCTTTGGCTTTGGGTTATACGAATAGGGCCATCATACTTTCATCCCATGTACCACTCATAAACATAAAGACCGCAATGGTGTTGGCTTTACCAAACCATCTTCCAAGAAGGTCCACATCGAACTCATTGAGGACGACAACCTTCCTTAACCACATCTACCAACTTCACCACCTTCACCTACGAAGTTCATAGATCCATAATCCATTCCTCCTAAAAAAATCATGAACACCATTTCCCTGGGACCTCTGACTTATCAACAAGATGGCGAGGCTCCCTCTTCTCTTCCCTTCCTGTATCTTGACATGATCAATGATGATACACCTTCTATTAATGTCATTCAATGTCAAGATGAATGAGTTTATTCTCACCTACCTTGGTGTAGAAGAATCATATATTCACCAGTCGTTACCTTCTAAGAAACAAACCTTGTTAAATAAATCAACCATCAAAATCAATATTAACACACAGGACAACCCACACATTCTAAAGATAGGCCAATCTTTAGATGCCACTGAACAGAAGATTTTACTTCTTTCCTCCGGGATCATAGAAACACTTTTGCTTGGTCCTATGCTGATATGCCCTAGTATTGACCCAAAATTATGGTCCATAATATCGTAACTATTCTTGAAGCCAAACTTGTAAAATAGAAGTTGCAAAAAATTCATCCTTGTATTTCCCTTCTTGTCAAAGAAGAACTTCAGTGCCTTCTTTCGGTTTCCTTCATCCTACCCATTGATTATCCCCAATGGATCTCTAACATCGTTCCTATCACAAAAGCAATAGGGGGAATCTACATTTGCATGGATTTCCACAACCTTAACTTAGCTTTCCCTAAAGACGAATTTCCTCTACCTAGTATTGACCAACTAGTTGATCTTACCACCAAATAGAAGATCAACACAAAACCGCCTTCATCACTCCTTGGGGACCTTATGCTATTGATTTATGCCCTTTGTCCTTAAGAACATTAGCGCTACATATCAGTGGGCTATGACTTATATCTTTCGTGACATCATGCATCTCATATTGGAATATTACACCGATGATCTCTCTTGCCAAATATAAACATCGGGCCGATAACCTTGTCATCTTTAAGGTCATCTTCGACCGTCTCATTAATTACTATATTCACTTTCAACCTAAGAAGTGTGTTTTTTTTCTCTCTAGCAAGCTCCTTGGTTTTATCATTTCTTTGCGTGGCATTGAAGTTGATCCTACTAAAATCAAGGCTATTCTCGAAATGCCTCCACCTACTAACCTTCGTTAACTTCGTAGTTTGCAAGGCAAGTTACAATCTATTCATCACTTTATTTTGCAGCTTTTTAACAACTGCCACCCATTTCATCATCTCCTTAAAAATATGTCTCCTTCAAAAGGGATGATGAATGCCATAAAGCCTTTGAAACCTTAAAATAGTACCTCCTCTAACCACATGTGCTCATTCCCCTAACGATGAGTAATCATTTTACATTTCCATTTCTACTACTAATCATTCCTTGGGTGTCATGCTCACTCATCGCGACGAGCAACACAAGGAGCAAGTGGTTTATTATATAAGTTGTACGCTTTTGGACTATGAAACTAGATACACCCATGTCAAAACTATTCTTAGCCTTAGTTTTTATCTCAACTAAACTCTTCCATTACCTACTTAACCACAAAACATTCGTTGTCACCAATACGGACCCCTTACATTACATGTATGCCAAGCCTTACCAACATCAATGAGTTACACGTTGGCTTATGCTTCTTGTAGACCTAGAACTCAAATTCATCCATCAAAAATCTCAAAGGACAAACTATCACTAACCAACTTGCAGATGTACCCCTCTTAGAAATCAATCCTCTAACTTTGATTTCCCAGATGAATCCATCACTACCCTCTCTTTGTATGACACCATTTACCAGGTGACCTTATTCTTTGATGGTTCCAAATGTCAATGTGGGGGTGGTGCCGGATTTATCCTCATTCCTCTTAATGGTGATCCTATGCCATTATCTTTCAAACTAGATTTTGATTCTACTAACAATATCACTGAATTTGAAGCTCTCGTATTAGGCCTTCAAACCACCATTGCCTTAGATGTTAAGTCAATTAATATCTTTAGCGATTCCCAACTAGTTGTAAACCAAGTTAATGGTATATACCAATGTCATAATGAGATACTTCAAAAGTATAAGCATCATGTAGACATACTTTTGACTAACTTTGACTATTATGAACTTCAAACCACCCCGTGTTCTAGTAATAAATTTGTGGACACCATGGTCTATCTTGCTTCTCAAATACCCACTTCGCCCTCCAACTCGAAAATATTTTCATAGTACAAAGGTTGTAATCACCTTCCTATCTATTTTGAGATGTCAACCTTGTCGAAACCATTGAAACTAACCCACGTGACCTTTGGTATAAGCAATTTGTTGACTACCTTTCCCTTTAAATTCTACCTCTAGACCTTACTCATGCAATGGACAATGAGCCTTTCTCAAAAGTGTCTCTCACTATGTCATCATGGGTGGTATTGTCTATAAACACGGCTTTGATGGCATCCTCTTATGATGCCTTACAAGTTCTAAAATTCCTTACACCATCAAGGATGTTCACGATGGAATTTGTGGATGTCACTTCCGTGGCTTAGTTGTCGTTAAATGCATTCTCCACCTGGGATATTACTGTGCCAACCTTAAACCATGATTGTTATGACTATGTCAATCATTGTGTGAAGTTCCAGTAACATGTTAATCTTCATCACACCCTTAGTCATGCCTTATAGGTCGCATGAGACCTTTGGCCTTTCTCTCAATGGGGTTTGGATCTTGTCGGAGATCAATCCTCATTCTTCCCAACGTCATCAATGGATTATTACCACTACTAAATACTACACTAAATGGGTAGAATCCATACCTCTTATTTCTACAAAAGCTAAGAAAATATGTGAATTCATCAACCATCACATCATTTGTCGCTTTGGTGTTCCTCATCGTCTCATCACTGATAACGGAAAACAGTTCAAAAATAAAACCCTACAAAAGCTTTGTGATTCCTTTGGCATTCAACTCGTTTTTCTTCACCCTACTACCCTCAAACAAATGGCCAAGTTGAATCAACCAACAAAACCTTAAATAAAATTCTTATGAAAGTTGTTGATGATACTAGAAAGGATTGGCATACGTACATTCCTTTTGCCTTATGGGCTTATCTACAAGTTATCGCACTAGTACTGTGGACAAGCTTTGATATGTTTTTGGTTTCTTCCTCTTGAAGTTCAAATCCCGTCTCTTCATATCTCACTTAAACTACAATACTAGTCCTTGAGGAAGGTTTGTTCATGGACAAGTTTATCATAGGCACAACTTGAGTTATTAGACAAGCGTTGTCTCAATGCTCTCAACCATCTCCAAATCTACCAAAAAATGTATCAAACGTGCCTATGATAAACTTGTCCATGAACAAACCTTCCAGGTTGGCAACCTCTTCCCCGAAGGAAAATCAACACATAACAAAAGAAAAGAAAAATAAACTGGGAAAAATTTCTCCTAATTGGCTTGGATCGTATATTGTTACTCATACCTATGGATCAGGTGCTTATCGTTTGTCTTCACTCGAAGGTAAACCTGAACCTAAGCCCCTTAATGTTTTTCATCTTTTACCATTCTATTGTTAATCAAGTCTTATATCACCTTCTATCTATTAAGAATTTTTCGATTGAGCACCATTCACTTTCCGCTTACCTATTTTAAGGAACAATGACTAAACAAGAATCATGTGATTACCCGTCACCTTTTAAGCCTTATCTTCAATATGAGTACCACAGCTCTACTCATGGTGTGATTCTCATGGATACTTTTCATATTTTTCAAGATGGAATCCCATGTTCATTCATCACTTAAACCCTCTCTTCCATAGTTAGCCTCTATGTGTCATGGTTTTATCTGCAACACAAGATCCTATCAATCTCTATAGTCTTTTCCATGACCTAAAAGTCCACAAAGCAAGAAAATTTCAAAAGTAAAATGGGATTCAACTCCTTGAGTCAAAATTCCAGCAAAAAATGACTCCCTCAAAAGGACATCTACTACTTCTATCTCACTTTTATAAGTAGATTTCTCCCTTGAAGGAAAGCTACACAAAGCTAGCCATATTATACATAGTCTATCATAATAAGAAGACTATTCTTACAAACAATAAAATCAAATATTCATAAGCTTCCCGCATCGATCAACTTCACGAAGACCTCAAGGATAAAATCTACTCATCCCACATAGACTTCTCGCATCGATCAGTCTATCAAAACAAAAGCAAAAGCAAAAAGGAAAAGATTAACTTTTTCATCATGGACTTGCCTATTTTGATCTTGGGTCTCTTGCCAAATAGGCATGCTATCTCACACTAGGTTACACTAAAACCAACTTTCTTTCACCTCATCACCTTTTTCACCCTAATTTTCTACCCACTCAAGGGACGTTAAAGTAAATGTGACATTTTGTGATCATGTGACTTTCTTCACCCTTCGAATAGTCAATCAGAAATGCCTTTAGGGTCTTACATTCATAATCCCACCTTTGGTATGGTAGACTTGTTATGGTTCTTACCAATTAGGAGGATCTTTTGGTCACCTCTTACCCTTCACCTTCGTCATTACTTTTTATTCTCCTATACAGGACTAGACCATCAACGTCTACATTTTAAGAATTCCTCTTTCACCAACATCGCCATGCCTAACTGACCTAAACTCAACCATGCTTACAATCACCTAAACTCAACCATGCCTACAATCACCTAAACACAACCATGCCTAAATTACCTAGACTTAAAACATGCCTAAAACCTACCGACCCATTCATCTATCCTCATCATATTCTTCCCTAGCTTACGAGAGAACTACATCGGCCTGAGGCCCCTTTTCACCAGGGCTATGTAGGAAGCACTCTAAGGGCATGGGGCCCTTAGAGGTTAGCTTAGCCACTCTTTACCCTAACCTATTTTCCCCATTTTCCTATTCACATTCTACCTTAGTTAGTTTCCATTTTCTACAACACTTGGAAATTAATACAAACATGCATACCTACCATTTCATCACATCATACATCAATCAGTTCACCATTCCATGATATCAAATATTTGGAAGTTTAAACCATAACATAAATATACATCATCATTTATTTTCCATACTACCAATAACATGGAAATTAAATCAAACCCAACAACATGACCAAATCATACCTAACTGACCTAAAACTCCACCATGCCTAACTAACCTAACTCAATCATGCCTAACTGACCTAAAACTCCACCATGCCTAGCTAACCTAACTCAATCATGCCTAAATGACCTAGACTCAATCATGCCTAACTCACCTAAACTCAATCCATGCCTACATGACCTCGACTTAATTATGCCTAACTCACCTAGACTCCATCATGCCTACATGACCTCAACTCAATCATGCCTAATTCACCTAGTTTCCATCAATACACAATAACAATGGAAATTAAAAACATAGATACATCATCCATATAATAAATATCATCATCTATATAACTAGGAAAAATTTTGTGTATCAATACACATATACACAAATACAAATACATACAAGTATCTCAAATCACTCAAATACAACCTCACTATCTTTGGCATGCATGCCGGTATAAAAATCAAAATAAAAAATATCGGATGTTGCCTCACTATCTTCGTCACACACGCAGCCAAGGTATATATATCAAAACCTCAAAAACAATAATCATACCAAGTGGCTAATCGTCACCCCACCTCATATCCTCCAGGCTAGTCTCACATGTCTCCTCCTCCTAACTTATCTATTTCCCTACCAACATCTCTCCACCCTCCATGGGTCTCGGTCTAATCTCCACCTAGCCCTCAACTGGGCCTAGCCTACGTGAACTAGTAGCCTCACCCTGCCCCTGTCTCTGGGCTCGTCAGACCCTGTGCTCTCTAAAATATGAGTGTGGGATCTCGTCCTCTCACCCGCAACCTACTAGGATTTGTACTCAGTATAATAAGGGACATCTATCTTGTAGTCGTCAGGTGATCTTGATAGTAACGTGCCTCATTCAAGGCATCCCTGAAACTCATCATGATCACCATCTAAGGCGGTGCCATAGGTCTCAATGCAACCTTTGTGCCCTGCCCTGCTAATCCTGGCCTAGGTCCATTTACCTGTGATCCTTGTCCTCCTCCTTATACCATGGGACCTTGTCCCGCCGCTACTTCCTGTAGTATAGGACCCTATCCCTGAGCCTCGGAGGTACCTGTGCAGTAACTTGGGCCTGTAAGGCCATAACTTGTGCCTTTGCAATGGCCAAATGGCCTGCAAACCTAGTACTTGTGCCTATAAGGCATCCACCTATACTCCATCCCCATCACCACCCTGTGCGGGTGCCTCGTACCTAGGCTAATCGAGCATGTAAGGTTGTCACACTGGCTGCGGGGTGGCCACCTCTACATGAGCTATTATCAATCGACCATGCACACTGTGAGCTCTTTACGAAGGGCAGCCACCCCCTATAAATCATCTCTATCTCTATCTGTCATGGCAAGATCGGGCTACCCTGGTCTCACGCTTGGTACCACCCATCGCCGTGCCAACCACCCTACCCAATCACATCAATCATTCTTACCCTATTTACCTAATTCACCTACATTCCTACCAACCCTTATCATTATTACCCATTCCCTTAGTTCAATTCACCTACTTACCTATCCCATATCGCCAAAAATCATATTTTACCCTTATCCCTCTACATACACTCTTTACTTGCCCCTTCTTTACCCATTTTCCTTTCATACCTAGCCCTTCTTACCCCTATTCTTCATTCACCCTAACCGGCATTGGTCACCTTGACCATCACCATTTTTCCTTGACCCTCATTGGTTTCATTTAACCAAAGTCGGTCTACCTAAGACACGACCAATGCCGCCAAAGCCAACCGACATCAAGCTAAACCTAAACCAACATCAATCTCTGTCATGTAAAAAAACTAAAAATTTGTCCCCCAAATCCCATTTCACACAAAAATCACTTAAAACTCACCTACCCCATCCCACCCAAATTCACTTTACATTTAATTATCACCTTATTTAACCTAATTTTTCCATTTCCCACCTCGATTTCACCCATTTTTCACCCCCATTTCAAAATCCATATTCCCACCCAAATTTCTTCATTTTAAAGCATAATTTAATCAAATAACAAGTAGGAAGAATGCCTCCTACCTCATCTCAGTGTCATCTCCTCAGTGGCACATCTGGCCATTGTGTCGGTGGTCCACCCAAACCCTCTCCCACCTCTGCCATGCCAAAATCTACCTCAAATCTCTTAGCCACTCAACTTGCTCCACTCGATCTTGTGGACCCACCTACTAATACCAACCTGTTATACTCATAGCTCACTAACTCAACTCAACACTTCTCTAAGTTACTTTCCATGGAAGTACAACTTATTTGACGTTTTCAAAAATGACAAGTTAAAATGAATCTGTAAAACACAAATTTTTCTTTTTTAACCCTAAATCGACATGACAGGCATCGGTCATAACAAACTGATGTCAGTTACCTTATAATGCATCGGTCACTGTCGAGTACCATTTCACCCACATTTAGACCATTTTGAACTAAAAACATTACAGGACTAAATACCTACCGACCCTCCCAACACCTATTACACCCTACCCACAAGCCTAAATTACCTATACATTTCCTTAATCGCATTTAGGGACTTGTTATTTACATATACCTCGGCCTTACCCATGCCATGACCTACATACCCTGACCAGAACTACCTTTTGTGACCTTTGAACTTATGTACTCGCTATACCTTGTGATGTTGTTACCCGTGTGGTTTAGCCTAATGACCTTACCTTGCCTATTATCGTGTTGTTTATCCCGACCAAACCTTTGGTGTACTGGATCATACCTAAATGGTCTTACACCTAACATAAGTTGTGTTTTTGACCATATCTTATACCTTGGATACCTGAATAACTTCAAATTTGTTTAGATAAACTTATTGACCTTGGACAATGTAGAGTTTGCAAGCTCTTCTACCTGGTATCATGTCGCAGTCTATACGTGTGTGTGCATTCGATTTCCATTACCTATTACCCGATTTGACCATTACCCATTACCCAAAGTGCCCATACCCTTACCTATAACCCACCTACCTTCACTTTCATCACTTACATATTTATCAAACCACTCACCAACTCCGTCTAACACCTCATCAGTTCCTAGTTTAAGGGGGATCACCTCCACCCACACTTGGGGCAATATCACTTTCAGCCCTACTTGGGGAAATCTAACCTCCATTCACACCTGGAACACCAATTTCCTATTTTTGTCAGCATCACTTACAAATACAAGCTACGCAACAAAAAGGGGCAAAATGTAGACACCAAAATTGGGTCATACTCCCTTTAAACCCCGTTAATTAAATTAACCATATCCTACCCATTCATATCCCATAGTGCACATGTTAATTAAATTAATTATCTTAATTAAATTAATTAAATATCCTCACTTAACCACCTCACCTAGCCACCTCACCTAGCCACCTCACTCAATGACCTACTCAAACTTCATTAATGACCTAAGATCGAGTCTAAACCTATCCTAACTAACTAGGAATTAGTCTAAAACCTAGACTTAACTCCTATTAAAAACCTAAAAGGACTCCCACTTATCTTTCCATGATCTCTCACTCGAGACTTGGTAGAAGGTTGGAGATCACACCAAAAATAGCAACAATCTAGCTATTTTTGGCCAACCTAGATATTCTCGCCTTAACCGATGTCGGTTATATCTCAACCGATGCCAGTCACCTAACCGTTATCTGTTAGGTTAAATATGTTTCCAAAATCCTTTTCCCATGTTGGTCAATTCATTCAGGATCTCATTTCTTCTAGATACTTGGAGCACTCAAATTTCTTTAGCACTCAGGTAAAAGAAGACACACGGGAGCACTACCAACATCGATCACCATTCATCATTCTCTTCACAATCACAGATTCACAACAGATAAGCACGAAGGTTCAAACTTTCGTGGCATGAATACAATGGATCTTCTCTTTGGATTTCTATTGTCACCATCTTCATCACCTATGTTCTCCAATCTACTTTCCAGTAAGTATTCAACATCTCTACACTGAATCTCTAGTTTCTTTGTGTAGATTTATTTATTCATCTTTGTAGTCTATTTCTCTCCACACCCATATACTTCCTTCCTCCCATCAACCCATCACCTAATCATACCTAGAATTTTCACCCATTTTCACCCTCTCCTAATCATCTCTGAGTCCTCAGAACCATTTTATGACCCCACTCTCACCATTTCCAACCTCTCGTAATCACAGGAGTTTGAAAACCCATTTTAACAAGTTTTTGCTAATTTCCCCTCTCGACGTGGGTTAGCCAACTGATTTCGATCACTCCACCTAACGGCATGATTCACCAATGACACCGATTCTTGTGTCTATTAATATAGCTCAGACCAATGAGCTAATACCCACTTCCTAATAGCTCAAAACCATTTCTAATCCTTACTAGACCTTACCCAGATCTTGTACCAAACCTGCAACTCAACACCAGCTCAGTCAACCCTCCTGTTTTGACCTTAAACAACCTTTTGAACAACCTTTCTTATTATTTTGTACGAGATACCTTGATCGTTTCAATTTGAATAGGATATTTACTTCATGTATGATTTAACTAGCATTAATATTGTTATATAAAAGTGGATTGATAGCTTGTTCAGAAGTATCATGCTTCCCAGGATCTAGCTTCCGCTAGGCATTCCACTCATTGTTTTGTTTAATTCTATTTGGTGGTATTGTTTTGCATTTACATGTAGTTCCTCCTAGCCAAAAGGGAGATCTCGCAATCAACTTGGATCAGAAATTAGAACGTGTGAAGAACCTTCAACCGACATTACAAATAGGTATTCCTCTTTGGCCCACTACCCTTATCTGTTTCATTAATTTTCTAAGAATCCGGTGAAACAATTGGTTATAGATTTAGATATTTCACTAAAGTTGGAAAATTAAGATAATTGGTTGTTTGGAAGAGTTTGAAATTTGGGCTTTCAAAACACCCAATTTTATTCGAAAATACTCTTGATCAATTTTTAATATAGAAAAATTTAAGTATCTGGAAATTTTAAAAGTACATTAAAATCAAGTACAATTTTTAGATCACTTACGATAGTGAAACATGAGGTGGTGAATTGAATAAATAGTCTATGACACCAAAAGTGAAAGTAGATACTAAAAGTAAGAAATGAAAATTTGAAATGAAATATACCCACCAATTCATACCTAATAGTATTTCTTTTCCTACCATGTGCGTGCGCAGCGATTCATGTTGTGAGAACCCTTAAGAAGAAAAACTAAAAAGAAACACCAGAGGATCATCAGTAAAATAAGACATAAATCATCTAGCTAGGGGCCCAGGGACGAATGTCATGTCATAGTGTCAAGATGTCATGATGTCACAATGGTATGGAAAGGTGTCAAAAATAGATAAAAATCAAAATTCATCGTATTTATACATGTAATAGGTCAAAACGAAAATCTTGAGGTTATATTCATAACACAAAAAACAACACATTTTTTCGGAGTTTAGGAGTAAAAATGGTGGTTGGAAGTTTTAGGGTTATCGTAACCAAATTTAAATAGAAATTTCATTGTTATATAAGTATTTTTGTTATTTTTTCATTGTTATTTTTGGATTTGAGAGAACTGAGCTCTAGTTTCCGAATTTGGGTGTATTTTGTAACAACATGGTGCGAGTATGAGGTGGTGCATGTGATAGGGCACGACCACACGTAAGTTGTTACATTTAATATTGTTGAGTAGATTAGGTGTCATTTTTTTTTACATTTTCGAGTCATTAATACATTATCTTTTCCAAACTTACATCATAGGGTAGGTTAGGAAAAATACAAGTGGGTTTTGGGGATTTGAATTTAGTTTTTTTGTTGTGTGGTTTTTGGAATTTATTATTTGAAATGTCACAATCGCTTTTGGGCGGATACCATCAGCCCCTTTGAAGGAATAGGGTTTAAGATGTCAGGTTTATTATATAAATTGGATAGTGGCTGATGGCATGGTTGAGTGGATTGATTTCCATTTCGACTCGTGAGGTGACCTAGTTACAGGGTTGGGGATTTGGGGGCATTATGCGATTCGTAGGATAACTTTAGATCCGTACCTAATCTAGATGTAATTGGCCAAATGGGAGACTAGGTTCAACACCTTTTAGTGGTGGATGGGGTAGGAGACCATGGATATGGCCTTGACCTTACAAGGTGTCCATGGTATTTTGGGGTTACCCATTGGAGGGACACGTATGTATTGTGATTTGACTCTTGATTCTACAGAGTAGGGGAGCCTTAGTTGTATGGGCTAGTGGGATTGAGACATATGATGAGGGCATGTTGTGTGTCCAATTGAGTGCGGTGTATGTCTCATACATTCTGGTTTTCTCGAAAGGTGGTTATGGGGATTTTTGTGGTACAAATAGTGTGTTATAAGGAAGATGGAGCCATTCCATTATTTTTACACAGTATGCAGGGATGTGGTAGATCATGGGGTGTCCTTTAGTTGGGGCACCACCATATGGGTACAACTAGTGCATGATATCTATAGGGTCATATCTAAAGGATAAAGGGTTGTGTGACCCATCATTCTACTGATAGCTCGGTTTACGAGAGGTTCCATATGTATCGACCGATAGGTACACCATTGCTAGTAGCAACAAATTTCCCAAGAGTACTCCAATGGGAACATGGGCTAGTAGTGAGAGCACTTTGAACATTTCAACTGCTAGCACATGTGGGTCTAAATGATGTTATATAGATACCATGTGTAGGGAATGTGGATTAGTGGCCTAGTTGGCCAAGAGCAGAGCACATAGAGGCCATTATAGAGGTGACATGGCATTATTTATATTGGATGGAGACCTCGCTCGGTAATTAGAGTCCCAAGATAGTTTAGATGACCAACACCCATGGTGATACCACTATTACCACCCTATTGACATTGGCATATTAAAGTAACCACAAAAGGAGAGGTGAGGGTGTCACCTACGGCTCTTTAGGTATGAGTGGTGGGTGGACATCGTCAAAGCTAGTGTAAACATGGTGGGAATGTTTAGGGCCCACCACAGATGATCGAGGATGTATCAAGTACTTGGTTTGGAAGAGGTATCCAACGGAGGATCCACTCACATAGGTCTATAGGGTAGAGGCACAATTGGAGATGGTCCTAGCACCAGCGGATAGCGAGTGGGACAACTAGCATGGTGGTTGAACATGGGTGCATTTAGGTTAGCATATTATGTATTTGTGAGTGTGTTATTATAAGTTTGTATAAAAATGTAAGTGAAGTGAGAAAACAACTCAAGTAGGAATTCAAGTGAGTGAATAAAGGGTGTGAGATATTTTAGGGATGTTAGTGGTTAGGAGAGAATCTAGGTGGTTAGAATAACCATCCTAGATTAGTGTTAGTGGTTAGAATAACTAGCCCTATATATTTGTGTATTGTAATATTAACTTATGTTGAATTTATGAAACATTGAGTGTGTGCTCTTTCTCCAAATATGGGGTAAAACCTACATTTGGTATCGAGTAGGTCATCCAGCCTCTTTTAGAATTGCCACTCATTATTTTTACCAACACAAATGATCAATGCGGTCAAAGCACCACTTGTTAATTTCATTGCCTTTTTTGTTCAATCTTCTTGCATCTTTTCAACATTCTAAGAGTGCATACCACATGTGAACACGTGGGCTCCACCATCCACTTGCATGTTTCTACCTCTTCATCCTTTCCATTCTATACACGCTTTTCACACCATTTTGTTCATTGTTTGCATTCCAAAATTTATGATATATATACATAATTATTTCTCAAAAGTGAAACAATAGATTGCAAATCTATTTGAATGTTATCTTTGCATGCATCATCCGAAACTTTTATTGCATGGTTTGGGTTCTTTACATTGAGCTTCAAATTTGAACTTCACTTTGGATGAGTTTATATCATTTAAGTCTACCATGCATTTGGCCATGATCCAAGTCTTTTAAAACTATATCAAAGCATTAGATTATATTTGGCTATGCACAAGAATATTTCTTAGCTCTTTGCCTCTCTCATTCCTTGCTTTGAATCTACATTGAGAGCTCTCGGTTTTATACAATTTGGTCTCTCTTCAAATTTTTGATCTTGCTAACTCATTTCTTCATTTCACAATCCAATTCAGTCCCCCATAATGATCTATAGGATTCAACTCTTGAACAATCCAATCACGAAATCAAGACTCACTTGGATCTACACTGCTTTGTTACTTTGATCCATGAGAATGGCTCAAAAAAATTGGTCAATCCACATGATTTGGAGTCCCAAGAAATTTATTTCCCTACAATATAGCTTCATTTCACTCATCTCAAATCCTTTTTTTCTCATATCTCTGCATAGCTAGGCTCTTGTGTCTAACAAGCTCCAATACCAAACGCCATGATGGCTCTCTCTTTAGTGATCTACTAATGGTAATGGAAGAATAATTTGACATTGGTGTGGGATGTGCTACTTTGTAAAATATTTGATCTCCACTCCATTAGAAATAACTAATACCAAATTGGCAAAGCCCTTCCAACACAACAATGGAAATGTTTGACTCAATGGGATTCCTACAGCTTTATGGTTTTCCTCCTAATTGAACTTAATACATTCTCAATCTCTCTTAATTGGTGGTGCAGGTCTCATTGGCACAATATCATAAAGAATTCAATCTTCACAATGAAATCTTTAAACTTGACTTTACGATATTCAACTCGGTGGCATGATGGTTACAATGTGAAGTGAAAACAACCCTATCCTTAAAAAGAGAAAAGATAATTTTCTTTGTTTCTTATTAAATAAAACAAAAGGTGTTTTATCGATAGAGATTTTTCTGATTTTTTGAAAAAGGGGAAAGATATATTATTTTTAAAATATTGTAATTGGATGCATTTTCAGTTATCACCAACATCAAATTGTTATTTACTTTAACGGGGTCAATTATTAAACAACTCAAACAATGGATGTAACAAACAATGTTCCTCACCCCGTGTTAGCATTAAAGGGGAATGTTTGGAATTAGTCCTAACATGGGTGCATTTAGGTTAGCATATTATGTATTTGTGAGTTTGTTATTATAAGTGTTTATAAAAATGTAAGTGATTTGTGAAAATAACTCAAATAGGAATTCAAGTGATTGAATAAAGGGTGTGAGATATTTTAGGGATGTTAATGGTTAGGAGAGAATCTAGGTGGTTGGAATAACCATCCTATATTATTGTTAGTGGTTATAATAACTATCCCTATATATTTTTGTATTGTAATATTAATTTATGTTGAATTTATGAAACATTGAGCATCTACACTTTCTCCGGATATGGGCTAAAACCCATATTCCCTATGTATTGATCAATAGGTACACCATTGTTGGTAGCAACAGATGTCCCGAGAGTACTCCGGTGAGCACATGGGCTATTAGTGAGAGCACTTCGAGCATTTTGGCCACTAGCACATGTGGGTTAGGATGATGTTATATGGAAACCCTATGCAGGGAATGTGGATCAAAGTGGCCTAGTTGGCTAAGATCGGAGCAGATAGAGGCCATTATAGAGGTGACGTGGCATTATTTATATTGGGTGGAGACCCAATCGGTGATTATAGTCCCAAGAAATTTTGGACAAACAATGCCCATGGTGGTGCCACCATTACCATCCTCATCAAGTTAGCATGCTAAAGCGACGCAAAAGGAGAGGTGAGGGTGTCGACACTACGGCCTGTAGGTACGGGTGGCGGGTATACATGTTCTTAGGTAGTGTAAGTGTGGTGGGGATGTTTAGGGCCCATCATAGATGATCATGGATGTATCAAGTACTTGTTTAGAAGAGGGACCCGATGGAGAATCCATCGACAAGTGTCCATAAGGTAGAGGCACAAATGGAGATGGTCCTAGTACTAATGAGGTAACAATGGGATAACTAGCGGGGTGGCCGAGGGAGAGGTAGATGCGTCGGTCTGGGAGGAGGTTTCCTAATGCTTATTAGAATCCAGATGGCCCTACACCCGAGATAAAGGCCTAGACCACATTTCAGGGGGACATGATAGTAGTGACTCGAGACAAGTGGGCATAGTTTATGGGAGCTAGAACTCATTGCAAGGGCGAGGAGGAGGAAGTACTAGGCAACCAAGGAGATGTAAAGACAGGTCATAGAGAGTCTCGATAAGCTAGGAATGTGTGTCATTATTTTATTTAGATGTGTTGAGAATAGTTATTGTGTTATATTTGTATTGTAAGTAACATGTGTCTTTATAGTTGGTTTTACAGAGTAGATAATGGAGGAGTGGCACTCCCTAATAGAGAGTGCCCACCATGGGATCCTGGATCCTATGTTGGATGTCGAAGATACAGAGTGATGGTTGATCCAATAGCATTGTTTGTAGGAGTCTCAATGGGTGACTTTCATCTTGTTGGAAAGGCATTCAGGAATTTACAGAGATATAAGGACACGTAGGTACTAACAACCACATATAGCATAGATGTGATGCTTCAAATTTAATTACATACATATGTGGCTTTGGTACAGAGCAGGTTTTCCACCTATCATATGCCCGGAGGGAGGATGAGAGGATTACTTTATTAGGGGCACAGATGGAAAGAGCATAGGGAGAGGCCCCGGAGACCAATCTAGGGCGAGTCTCTAGCTTACACAACCCAAGCTACCAAAGCATGAACCTATCAGCCCAAAGCATCCATAGACCCTTGTAGGGGTGAGGGTGTTTGAAATTTATTGTAGATGGGCCAAAGTTGTGTATTTGTTTTTGTATCATTTTTTTGATGTATAAAATTGATTTGAGACATACATATGTATATATATATATATATATAGAAAAATTTAATTCTATGTTTTTAGTGTAAATGTTAATTTTCTTATCACTTTCCTATTTTTTGCATGTATGTATGTGATGATATTCGGATGATAATGTCATTAGATAGGTAAAACTAACGGGAGGTGAAATCGGTAACATAGCCCAACCCACGCAATGTGAAGACGTTAAGGGGTGGAAAATGACCATGATATCCAATGATATGATGTTAGCGCACTTGTCATGTAGACAAATCCAAGCAATGTCATAAGTCTAAGTGAGGATGTACATGATACCATGGTGATCCAATGGGAAATATTGGGTGTACAAAGACAAAATAGGTAAAATCAAGACCGCGACACTCCAACAATAGGAGGAGCCAGGGCATACAAAGCCAAAATAGGTAGAATCAAGACCACAATAATCTAATAGTAGGAGTCAAGGTGTACAAGATGATAGATCCAAGTAGGGTAGTTGGCCCAAGTGACGATGAAGCGAGATACAAGTAAGTGTTTGAGAACCCACCTAGGGGCCGAGTGCCCAAACGAAAGTGAGATATAAGGAAGTGTGTGAAAACCCAAGTGGGGGCCGAGATCCCAAGTGAAGGTAAGAATTCAGAATGAAGAAGGAAAAAAATATAATCAAGGTACTATAGATAGTTATCCACGAGGGTGAAATATCGTAAGGTGTCGGTGATGATGTCTTCAACCTAGTGTAAGATGTGACTTCTATCTTGAGCCATGGGGTCCTCTATAACATGTTGTGTAATAGAGACTTGCTAAAGAACTTCATATATTGTGGTAAATAGGGTGTCATCGATATGATCCTCCAGGTTGGGAGAGAATTTCACACATAATGTTATTCATAGTAGGATGAGGATCAAGGCGGGGTGGTGGCACGTAAGAGGTAATGGTTTAGTCGATCAAGGGGAAGGTGGTTGATTCCGAGAGGAGTTGGTTCTATAATTTCTACCACATGAAAAGGACTCGAGCCTAACATTTTTTATGCATAACCCAATAGTCAACGTCGGTATGTGTGCAATACTCATGGTGAGAAAAAAAGAAGGGAGTCAAAATGGAAGGTTGTGTAAATTTTCTATTTTGGTCTTGTTTGACCTCAGCTTTAAGCTTCTTCATGTTTCTTGTATAAGCTATACATTCTAAAACATCATGTCTTGGGGCCCGATGTATTTGAAATATGTCTTGGTCATAGGGGATTGAGGTGCCATAAGGGAAAGAGGTAGGGAGGGAAGTATCACATGATATGGAGGGCTAATGAGAGTACATGGGTAATACATCGACACAAAGGGTGAAGATGGTGTGTCAATGGAGTAATTTATGGCTTATTCATTGAGGCGTAGAATAGATGATTTCATCACCCATGAGGTAATCGGCTTCATACTCAAAAATAGTGACATAATCATCCACTTTTGTAAGGTACAATGGATCGATTAGATGGATGGTAGAGTGTGAATGGTAATATGAGGTAAAGAGGCCAAGGGAGAAATCTGAGGCTTTAACACTAGATGAATAGGAGAAATATCAACCATACTCGAGGAATCCTCTTGTATGAGGATGATATTTATGTCATGATTGTGTAAGGTGTGAAAGATCCCTTAGTAATGCAAGACTTACTTGTTGTTGCAGCTCACAAAGACTTCTGGATGCAGATCAGGCTTCTAGGGTGATCACTCTAGCATCCAGTGTGATTGCACAACATGGAAACCTCTCTCCAAGTGTGGGGACTTGTGAAACTGAGAGAGGAATCTCCAGATTAGAGGCTGGTTCCTCAAACTCCTCTGATTTAGATCTATATTTTGCAAAACTACAGAGGTTCAGATCCTAATCCTACTCTAAATTGCCAGGGGGCAGGGATAGAAATGCAAAAATTGAAACTAACTAAAGATGGTGATGCACCAAAAGGAGTGGTGAAACATTTTTGTCAAGCAAATAGACACAAACCAGAGATTTGCAACATGAAACATACACAGACTGATAAGATATAACTTAGGATCTGAAATGAAGCAAATAATACAAACAAAGGACTGAAAACCATTCACAAAGCTTGCATTATCATTTCCAGTACCCAAATCACTGCATTACAACCTCAGAGAGGTAAAAACTATTACAATATTTTGGAGAGGTCTGATTCTTGCATCAACCACCTGCTGGAGGTGAAAGAAGAAGTTGCTATGTCAAAAATTGTTCCTCCTTTTAGAAATGAGCCAAATCTGGCTTTTACAGTGCAAGGGTCGAGCCCAGGGGACAGAAAACGTACAAAAACATGAGAGCCCATCCCTCCTCAACTACAGATGCATTAAAATAGCATGGGGGACCTTACAAACCCATACCCTATCACTTTGACTGAATTACAGGAGAATGCGACCCATTCTGCATTAAAACTGGTCGCTGAAATGTCACTTCTGGCCATGAACACGCGTGTTAGAGCCGTTTCTCAATTTTCTCTCTCTAGACTACACCAAAATTCAAGATTAACCCTAGAATCACGTAGAGAATTTCATAAGCTTTCCGTTGATATAAAGAACGTGCAAATCTGAGCTCTGGATCGAAAGATATGTCGATCTGAAGATTTAGGGCACAAAACAGGCGAAAACGTGTTTTGAAAATCTTTCTGCACTCTGCCACCTGGATGACACGTGTCAAGCGCTGATTGGATGCGTAATTCTCTCTCCTTCCCTACTTCATTGGACACATGTCCTCTTTTTATTGGCTCGGTCAGTGCTTGAAACCTCGCCCTTTGACTTTTGGACTTTCTCCCTTGTGACACGTGTCGTGATTTGATTGGTCCGCGGGTCTGCCGGCTTTTCGCGCCCTTCGCGTCCCTCTGTCCCGGATGTCCCAAACTGTTTGGGACAAAAACCCCGATCCACCTGAAATGGGCTTCCTTGTCCCTCATTCGGCCGATGACACGTGGCGTTGCTTGATTGGCTTTCGGCTCCTTCGGCTATCCGCATCCCACGCGTCCCTTTGTCCCAACTGTCCCAGTGCTGAAGTTCCCGTTTCGGCCGAACCGGCTGGTTCGCGTCCTTCACGTCCATTTGTTCCAACTGTCCCATTGTCTGGGACAAATTCTTCCGAACCACCTGAAATGGGCTTCCTTTGCTCTCGGCCGCTTCGCCTTTTCACGTCCTTCACGTCCTCGTGGCCCAGATGTCCCAACTGCTTAGTGCGAAAGTTCTCCTTTTCAGGCCAAACGGGGCGGTTTGCGCCCTTCGCTCATGTCCCAAATGTCCCAGAGTAGTTAGTCGATTTTCTTCTCCTTCGGCCGAACCAGCTTTCTGCGTCCCACGCGTCCCGACGGCCCGGATGTTCCTTTGCCCTGCAGACTGCCTGGTGGCCTTTCGGCCGATTCGCGCCCAGACGTCCCTCATGTCCCGACTGCTGCGAGGACTAGGACTTAGCCAATTTTCACAATTTTTTCTGGCCCAAGCTTGTTTTTTGCAGCCTTTTCACCTTTTCTCAGAACTTGCTCTTTTCAACCTGGACAGGAGAGTTAGAAAAAATTCTGAGGGGACCCTAGAAACATGATTTTTGCCCTGAATCCATCCATTTGCCTGGGACTTGAGAATTCTGATGCATGTTATCAAATTAACCCTGGGGGTGAATTTGGATAACAATTGGCGACTCAGCGGGGTTACCTGCCTGCTAGGTAGAAGATACCAGTTGCCTTAAGCAGTCCATTGGGCATGGAGTCATCAAATATTCTGTTTAGAACCTCAACTGACTCAGAATGTGCAAGGAGGAAGATGGAATGTCACCTGATGAAAGCAAGGACTGCTAAACATCTCCATGGACAGCAAGCTGTGCCAAAGCACTTAGGGAAAACAAAACTAACCTACAACAAAACAATGTGCACAAGCACTTGGAGGAAAGAAAATCTAATCTAATATTTACAGAGGTAGTGAACTTCCCTCTAGAAGCAATGCTTGAGATAGATTCCATTGACTGGAATCTGCAGTTCTTCACCATCCAATGAGGCCAATTGGAAAGCATTGTTGTTCTTGCACTTTGTGACCATGTATGGGCCACTCCAAATGGCATCAAATTTTGAATGCCTTCCTGTTTTTCTCTATCCACATCCCATTTTAACACTAGATCTCCAACTTGAAAAGATCTATCTTTGGCCTTCCTATCAAAGGTCTTCTTGATCAAAGCTTGATCCTTTTCCATTGCTTGGGATGCCTGATTTCTGATCTCTTGTAGCTCCATCAACTCTGCATACCTCACCTCCATGGGCTCAAACTCTAGCAACTCCAGCTGCTTCATGAGTTCCAACGTTGGCAACTCAAGTGACATGGGCAAGCCTAAATGGACAAGCCTAAATGGAGAGTTACCTGTGGATCTTTTGGGAGTTATCCTATCAGCCCATAAGGCTGATTTCAGTTTGGTATGCCAAGACCTCTTATTCTCATCAAGATTCCTCCTAATGATCCTCAACAAGTTCTTGTTTGTAGACTCGGCCTGGCCATTACCCTGAGGGTAATAGTTCGATGAAGTGCTTAGGTAAATACCGTTCTTAACAGCCCACTCAGTCACCCTGGATCCAATGAATGCCAATGCATTATCAGAGATTATTGTGGCAGGTACACCAAATCTGGTTGTTATCCCCTCATAAAAGTCTAAGATGCTAGACTCATTCACCTCTTTGAGTGCTATTGCTTCTGTCCATTTGGTGAAGTAGTCTGTGGCTGTCAAAATCCATTTGTGCCCTTGGCTTGAATTGGGATTAATGACTCCAATGAAGTCCAAACCCCATTGCATGAATGGCTGGTCAACTGAGATTGGATGCAATGGAAGGGCAGCAAACTTCTCTTTTCCTGTGAAGAATGCACAATTCTTACACCTCTTGATCCATGCATAACAATCACTGAAGATTTTAGGCCAATAATAACCAGCCTTCATGATTTTTAGAGCTGTCACTCTTGGTGCAAAATGGCCACCAGCTGGTCCATCATGGAACTCTTCTAATACCCTTTGAATCTGACCTGTGCTAATGCATCTCAGCAGCACTCCATTTACATCTTTCTTGAACAAAACTCCATCAACAATGGCATACGGGACAGCCTGCAATCTGAAATGTCTCCTTTGGGTCTTGTTCATCTCTGGAGGGCATAGGCCTATGCCTAGGAAGTGCATAATACCTTGGGTCCAGCAAGGAGTGGGGAAGCATTGTCTTCTTCTTGATTGCCACTTGGCTCATGGCTATCTTGGACTGTCAAAACAGTTTCTTCTTTGTTGCATACTTCTTTTTGCTTCCCCAAAACCAGCTGCTCACACAATCCTTTCCCTCTTACCAGCTTGGTGATCTTGATCTCAATGTCATATTCCATGACACGGGTGATCCAACCTGCCCTTTTCTCATTCAAATCCTTGTTGAGGAGGAAGTCCTTAACTCCAAAGCATGTGAGACCAAAGAATGGACCTTGTTGTTTGAGATTAAATGCTTGAATTTCTTCAAGCTTCTGATTACTGCAAGCACATGCTTCTCAATAAAAGAGTACCTCACCTCATAGTCATCTAGGCTCTGGCTGAAGAAGGCAACCAGCTGCTCATCATTATCTTTGTTCTGCTTTACACAGGAATGGCGAAATAGTGTCATCACCTCCAAATGCATAGAGGATGAAATCCTTGGAGAAGTTTGGGTTGATGAGAGTTGGTGCTTGAGAGATAGCTTCTTTGATTGCTTCAAAACTCTCCTTGCCTTCTGCTGTCCACTTAAAAGCCATGCTCTTCTTTAACATTTTGGTGATGGGCTTGACAAGGGCTGCAAAATCTGGGACAAACCTGCGGACAAAATTGATCCTTCCCAAGAAGCTTTGAAGAGCCTTCTTGTGACTTGGCAATGGTAATGCTCTTATGGCTTCAACTCTCTCTGGATCAATTGCCAGTCCCTCTTTCGAGACAATATGGCCTAGAAGTTTCCCCTCATGAGCCAGGAATATGCATTTTTTGGGATTCAATGATACCCCAAATCTTCTACACCTCTGAAATACCTGCCTCAGATGAAAAAGGTGATCCACTGCATTTTTGGAGAATACAGTGATGTCATCAAGATATATCAAAACTATTTTATTGATCAACCCCTTGAATGCCATATCCATTGCCCTTTGGAAAGTGGCTCCAACATTTGATAGGCCAAATGGCATCTTCTTGTAGGCATATGTTCCCCATTTGGTTGTGAAGGCTGTCTTGAACTGATCTTCCTCCCTCACCATAATCTGATTGTAGCCTGAGTAGCCATCAAGTAGTGAAAACCTTTCTGAACCAGCTACAACCTGCAATATTTGCTCCATGGAAGGGAGTGGATAATGATCCTTGAGAGAGGCTCTATTCAAATCTCTGAAGTCGACACACAACCTGATCTCTCCATTCTTCTTTCTGACTGGGACTAAGTTGGTGACCCAACTTGAGTGTTTGATGGGGAAGATGATACTGGCCTCAATAAGCTTGCTTAACTCTTTTCTCATGAGAGGTTCAATATGGGGATTCACTGGCCTTTGCTTTTGCCTGACAGGCTTGGATTCTGGATCCAGCTCAATAGTATGTTGTGCCAACTTTGGGTTGAAACCTCTTAGATCTTTGTAAGTCCAAGCAAAAACATCTGGGAATTCTTGACAAAGCTAAACAAAATTAGATTTCTCTTGTGAGGTACTTACTTTGCCAATCTGCAATGTTTTTCCTTCTTCCACTAAAATAGGCTCTGAATCTTCACCCTTTACTTGAATGTTCACTTTCTCCTTCCGGAACTGATCATTCGGGTTGAAGATTGACTCCAAGGTTATGAGGCCTTTTGGTAATTTGTTAGTTCTCAGCTGCACCACTTGGTCACCATACTGCTAATGCAGCTTGTCTTGATTCCTGGCGGAGAACTCAGCTTCTTCTTGGAGAAAATTAACAATTTGCTGATCATTCTCGAAGACTTGCTAGTTTGTATTGTTATCCGGAACAGCTGGTCTCACAACCACTTTGATATGAGGCTGAGATTTTTCACTTTTGATATTTTCTACAACATCAAATGTAGCCCCAATTGCTGCCAGTCTGTCAGCGGCTTCATTCTTTTTTCTTGGGATGGAATTGATGCTAAAAGCTTTAAGATCTTCAATAAGATCCCATACCCGATTTTTGTAGTTCTTCAACAGATCATTTTTGGCAGCATTTTTTCCTTTGACTTGGTTTACGATCAGCTCACTATCACCAAATACTTGTAAATTCCTGATGCCTTTCTTCATTGCCCAGTGCAGATCCATGAATTAAGGCTTCATACTCAACCGTGTTGTTTGAACAGGAAAACTGGAAACGGAAGGCTGAGTAATACTTTATACCTTGTGGTGAAATGAGCATAGCTCCTCCTCCTACACCTTGTCTACTCCTTGACCCATCAAAGAACAATTGCCATACTTCATTCTTGTCTTTATGATCCGGCTTGGTGATGCTGGGGAGAGGTTGATTCCCTTCATGTAAACAATAAACTCCTAGCGTAGATTCTTCTACTTCTTGATAGGGATCAAAAGCATGTATCTTGTTTGCCCATTCATCAAGAGTTAGATCCGGGATACTTCCAACCTTGGTGTCAGCCTCATCAGTGCTAGGGTGATCTTCTTGATCAAATGCTGAGCAATTGGCATTAATCTGACTTGGAGTGTAAGGCTCAATATGGAAGTTTGCAATAGGTTCAGACCTAATTGTAGCCTTAGTTCCATATCTTGTTCTGAATAGCATGTGTGACCAATCAGCAGACAAATACCCCCCAATCTTGGCTGTGAAGTCCCTTGACAAACATAGGGCAAAGAGTGGTGGAAGGTCTATGACTGATACATCTTGTAAGACAACAACATTTGGACATGCATGCAAGGTAAGACTCAAGTTTTTAATCACTCCAACTGTTGCTATTGCTGTCCCATCTAGCTGCACTACCCCTTTGGATGTTGTTTCATACTGGAGCCCTAGCTGATCAGCTATTTGTTTGGGCATGACAGAACTACTTGCCCCGAATCAATCATGCAATTGTGTACTAGCTGATTTCCAATGATCAATGAAACATAGAAAGGAGGGGGCTTCAACATCTTACCTTGTTGTCCTCCATGACTTCCTCCAGGCTGGGCAGCATTTGTAAGCACTTTGTCTTGCATCTGAACCTGCTGATTCGAAGTTGGCCAATCCTTCATGGCAACTTGCAGTAGATCTCTTTGTCCTGGGATGGATAGGGATTCCCACATTGATATATTGACGTTAGTCTTCTTCATCTGTTCAATGATACTGAATGGGGATGAAGTATCCTTTTGTTGTCCCTTGGTTTGCACATTCACTCCTTGCACGTGGGCAGCAACAGCTGGCATTTGAGTTGGCCTAGGGGCTGTTCTTGGCTGCCCTTGTGCATTTGAAACTGGACTTTGCTTGCCAATCATTTGTGGAGCTATGAAAGGTTGTGGATTGGCTGGGGCTAATGGTTTTTCTTCACCCAAATTCCTCCTCTTTGACCTTGTGTTGGCTGTAACACCTTGAGAAACTGACTTGATTCATGCCACAGAAATCTTTTGCTTGCCAGTTCACCAATGTGGTGTCATTTGGGGCTGATTGCTGTTGGAATGTTTCTTGTTGTTGGTTGTTTCCTTGACTGCCCTCACCCTCCACACCAGTAGTTGTCACCATCAATGCTTGATTGAGAGCACCATTGAAACACATGGATTGGTTATGAGGCTTGTTGCATGGAAAGCACCAATCATTCCTGAGCAATGTTGTTCTATGTTGGCACTAATGCCTTAGAGGCAGATATGGCATTTGGATTATAGGGCTGGAATGATCTATTGGCAGGAGGCCTTGTTTGAATCATATTTGTAGCTGGATTAGGTGGTCTTTTTGGTTGGTATGGCTGCCTATTAGGCTGGGCTTGGGGTTGATTAGAAGGTCTGAAACCTTGGGCTTGTTGCCTCTTGAGAGTAACTAGCTCATTGCCTAGGTTTTGCAATTGCTTCATGACCTCTTGAAGCTCATTTGGGGCACTTGGAGATGAAGTGGAAGCTTCATTTGAACTTTGATTTCTAGGAGTGGGAGAAGGAGCCAAATTAGGTGCTTGACTAGTGTTTGGGCTCTCTAAACTTGGAAACAATGGCATGGGAGGTCTAGGGGCAAGTTTGCCAGCTTGGATTAAACAATTTTCAGCCCTAATGGCAATGCTATAAGCCATAGGGATAGTTGTGCCTCCCATGGACTGAATCAACATAGAAATATCAGAATTTAAAGCTTTGAGATAGTATAGAAAAGCACCTTCTGCTGTTGGCCTGACTGCCACTGGAATCCTCTCCCAAGTCTTTTGAAATCTGAAGTTGAAATCGGTCAGCTGCTCATTGGGAGCTCTCTTGATAGTTGTCAGCTACTCCAAAAGAGACAAGTTGTCTCCCTTCTCTCCAAATTTCTCGTGAAGTGCAATACACAGCTGATTCCAGTTTGTGATAGAACCAGCTCCAAGGCTCCTAAACCATTGTAATGCTTTACCCTTGAAGGAAGATGCCAGTAACTTGACAGCCACTTGCATTTCATTGATTTCATGAATTGCACAAAGGTTAGTAATATATTTAACATGATCACCTGGAGTAGTCTGATTTTCTCCAGTGAAGTAGGGAATGTTCTTCAAGGTCAGCAATAGGAACTAGATGTTGTGCATTGAGAGAAAGTGGGCTGCTTTGCTCTGTGAAGTTGATATAAGGATTGTTCTGAGCCATTCTAATTGGTCTTAAAACCCTTGTGATTGAATGAAAGGCCTACCAGGTGGAGGAGTTGAGAGAGTTCTGTTTGGTGGAGATGGAGACCTTTGAATCCTTCTTCCTCTTTGCCTTCTTCTTAGAGATAATTGCAAGTATTCAAACGGCACTTCTTCTTCTCCAACTCTTGACCTTGTAGTGATTCTTCTCATGAGTTTTCAGGCCTGCACTTGGAACCAACTGGTTCTTTCCCTTGGAGTCACCAGATATGCAAATAATAGCTCTTATAAGCAAGAAAATTGCAGCAGATGCACATCAACTTGCTGCAATAATAAAAAATGAGACCTCTGTCCCACCAGGCATGCCAAAATTGTTGTTGCGAGCTCACAAAGACACCCCCGCACGATGCGATCGGGCTTCTAGGTTGATCACTCTAGCATCCAGTGTGATTGCACAACATGGAAACCTCTCTCCAAGTGTGGGGACTTGTGAAACTGAGAGAGGAATCTCCAGATTAGAGGTTGGTTCCTCAAACTCCTCTGATTTAGATCTATATTTTGCAAAACTATAGAGGTTCAGATCCTAATCCTACTCTAAATTGCCAGGGGGCAGGGATAGAAATGCAAAAATTGAAACTAACTAAAGATGGTGATGCACCAAAAGGAGTGGTGAAACATTTCAGTCAAGCAAATAGACACAAACCAGAGATTTACAACATGAAACATACATAGACTGATAAGATATAACTTAGGATATGAAATGAAGCAAATAATACAAACAAAGGACTGAAAACCATTCACAAAGCTTGCATTATCATTTCCAGTACCCAAATCACTGCATTATAACCTCAGAGAGGTAAAAACTATTACAATCTTTTGGAGAGGTCTGATTCTTGCATCAACCACCACTGGGAGGTGAAAGAAGAAGTTGTTATGTCAAAAATTGTTCCTCCCTTTAGAAATGAGCCAAATCTGGCTTTTACAGTGCAAGGGTCAAGCCCAGGGGACAAAAAACGTACAAAAACATGAGAGCCCATCCATCCTCAACTGCAGATGCATTAAAATGGCATGGGGGACCTTACAAACCCATACCCTATCACTTTGACCGAATTACGGAGAATGTGACCCATTCTCGCATTAAAACCGGTCATTGAAATGTCACTTCGCCATGAACATGCGTCACAGCTGTTTCTCAATTTTCTCTCTCAAACTACACCAAAATTCAAGATTAACCCTAGAATCATGTAGAGAATTTCATAATCTTTCCGTTGATATAAAGAATGTGCAAATCTAAGCTCTGGATCGAAAGATATGTCGATCTGAAGATTTAGGGCACAAAACAGGTGAAAACGTGTTTTGAAAATCTTTCCCGCGCTCTGCCACCTGGATGACACGTGTCAAGTGCTGATTGGATGCGTAATTCTCTCTCCTTCCCTAGCTTCATTAGACATGTGTCCTCTTTTTATTGGCTCGGGTCAGTGCTTGAAACCTCGCCCTTTGACTTTTGGACTTTCTCCCTTGTGACACGTGTCGTGATTTGATTGGTCCGCGGGTCTGCCGGCTTTTCACGCCCTTCGCGTCCCTCATCCCGGATGTCCCAAACTGTTTGGGACAAAAACTCCCGATCCACCCGAAATGGGCTTCCTTGTCCCTCATTCGGCCGATGACACATGGCGTTGCTTGATTGGCTTTCGGCTCCTTCGGCTATCCGCGTCCCATGCGTCCCTTTGTCCCAACTATCCCAGTGCTGAAGTTCCCCGTTTCGCCGAACCGCCGGTTCACATCCTTCACGTCCATTTGTTCCAACTGTCCCAGACTGTCTGGGACAAATTCTTCCGAACCACCCAAAATGGGCTTCCTTTGCTCTCGGCCGCTTTGCCTTTTCACGTCCTTCGCGTCCTCGTGGCCCAGATGTCCCAACTGCTTAGTGCGAAAGTTCTCCTTTTCGCCGAACCGGCGGTTCACGCCCTTCGCGTCTTCATGTCCCAAATGTCCTAGAGCAGTTAGTTGATTTTCTTCTCCTTCGGCTGAACCGGCTTTCCGCATCCCATGCGTCCCGACGGCCCGGATGTTCCTTTTCCTTGCAGACTGCCTGGCGGCCTTTCGGCCGATTCGTGCCCAGACGTCCCTCATGTCCCGACTACTGCGAGGACTAGGACTTAGCCAATTTTCACAATTTTTTCTGGCCCAAGCTTGTTTTTTTGCAGCCTTTTCACCTTTTCTCAGAACTTGCTCTTTTCAACCTGGACAGGAGAGTTAGAAAAAATTCTGAGGGGACCCTAGAAACATGATTTTTTCCCCTGAATCCATCCATTTGCCTGGGACTTGAGAATTCTGATGCATGTTATCAAATTAACCCTGGGGGTGAATTTGGATAACACTTACCTATCATAAGTTTGGGCATAACTAACTAGGTGGGGATCAGTTAAAGTGTAACCATCATCATAATCTGATGTGGAGGTATCCACCTCATAAGATTTAACTATATTATCTAATCGGACCACATGTTCTAATGGAGGTTGTGGCATGCATGAGATGAAAATGGGAATCAAGGGCTCCTTCTTATAAGAACAAGTTTGTAAAGAAGGATGTAGCTAGGATATGATGAGCTTAGGAAGATCAGAAGTATTATTTCTAAGTGTGATCTCATCAAGCTCGTCATCATCAAACTCCAAAATATTGGGAGGTGTATGACCAACCAATTCAAGATTATTGGCATTGATACGAAGCAAATCTATAGGATAGTTGAAACGTTAATACTCCCAAAAGGGGATGGAAAATAACTCATCTAATTTTGGGAGTTTGTATGTCCCCTTTTGTTGGATTTTTTGTATTTATAAGGATCATGATCCCCTTTGATTTAAAAAAATAGAATTTATGCTAAACCCTAATATTGTAGAGTCATGTATGATAAATAAATGATAAAATCATAGATATGTCACAAGAAATAAGCTAGATAAAAATGAAACCCAAGGTGTAAGAGAGAGGATAAAATACGTAGTTGAAATTGCAATAAATCCCAAAGTGTTCTAAACTAGAAAAATTATAAATAGGAGGAACACACTGTCACAATCAAACACATAAAATCTTGGAATTTTCGGATGAGCCAGACTAGGGCACCTAGATTAATAATGGGGCACCTAGGTGTCATGACCACCTGTAGGCACCCGTGACTACACAAGAGCTTGGAATCTGGTTTTTCTTGTGTTACAAGATGGTCGCTAACCTTCATTGTTGGTCACCTATATTTCAACTATGTCTGAAAATTTCACTTGTAACCCTAGTAGTTACCTAATAGAGTGAACTTACGATTGATCATTACACTAAATATCAGACTCCATGTAGTTCTTGTGCGTGTGTAGAAATCGTTCCCTAGGAAACTCTTTTGCAAGATGCACTTGATAGTAAGTGATAACTAGATGTAGCAATGTAGATAGATGTGTGGATGGAAAAATAAACTTCCCCTCCTATGCATGTATGCAAAAAAATGTACTCCCTTGTCCCTTCAATGAAAGCTAGTTGAATGCCTTTAATTTTATTAGATGCCTTTGGATGTAACCTTAGGTGATGATAGTAAATGTTTAGAGCTTAGTCCTTTATTATGGTCACATAGCTTTGTATTTATATGATTCCCTTGTTTGAATTTCATAATTAACGGCTAAAAGGTTGACCCATAAGAAAACAAAAGGCCCAAAAGAGGCGAGTAAGATACAAATAGGTCATGGGATACCCAAAAGGACGAGGGCACCTGGGCACTAGTGTCTAGAGTCAAGAAAGATAAAGTAATGAAGATTAGACTAGGTTATGGGGTGTGCAATACCAAAGAGGAAAAAATAAAGATAGAAAAGAGGCCAAAGATAGATGTCAACAGGGAAAATTTTAGTGGCAAATATTCGTTAATTCATGAATATTCCAATTTTTAAATTTTGAAATTGGCTAATATTTAGGGTACAAGCTAGGACCAATTCACCAAAAATTTTTGGGTACAAGTTAATTATAGGGGTCGATTCGCCAATCCCACAAAATAGAAATTTACAAAATTTTCCTGAATATAGTCAGTCGATAACACATTTTTATGCTATCAGATGAAAACATATAGTATGTTGTCATTCAGTACCATAAAAAATCTTAACGGCCAATAACATTTTTATTCTACTAGCCGACAAAGATATAGTATGTTGTCAGCCGGTAGCTTAAAAAATGCTACTAGGCAACAAAAATTTTATGCTAGTGGCCAAAAAAATATAGTTATGATGTCGATCGGTAGCATAAAAATATGTTGGTTTGGTAGCATAAAAATATGCCACCAAATGGTAGCATATAAAAATATACTATCTGGTAGCATTTAATAGTGATATCATGATGTCTTGATATTCGTCATTCGTGCGAAAGCTAATTATACTAGATTCGCCAAAAAAATTCTAAGTTTTTTTTTCAAAGGGACCCTTAAAATTTTCCCTAGATGTCAACTACTAGTCTTCTTGCTTATGAATCATATGAATAATTGTATGTGACTAGGACCTAGAAATGTACCCAAGTACGTGATTTTGTGTCTATATTTGCCCCCAATTTATGTTGTTGAGTGAATACTCGATAACATAAAGTAGATAAGAGATGTGTACCTGATAACCATGTAGATTGATGGCGAAAGTGTGGAGTGATAAAAATCGAAGCGTGGAAGATAAAGAAGAGGAAGTGACCCTAGGAGTGAAGAGTATGTGTCAAGTACTATGTTGTACCTACTATTGTTATAGCTTGATGAAGGTTTGTTTCTTGTTGTGTATGACGCATTGACTCACCTTAAAGAAGAGTGAAAGAGTAATCAAAGTCATGTATGAAAACTCTATAAAATCGTGTAAAAGTATGTAAAAATATGAAAGTGGTAAAATAAAAGTGTGCACCTAATCCGTGATGAGTGAAAAGGATAGAAAATGTCTTGAAAAATTTTTTGGAAGAGAAAGTTTTTGGGCGATCTCATGCCCAAAGTGATTTTTTTGGGCAATCTCACGCCAAGAATGAGTTTTTTTGGGGATCTCATACCAAGAATGAACTTTTTGGGCAATCTCATGCCAAGAAATTTTTTTGGGTGATCTCACGCCATAGCGAGAAGAGTGTTGGAGAGAAAGTTCTAGTGTTATTCTTCATCCATGACTGCTTTCCCAAATTTATACACCACTGTAGATGGTGTGATCCTACTTTGTTCCATGTTTGTTCCCGTTCGATCCAAGGAAATAGAAAAGGAGATAGAATGTATTTTGATTGTTAGAGGATGTGCTCGTGCATTTATGAAAATGGCTATGTGAACTACCAAAAACTATATTGATATGAGAAAGTGATTGTAACTTCCCCCTAGTCATAGGTACCCAAGCACTAGTGTCTATATTTGGGTATTGGTGTCTGTGTTGAATCGATGACTGAGACAGAATCTAGGTCATTCTGTAATTGTAAATTTGTTATGTTCCTATACTATGTAGGCTTGTACTGAAGCTATGAGCTATTTTATGGGGTGATTGATTCACCCAATGTATGCCCCCTCGTTTGGGGTGCAAGTGACGTCGCTAGGATAATGCAGCCCAAAGGAGAGGACATGATGTTGATCTGAAACTGATACCCTATAGGGGAAGTAATTTACATGGTATAAACCAAGGCACTTGCAAAAAAGTGGATAAATACATGTGTTAGTAGAAATAAAAGCAAGCATGTCATATAAAATAGTGTAACAAGTAAATGTGCATATAAAAGAGAGCCTATGAAAAGAAAGTTTCATAAATGGGACATCGCTCACAATTTTGCAAGACAATTAGGGCCAAATTACTAAAAGCAATCAAGAAATGAACATGTGAGGCATAAGTCATAGCCCGCAAAAATAACATATATAATAGCAAATAGTGGAAAGCAAAGAGTAACAGATGATGACCATGGTGGTAAATAGTCATGTAAATAAAATGCTACACATGAAGTAATCGTTAGCATGCTAGAAAAACAAAAGGTATGTCAAAGTATGTATGTTCTGATATAGATTAGTGTGCTAGTAAGAATATGAAGTAGTATAAAATAAAACAATAACACATGTAGTGTGTACAAAAGTAGATGCCCCTAGGAGCCTCGGTGGGACTGGTAAGAGGTACAATGCCAAGCATCCATGTTATGTGTAGAGAGTTGTAGGAAGTCTGCATTCAAAACTAAATATCAGTTGAATGTGCATGTGTATATAGAAAAGATAATGACAAAATATGTATTTGTCTAGCATGTGAAACAAAGTGTACATGTAACTAGTATAAGCAAGCAAGAATAGATGCAACCAAGATATGTAGTATGTTGTGAATGAGTGAGATGGAATGATATGCAACGTGAGTGTGATAAGAGTAGTATACCTCCCAAGTGTATATGGATGAATATGTATGAGATGAGGTTCATTTATAAAAAAACCTCAACAGTCAAGAATGAACCATAGAACAAGAGTGTGTCATCGAGAAATGGTTTGAACTATGCACTCAATATATATATATACCAATAAAGCATAAAGCATAAAAGTGTGCATTTGGTGAGGTTCATTTCAGTTTTAGACCCTCAACAGTCGAGTATGAACCATGGAAATAGAGTGTGTCATAAGGTAGTATGGTGTATAAGAATATGATGCTAGCAAGATGTATCGTGAAGCATGGAGCATGCAATTTGTAGTGTATGAGGTTCATGAATGTAGTATGCCCTCAACAATCAAGTGTTAACCTTAGCATGAGAGTGCATCATAGGGTGGTGATGATACAAAGTGTACCAAGTTGTGTAACGATGCTTAAAAATAGGAAGTATGAAGCATAAAGCATATTAATAGAAATGATTGACACTGATAATGTTAGGAGGGGGGAGATAGAATGAGCGTGATGCCCCAAGTGTGTGAGAGGTGTATATCTAGTAGATGTTGCTAAAGGGATCAATGTAAGGAGTATTTTTCTTCACAAAAGTGATTGGACGTTGAAGTGGAGATTATGAAGGGGTTTTGAATGGCGGAAGTTGAAGGAGGCCTTCTAAAAAAAATTGGTCTTGCTTAGTGAGTGTTTACTTATTTGGGATTGGTAACAGCTGCAAAAGATTTACGAGGAGACAATTAGATAGATTTTGAGAGTGGTTGTTTAAGAGGTGGTGACATGAAAGAAGAGTTAATATGAGGAGGTAATGGAGGGTGGACCTTGAGAGGTGATTGCTCAATTGGAGTGGATTGTATAGGCGACACTTGAATAACCAAAAAGGGACATTATAAGTGATGGCATGATGTTCATTAGACATAGATGAATCGATTTAAGAACCCAATGGGATGTAGTAATTGGCAATGAACCTGTATCGGCATTTTGTGTAGAAAATTAAATAGACCAATTTTTTGCTTAAGAGCATAGCAATAATTGTCATTATGTCCATTGATTCGATGATAATTGCAATATGGATGACCTTGATATTTTACAAGTCGGTAAGGAGGATAGAAATGAGTAGATAGAAAGCTGATCAATTGATGAGTAAAAATATGAGGAAGAATATCATGTTGCTTAGTATTGAGATCAAACAAGAGAGGTTCTAGTAATTGTAAGACTTGAGGTTCACTGATATGAGCACATACATAAGACATAGAATTAGAATGAGGAGTAGAAGAAGAAAAATCATGGGCCCGGAAAGCCTCCTTGAGATGTTGAATTTAAGCTTTAAGAGATGTGATTGTGGTTTATATAGATTGGTCTTGGAATAAATAATGTAACGCTTGAATTGATTTGTAAATAGATTGATGGGGTGTGATATCTAGGTCACTAGGGTCATTAGAGAGATAATCAAAGAGGGAACTTATTTGCAAAGGTGGCGTATCAAGAGGGAGGTAGATAGAGTGTATGGAATTTTGGAGAGAATATTTACAAGGTGGGTGCATTTCAAGTGATTTATATAAGGGAATTTGAGGGGCTTTAGAAGCCATGAAATAAGAATGGATAGAATGAGCAAAATGAAGATCCTAGAGTGTTTGAAAGACAGGTTCACCAAATGATTTAACATTTTTTTATAATTTATGTTAAACCTTAATATTGTAGTCATGTATGATAAATAAATGATAAAAGCACATATTTGACATAAGCAATAAGCTAGATAAAAATGAAACCCTAGGTGCAAGAGAGAGGATAAAAGACTTATTTGATATTGCAATAAATCTTGAAGTGTTATGAACTGGAAAACTAATAAACAAGAGGAGCATGTTATTGCAGATGGAACACATAAAATCCTGGAATTATCGGATGAGTCGAGACCAGGGGCACTGGAACAATAGTGTGGCGCCTAAGTGCCGGATACCATAGGTAGGCACTTATGACTATGTAAGAGCTCAAAATATGGTTTTTCCTATGTCACAAGGTGGTTGGTAACCTTCGTTATTGGTCACCTTTATCACACTATGTCAACAGAGTTCACATGTAACCCCAATAGTTCCCCAATAGAGTGAACTTATGGTGAGCACTACACTACATCTCGGACTCTCTTTAGTTCTCGTGCGTGTGTGTAGAATTCATTCCCTAGGATGTTCTTATATAAGATGCACTTGATATTGAGTGATAGCTAGATGTAGCAATGTAGATATATGTGTGGATGGAAAAATGAAATTCCCCTCCTATGCATGTATGCGAGAAGATACATTGCTTTCTCCCTTAAATGAAAGCTAGATGAATGCTTTTAATGCTCTTAGATGCCTTTGGATGCAACCTTAGGTGATGTTAGTAGATGCTTAGAGCTTGATCCTTTATTATGGTCACATAGCTTTGTATTTATATGATTCCCTTATTTAAATTTCATAATTAACAACTAAAAGGTTGGCCCATAAGAAAACAAGATGTTCAAAAGATAAAATAGGTTAGTAAGATACAAAGAGGTCGGGGTGCCTAGAAGGATGAGGGCGCACAGGTACTAGCATTTTGGTTTTACACTTTGGTGTCCAGAGTCAATAAAGATAAAGCAATGAAGATCATACTAGGTTGTGGGGTGTGTAAGACCAAAGAGGAAACAAGAAAGACATAAAAGAGGAAAAGATAGATGTCAATTACTAGTTTTCTCACTTAGAAATCATATGAATAGTGGTATGTGATTAGGACCTAGAAATGTACCCAAGTGCATGATTTTGTGTCTATACCCTTAAATCTTATAGATATCTCTGGGGTGAGAAAAATTTACACATTGAAAATTGGAGGAAGTGACTACATGCATGTGATGAGTCCAAGGCCACCCTAGGAGGATATTATAAGATAGGGGAAATTTGAAAATCATGACTTTAACTTAGATAGTTCTAGGAGGAATGGTGATGGGTAACTAGATGCATCCCATGGGGGCACTGTCGGTGATCATACCCTTGACAAGTAGTATTTGTAGATTTTAGGTTATCTATGGAGTAATTAAGATCCTTAATTAAGTCTAATGAGGAAACACATGTGTCAGCTCCTTCATCGATGACAAACACATTTTACCATAGTCTAGTCTGGTCAATCGAACTAAGATGAAAATAGGTAGATCATTCACATCAAGCAAGATCTCCTCGGGATCATGGGGGATATAGGGAATCGGATGCAAGATTGAGCATCCATGGAAAGGTCGGTATGAATGGAGATCTTGTCACACACGACGGTGGGAACTTTTCTCTTAGCCATGTAATATGGGACTCTTCCCCAAAGTGGGAAGAAAGGGGATGTGCATTTCAAATAAGGATATCATGAGATGCTTTTGGTGGCGAGGGCAACATATGCATGAGCTCTAGAAAAGGGATTTGGCTCAGAAGTTTTGTAAGTGCTTGAGAGGATCCTAATCATCATGACTTAGTTATACGGTGGATTGAGAGTGATGGGAGTCCTAAGGAACAGAGCTGAAGAAGCAAGTGTAATCAGGGAGACTTCAAAAATTGTCTTTTTCAATTTCTACAATATTAACCCTACAAGTTTTAATTTAACAAGGGTCGATATTGTTTGTAGAATTATTTTTGGATGTCATCAACCCTATAAGATATTTTCCATAGGGGATGATGGTGTTTGTATCTAGGGAAGAATTTCCAAGCACCATTAGCCCTATAGGATATTTTCCACATTGGCCAATGGCGTCTGGAAAAGGGATATTTCTACCTTAGACGGCCTTATTTTTAAGTACATAAGGGTACACAACCCTATGAGTTTGAGGTTGGAATGATGTGAGATATTTGGGTTTTATATAAGCTATGACATGCCTAACATCATTCATATCAACCATGATTTCAGGAGGATAGTATGTTTCAACTACATTATTCATAGCATGTTCTTGCTTTTTGGAACTCTCACATGTATTATGGTTAGGCATGGGATTAGAGAAGACTGTAACTTCTCATTAGATTGGTTAATTGCTTTGTGATGATATTTTTGTTGTGTTGCATCACAAACTTTCACCGCTTATCAAAAATTCTTGAGTGATGGTGTTGTGGTCAAATTGAGATCATAGGATGAAAGTGATGGCATTCAAGTGTAGTGCATGACATTTCTCATGGGAGTGACCCCAATTAGCATGCCACCAACAAATTTACTTTCATCATGCCATTGAGGAATAGTTCGAGAAATATCTAAGAACATGCTAAATGGCTCAGGTAAGCAACGTTTCAACTCTTCCTTGCTCGATGGTTGATGATAGTTAGGTTGATTTTTGTTGTTAGTTTGTTGGTCAATGTTGAATATGGTCCTACTCAAAAAAGCAATGAGAGGAAGAGTATTAAAGACTCTGCCATCTATTGCATTCTTATTCTTAAGACATCGGAGGATGTGAAATTTGTTTATTAGGTTGTGTCTTAGGAGGAACCTTCTCAAATACTCTCATGAGGTAATCATGTCTTTTAGCTTGTTCAAGGCTTCTTCTAGAGAGGTGGGAGAAAGGGACCTTACCTTGTATTACAGGTGAGGTTTGAGAGCTCATAAGAAAATTTGGAAAAGGCTATCATTAGGCATGTTATGTTCAACTCACATAGATAGGGTATGCCAACGTTTTATAAAGGCTTATGTTGATTAATTTTCAAATTGTTGACAATTGATGAAGACATTAATTTTATTCTCAAGTAAGTCATGATACTGAACTTCATTCACTAAGGTTTTCACCAAGGACTCTAGCTCAACTATGGAGTTAGGAGATAAGGTATGATACTAATCCAAAGCATCCTTAGCAAGGGTAAGATCTTGGTTGTAGCGTATGAATCAAATCTGATCCAATCCTTATAAAAAGGTTGTCAAAGGCCTTAATGTTAAAGGAGGGATAAGTAGACTTGTCATAGGAGATGCAAGGAGTAATTCCCCTAATATCTATGTTATTAATGTAAGATTCTAGAGTATCTTGTTGAACTACTCTTAGGACGGGTTGGTTGATGGGCACCCCATTAGGCACATTTGGTAAAGGAAGGGGGTGTGGTGCCCTAAAGACCATTATAGGGTGATTGACTAGTTGAGTCATGTTGGCTTGCATTTGAAGAAATTAATCCATAGTGATGGATTGTTGTTGCTTCATCATAGCAATGAGTTAGAGGATAAGGATGGTAGGGTCATAATTGGGGGTATTTTCAGATGTGCCTACTTCAAGACCTTTCCCTTTTCTACCCTATTATAAAGTTGATTAGAGACAAATTCAAGGAGACATGTATCCTGATCATTTTTTCAAATTCATCCTTGTATTGAGGAAATTACATGAGGAATTTCTAAATCTCAGGAGGGTGATCAAAAGTGTTGTTATTTTGATTTTCCTCTTCCTCCTCCTCAAATAGGACATTGTGGTGGGTGGGAGGTTTCTTTTTAGGAATCCTATGACACAAAAATCCATGTAGAGGGGAATTCAGTTTTAGGGTGAAAGGTTTCAAGAAATTCCTGCACAACATAATCAAAAGATCCTAAGCCCAGATACTCAATAATGGAGTAATGATCTCAAGCTAAGATTGGGTCCTCAAATTTAACTTATGAACTCTATTGGTCGTGGAAGAAAAATTACATATGGGTCATTGACATCGGAAATAAATTTGTAGGAATAGACAAGATAGCCTTGAGGATATGACATCTAGGTAGACTATTTTTTTAGGTTTTCTAAATTTTGGTGATTTGAAATGAGGTCAAAATTAGAAATGGATGCTTTACCAAGATGTTTTATGTCGGGAGGTATGTTGGATTCACGTCGGGTTCACCAGAATGTATGGCGGGCCAAGAATGTGTCTCAATGGCTTGCACTCCTAGGTATTTTGTTCTACAAGGGTATGAGGCAATGAAGAGGAGACACACATGGACCAAAACACATTTTATTGATTTAAAAGGGATACAATTAGTGCTAAGGTCATATATCCAAAGGGTAGTGATCCCTACACTAGGTCAACCTATGGTTTTCAAGGCCCGTAGTCAAGATAGAGGAGAGTACCCTTCTAGGATATCGGTTGATGGGGAGAGATGTAGATTGATAGAAAGATAATACAAGCATGCACAATCTATACTACTACAATATAACTAAAATGTAAATGAAGGAAAGCTAAGGAGTTAATCATATAAGAGCAATATGCTAACTAGCACCAATGTGCATACAATATTAAGCTAACATAGAATAATGGGAAAGGAGATGAACTAATCTATGCAAAATGATAAAGAGAGTTAGAGAACTTACCTATGGGGTGGTCATTGATGCATTTATCTCTCTAGAGAAATAGTGCATCAAGAGATAGTCACAATGGGTGGAGAATGGGAGCACCATTCATGTCTTAGACTCATTATAGAATACCCAATCCTTCAAGCAATCCAATCACCAAGAAGAGTTTTCAATAAAAATCAATGCAATATAGGCCAGGAGCAAATCAAACAAATGAAAAGATGGCACAAAAGAGCATAGCAGATGGCTTATTCATGTCATTCCTTTCTTTTGTTAGATGTCAAGGTGTGACATGCATATATACCCGATGCCATTAACCATGGGAGATTCCAAGAAGGTCCAAGATTGTCTAAAAATTTTGAGACCGAATGGACGCTATTGACTCGAGTTATACGGTTTTGACTAGGCTTAATTTCACAAATGAAGCATTGCCAATTCCAAATCTACCTATTCGTACTCAAACCACCCAAACTCCACCAAATCTATATAGAATTAACTAAGTGCACTCTTCCCCTTATTTTTGACATTTGTTAAGTAGTTAGTCACTTGGAAAAGTTTTATTTTGATTTGTGTAATTAATGTTGGAAGTTAATTAAATCAAAATAATCACATATAACGTTATTTATCCTTTTTACGTATGTTAACTAAAACCTTCCTAAATCTAAAAGGGGTGAAATCATTTGGTGAACCCAAACCTCTTTAATCAAACACCATAGCCCTAACCCTAGTGGCCATAGGGTTTCTTTTTAGAATATACATTGTTTGTTTAATTCAATATTATCATCACTTTTCAGTTTCTATATGCATTCTTTTATGACCTATCAAGGTAGTTCTTTGCTTTCTAATCAATCTATTGAGCATCTTGAGCTTTTACCTCCTACTCGCATGAAGCATCTTAGTGCAAAGAAATATTTTATTCTTTCTTCTACTTATCTTATTGATCCACTTACACATGAGGTTATTTTGCATGACATTAATACCAATAGTGAACACTCCTATTATTGTGACCATGATGAGGACAATAATGTAGATCAAGACTAAGTAGAAATTTTATCTAACTTTCATGATCAAGTTTGTGCCAATCCACATCATATTGAGCCTATTATCAAGATTCTACTTCTTTCTAATCACACTTGTGATTGACAATTTAATGACATGTATTTTACTGATAGATCTTATCCCTCGTCTATTGTGCCTACCTCCTCATGGGAACCTAACATTCTGATGTAAAATGTGTCTATGTTTATGTTTGTAGAGCCACTATTGTTACTACATCTCCTATCTATTGTCATAATGAATTGCATACATATTCATCTAGCACAAAGGATCTTGATTCCCTTTTTCATTCTTTATAAACACAAATTTTACTATTACAACACGATGTATCTCATAATTCTAATGTTATGGAATCTTCTCAATTATTGCATAATCCACTTACACTTGAATTTGTCTCATATCCTTTTCCTATTGGTTTTGTTACACCTAAGATTCCTATTTATGATGGCAAGGGTGATCCCCAAGAACATCTTAGATCATTCCATGTTTCTTGTTTTGACTATGCATCTAATGATATATTGCTTACTAAGCTATTTCCTGAGTCTTAAGGACTTTGCTTTGCAATGGTTTTATGATCTCCCCACACATTCTGTGCACTCTTTTACTACATTAGCAAATCAATTTTTGGCACAATTTTCAATCAACATTGGGGATAAGATATCTTATGCATAAATTTCCAAACTTAAACAAGGATTTGATAAGCATATCAATGATTATGTTACATTACATAATAATGCTTACTAAGATGAACAACATATTAGCTTATAGTGAGCTACAAGAATGTTTTACTTAATGGTTGGCTCCTCCATTGCAAGAATCAATCATGTTTGATAAGTTTAGATCTTTTGACCATCTATGTCATATATTAAAAGAGTGTGAAGCTACGGTGAGCTACAATAGTGTTTTATTCAATGTTTGGTTCCTCCACTGAAATAATCGATCATGTTTGATAAGTTTAGATCTTTTGACCATCTGTGTCATACATTGAAAGAGTGTGAAGCTAAACTATTACACATGAACAAACTCAAGTATGTTGCTAGCACCTATAATACATTAAATTCCAAGTTTCAAAGTAAATCTAATTTCAAGGGAAAATCTAATGACACTAAGTTCATTTTTAAATACATTTTCAATGTTATTTCTCAATCTAGTAAGCTACAATTACAACCTATAATATGACTATCTAAATAGTTACATTTTCCTCTGTGCATTGTTCTAAAGAAATTACTTGAGTGTAATCTCATATCTCTCCCTCCATCATTTGAGGTTGATACGAGTAAGCCTCAAAGTAAGGGCTTCTATGTTAATACTTATTGCAATTATCATATATGTATTGGTCACACTATAGATATATGTATTAAGTTATGACACATCATTCATGATCTTATTGACTCTAATATAATTGAATGGGATGAGCCCACTAAATCTTCTAAGCCTACAAATAACAATTCTAAGTTGAAAATCTTCAATGATCCACTTCCTAAGCATACTAATGACACATCTACTTCAAAATTTCATAACACTCATCATGTGATGCCATCACCGTATTTTTATGATTATTTGTTTGATAGCGTGATTGGCACTATTACTCACCCATCATCTTCTACATCGATGATTTATTTTGTCGATTCTAATATAGATGACACACTTGTTTTTGAAACATTATTTTTCTAGTCTTTATTCATCATATTCATAGTCAATGTATCTTGGTTATTCCACATAACAAGGATAATGTTTATGCATGGCCATTACTTCAGTCTCTTGGTATCTCTTTTGAGAGTCTTGCGCTTGATTTTGATCCACACTTTCAACATGTTACATTACCAATCATAGTCGAGTCTATCACTACATAGACTTCATTCTTGGTCATTAAATTTGTTACTACAGAGTATTGCATCTAGGTATCCCTTGGATACATGCTCTTAGGGTTGTTCCATCAATAGTTCATCAGTGTATCAAGTTTATTCATCATCAGTAGGTTTTCACTATTTGAGGTATTCCTTTTAGGGATTTCTCTCCTAGCGTGCCTAGTTCTTCTATAGTTTTTATCACTCTTCCTAAAGTATCTAGTGATAGGTATTTTGTTTTTCACACTACTTCACATCGTTCTAGTCCTCCTAGGTCTCCTAATAGGCCTATGGTTTTGCACACTAAGTCACATAGCACTAGTCTTCATAAGTCTCTCGGTAGGCCTTTGATTGTGCACATTACATCACATAGCACTAGGCCTCCTAGGTATCCTACTAGGCCTTTGATTATACATACAAATTCACATGGTTCTAGGTATACTTATAGGCCTTTAGTTGCACATGTTATATTACACAATTCTAGGCCATTAGGTATCCTCCTTGGCATTTCTTTGCACACATTATTTCTAGTGGCTCACACTCTCATAGGATTTTACATAGATCTTTTATCCTTACGGATCCCTCTACAATTTATCATAGGTCTTCTAGGATTTTTCATTCTTCTATTCCACCACATAGATATCACACATCACATTCTACTCGGTGCTCTACTATTTATGGTTCTTCTCATAGGCCTCCTTTGACACATATCACCATGATGGTTCTACTTGCACTTGATTCAAATTCTATGACACATTCAAGGCTTGAACTTCCATCATCCTTGGTAGTTAATTCACCACCTTGCAACATTCTCTTGGGATATCTCTCATGTTATCCCCCTTTTCTTATCCATAGTTATGTTAAAATAATACAAAAACACTGAAATATTTTCAAAACACGAAAACATTCAAATAGTTACAAAATACAAAATCATGGCCTATTTCTATTATCTATTTCTTGTGACGTCATGGGTTTCCCACGTTTACAGGAATGTCACCTTTTGTGTAGCATTATTTGACATGTTTTCACTTGTTTCTATATTGTATGCACTTGTTTTCTATTGACACATGGTTTACTATTGTTGTTATCATTGTTTTGACGCATTTACATTGTTATGATTATCGTGCTTCTTGTTATTGTTGCTCTTGTTTTGCACTATGGTTTCTACCATGTGCATCCCTTTATGGATACAACTTAATTTTTGTGGCCACCACATTCATATTTCAAAGGTTATACATAGACTATCAAAATCTTAGATATGGTTATACATCTTTTATTTTGAGTTATGCACTCAAATTCTTCATTACACGAACCTCAAAAGAGGGAGCACACATCTATGGTTTATTCTACATTTTTCAGTGGAGATAAACATTTTTCTATGCAAATACATATACAAAAGAAAATGGAAATGACTCGAGAATCGAATCGGATACAAAAATTCACCAAAATCTACACATGGTTAGAAATGTACATACTAGTTAGGACTATAGGGACAATTTTAACCCTATTATATAGTTTTCCCTTAGGTGTAATTTCTCCATTTTTCATTAGTTTTATATTTTTCACCATTATTACAGGGTTTTCATATGGTTTCATACTCATATTGACTCAATTTGGCACATATTCAGGGGGCATGAAGTATCTCAATATATATCTCTCTCTTTATCTATTTCTCTCTTTCTCCATGGTACTCAATTTCAGTTTTGGATGCATTGGGGGCATGGGTCTTCTTTCTACAGTCATATTTCAACATGCATTAGTTCTACTCAGTTTCTACTTAGTTATGTAACACATGGGAAGAGTATGGGGGCACTTATTCTCTTTTCTACAATGTGTCATAATTTATAAAATTGGGCTTATATCCATATGTAGCAAGTATGGTCCATGGGGTTATGAAAGGTATCAAAGTGGATAAGTTCTTAATAAACATTCCTTATTATCCTCTTGCACTTAATGGGAATATATCAAAGTTATTGAATAACTTTGATACATGATCTTCTTCCTTTACGGGGTACTTCAACTCCTATTTTTGGTTCTTCTCTTTGGTATTCGTGTGTTAGGTTTGTACACCTAATGCATCGACATATCCTCAACACAATTGGGGACTAATCAACCACAATTCTCCATCATAATTCAACAAATCCATAATAGCCAAGGCATAAGAACCATAACACATTCCCTCCACAAAATAAATAGGTGTATTCATTCCAAGTTTTGCATCTTTTTATCATTTCTTGTTAAACTTTTCCTTACATTAATTTCATTACATTTGAGTTACAGTTCAATTTCCTATCTTGTACATTAACTACACTATGTGTTGTAGGTTTTATCTTAGAGCATGCTAACACCAACATAACGGGACACCAAAACAAGGTTACTACGAGAAAAGAAAAAGTGCATCTACACACTTAGGTTTATTTTCCTTTAAGAATATAATTTTTAATTTCATACTTAAAGGGGAAAAATGTAGACACTCAAATTTGGAAATCTATCCTTTGACATTGTTTATCTTGACATTGCACACTTATATGGACAAGTGCACTCTTCTAACTCTTGCTCAAGATACCACGATAGCACTTCATGTATGTGTTTATATTTTCACACATCTTTATCAACAATTTATAAAACTTAATTACACAAAATACATCTATAAACATTCATGCTTACGTCCATAAATTCAAACTGTGTTTTTCTCTCTTGTCTAAAACCGCTAGTTTTGGTAGTGTTGTGAAAATCTACATACCAAACTTACCATATGATTTTGGACCAACATGGTGTGCATTAATGCTTTAAATTATATCACCTTCCTATGAAAAAATACACCCCTTTGTTTGGAATTTCATGACATATAACACCCTTTAGAAACATATATAAGCAAGTAAATCATGCCTCATTTAAGAACATGACACTTTATGAAATCCTAATGTAAAAATAGCACTAAAGGCACTCACATCTCCCCGAATAGCGAAATAAATCATGCACATCCATTAGGGAAACACCCTCTACTAGTATGAAGTCTCCTTATAGGTTTAGGAGTCTCCATTTTCATCATACAAGCAAGCAAAGTGACCCTTCCCAAGCATTTGAGCAAGTGTGAAACTCAAGCAAGGCATTGTTAAAGCATGATTATCAAATTTTGATTGCACTACAATAGATATCGATCTTAGGAGAAAAATGAATGGTTTGAGGCCTCTTCATATTATTATATAATTTTATGGTACACAAGGGTGCCCACAACCCAATAACTTTGTTTTACTCTATAAGGTTTTGAGGGTTTGAGTAGAGTTACTGAGTCATTCGAAGGTGAGTGAAAAAGACCAACATGCAAGGACACACATTTATGGGTAGGTAAAACACTCAAAAAAATTCTAACCCAGATTCCAAGCAAGTCTCGACCATATAGAAGGGTTGGGATTATGCGATGTTATTGACTGAGTTGTATGGTTTTGACCAAGCTCAATTTCAGGTCATAGTTTCATATAAGTAGCATTTCCATTTCCAAATCTACTTGTTCCTATATTCAGACCACCCAAACTCCTATAAATCCACACAAAATCAGCTAAGTGCACTCTCTTCCTTATGTTTTGACATGTATTAAGCAATTAGTCACATTGAAAAGCATTATTCTGATTTGTGAAAATAATGTTGGAAGTTAATTAAACTAGAATAATCACATGTAACATTATTCATCCTTTTTACGTATGTTAAATAAAAGATTCCTAAATTTTAAAAGGGTGAAATCAGAAGTACATGTGGAAATTGTGGAAAAGTGGCAGAGATTAGTGCTCTACATTGTCACAAAATTTTATTCTTCCACTTTCTCTCTTTTCTGAGTACCAAGACACCGAAGGTTGACTAGTGGCATACGAAACATGTGGCATAGATGAGGAAGCTCTAAAATTTGTCACGGTGTCAACTCACAAGGTTAAATTTGACTATTTTTCCTAGTAGGAAATGAAGCAAAAGGATGTCAATTGAGATAGAGTTAGTAGACAAAGCTCTAGATTTCATTGACAAATTTCCATATAGAGCTTCAAATGATAAATAGATGGTACCATTAAAAGGTAATTCATAAAGCTGCACTTTATTCCTAATTTTGAGAAGAATGGGTGAGGTATTTGTAAATGGTGCATAACGTAGTCTTCCTATATATTTTTCTCACTTTATCAAATCAAATGGTTCTCCAAGATCACTCTCATATGTTTCTAAAATGTTTTATTCTCTTGTGAAGATGTTTTTAAAGTTAATATTCACCTCGAAGCCCTACCAAAATTCAAAGGAAAGAGTTAAACAAGGTGTAGATCAAAAAGATAAACTTTCATTGTAGTTCCAAGGGTGAAATCATGATTTATTGAACAAATGGAAACTCCATCTTCACTCATTCTCCTAATATCATGGGCATGCATTTTTTATTTCTCAAAGATCAATTTGAAAACAAATATCGATTTTTTCTTGCAAATGAAGACATAAAATAAAACAAAAATTAGATTTTCTTGCAAACTCACCAAGGTTTTTTTGATGAGGTTTTTTCAAGCCCTGCTAACTATGATTCAATGGTTATGGATCATAATTGTGCCAATGGGGATCCCAAAATATGTCAAAATATGATTTTGGGTAGATCATTTCAGTTATGCATGTTTTATAAGCCATATGTCTGTGTGGGAAGGGATAAGCATAAGAAAGTAGATATACTCCAACATATTCATCATCCTCCTCTTCTCTCTTTCTTCCCCTCCCCTACTCTCTCTTCTTTTGTTATAATTATCAATTGAATCTCTTGTAAAATGGTTCCTCTTCCTCAACTAAAAAGTTACTTTTCTCTTTTGAGTACTCATCTTTTTATCACCTTTGACCTTTGGTTTTTATCTCTATAAATGTATTGAATCGTGTTTATGACATATCGTATATATTTTATCTCTCAATACATATACGATTATGGCTCATATATACTCTTTGTATTTTTGTTAATTTTCCCTTACCTCTCTCTTATCTTTATAGCTTATTAGGTGAAGCATTTGCAAGGTTTTTATTGACCTTTGTATTTTACGGGTAGAGAGGAGAGTTAGATTTAAATGATGGTATATTTTTGGATCGTATCTACTCTTTTGGATATGTGTTTTGTCCTCTCTCTTATTAAATCATATAGGAGGGTAACCCCTTACTTCTTGATGCATCACCAGGTTTTTATTTCATGCTTTTTTATTCCTTTTCTCTTACAATTAGAATATTAGAGTAGAGTATTGTTAGCATAGAGTTGTTAGGATAAGTGATAGCTTTCTCTAGAGGTCTACCTCGGGAAGCCAAGCATCCAACACCGTGGAGGCATTCCCATTGTTGTTTGTGAGACACAAAACTCTTGATTATTGATCCATTTGTGCACATCTCGGCCGAATAATACTAACCATGGGTAATACCCTTGAAAAAGAATAGTTTTGGTATGAAGTGAAATTTTTAAGCCACCTACATTAGCACTACTCTAAAGAGGCCTCAAAATACATGTAGCTCTCCATCTGAGACGTGATATCTATATGAATGCAACTATCTTTGGAAAAAAATCACTTGATAATGCTTTGTAATGAATTTTTTGTTTGTGCTTGACTTGGATTTGGGGGTACTTGGATTAGGAAACTTGACTCTAGAACCTATTTTGGAGTGCTTTAGACTTGTATATGGGTTGATCTTAATGTGTGTCATTGCTTTAGGAAAATTTAGGATAACTTTGAGTTCCTTTTGAGGTCTTTGAACTTGAGAGTGTTAGGTAATTTCCAGATGAGTAAATGAGTGCATTTAACTTTCTTATATAGGGTTTTGTAGGTATAATTTTTAATTAACATTGAATTATGAGGAAATTATCAACCCATAAAAGATATAAAATTGAGAAAAATACTATTAGGTGCTTTGGGATGAAACAACTAGTTTCAAACCAAATCATTTGATAGTTTGGTACCTATTTGACATTTTTATTCGGGTAGGGAGTGAGGTGCTATAAAGTTCTAGGAACGATGGAGAGTAATAGTCTACTTTGGACTAATGGAAGCATTTATGTGAGCATTGAGAAATGCACAGAGGAGAGTAAGTATTACAATATGGTTAAGGATGGGTAATCAAGCTTAGAATGAGCACAAAAGTTGTGATTTAGGTATTAAACCAATAATGACATTATGAAGTGGTTAATTTCCATATTTAGGTATCTACACTCATATTGGGGTCTTTATTTCTAAACCCATCATTATTACAAATATTGCGCACTTGTATTGTGTTGTGTAGCTAGGAGGTTTGATGCCTCTTTAGAGATTGCTATGTAGGTGTTATAAGGGGGACTCACCCCAAATGAAACTAACCCCTTTTTAGGTCTTCAAAGGGGAGATATAATGTTTGAAGAAGGATAATCCCTTATTTGATACACAATAATGATTACAAAATTAGAAACATAAGAAGAAAATTTACATATACAAAAGATCATAGTGTCATAGGTAAGATTTAGTAAATCATGCATTGACAAAGTCATCCATAGAGGAAAAATCCGTCTAGGTGAGTTTGCCTAGACAGAGGAGGCTTCTTCCTCCTCTCGTTCCGGACTCCCAAATTTTTAGGAAATCTCAACGAAACTCTACACAAACTTTTAGATCACTATCACTCCATCTCAACCAATAAATTAGTGGAATCTATACTAACGCTAACATGCACTTCTTTTATCTAGTTTTCAAGAGATTGTATGAATGATGCTATTATAATACATTTTATTACAATATGTGATTTATTAGTATATAAGTTATATTTCTATTTCTAATTCATGCTTACACATGAATTGATCTAAACTAAATTAACATACAATTTTGATATTACAATCATCAAAGTGTTTTTGCATAGTTGTGCATGTATATACTATGTTATTCTTTTGGTTTTTTATGTTACATTTTAATACAAGTGTTGTATTTACATGTATATATATGTGTGCAATTGTTACAATGTCTTAAGGAGATCTGTGGTATTATTATCAATCTAGACAACTCTTTTAGACATGAAATAACCCTCAATATTTTGGTGCTGGAACTATAAACCTCTAGAGTGTTTAGGGAACTATGTGATGCATTCCTAGATGCTCATGTTATGAGAAATGACTCATCTTGAAGTTGCAAATCTACTTGTGAAACAATGAATTCATTGGACTTATGCACGTATATTTGTTAGAGAATTTTTGAAGTATGGTATGTAAGGTTATTTGATTACATGAAGGGCGTAATTAGTGAAGTAATTATATTGGGATCAAAAGTGAAGGCCGAGAAGCATTAACTAACTTTAAAATAATTTATTTTGGGACAAATTGTGTTGCATCAAGTTGAGATATGTATGGGTCCTGCTATCACAAAAACGTAGCACCCTAGGATTTGCTCATGGTAGATCCCTACTTTTTGCTATCATGGGATTGTCTCCAAGTTGTGGGACTTGTTGCTTGAGACAACCCTCTAGAGAATTTCGACTTCTTCTACCTATTCCTAATTCTAAACTACTACACCTAAAAGCAAAACTATCTAATCCTAATCTAACATTCAAAGGAACTAGGGTTAGTAGGAGATGCATAAAAAGGGAAATCCTAAGCTAAAAGAGAGGTAATAGCACTAGAAAAGGGGGTGATGAACACTCTGTGAGGGGAAATGGGAAAATATAGAGCAGATATAAGTGCCACAACCCAAAACAAAATTTAACTTGTCATTTTCACATGAAATACATTTAAAATGGAGCCTATAAATGAGAGAGACATTCACAACACACCACAATAGTAAAAGAGAGGCAAGATTTAGATAAAACACAAGTATATGGAAGAAGAGGGCCAAAAACACAATATTTTATCACTTAAAAGGATGCACTGGACCATTACAATTAAAACAAAAAGCAAGAACACATCTGCAGAGGCTAAAATGAAGTTTTGTGGCTCATAAGCTGCTTGGGAGACCATTTTGACATGATTCAATCACAATTTAGAATGTCCATCCTTGACATAAGCATCATTTTACAATATACGAGAGAATGGGAGAGAGAAATAAGGGGAAAAGTGAGGGAAAGAGAATGGATTTGATCTTTTCACTAATGAAAATCTTTGTTTTTCAACTGCAACATGACTTTCTAATTCATTAAAATGAGTGGACAAATCGTCTGTAATTACATTTTCAATGCTGAAATTATTTTTTCCTCTTTTTATCCCACCAAAATTCCTAAAATAAATGATGCCAAATTTAAGGGATCAAAGAGACCTTTCCAAAGTGAGACCAATTTTCTAAGGTTTGGAGCAACATGGAAAAAGATATGGCCATTTGAAATTTTGGTTCTTAGGAGGAACATGAAGTCAACATGTGGCATCTTACGTTAGTTGCGGGGATTTCTTTTCCTACGTGTGCATTTCCCATGTGTTCCTATTTTATTCTTGAGATCATGCCATGTGTCAGCCCTTGATCCATTGTTAAACCTGCTAACTTTATGCTTCACCTCACTTGAACCTCAAAATTTATCTTCCCTAGCTAATTCTACGGACTTGGAGTCCATGGAATGCATTTCCATTGAGGAGTGTTGGAATTTCAACACATTTCTTCACTTTTTCCTCCACTTTTAAACCTTATCCAATTCATTAATCCTTAGTCTCCCATGGCTTTTAAAAGGTTTATCAACCCTCCAAATGTAAAGTGGTCCTCTAAATGTATAGCCTTTTTATGTGGCCTTCTAAATGAAAAATTGACTAAGTCCATTATTTACAAGGTAAGTTATCCAAATTAGCTCGAGGGGGTAAATTTGGGATAGCAATTTAGTGATTCACGGGGTAATATTTCTACTAGATTGAAGATCAATGGCCCTTTGTGATCCATTAGGCATGGATTCTAGCTTGAAAACATGAAAAACAGATTCAAAATTTGAAATCTCTTACCCTTGAGTCATATGAAGCACAAAATGAACTTAGCATCAAACCAGTAACTACCTTGGACTGCTCTTAAATATGATCTCTTAGGTGGTTTGGATGAACTTTATAACTGTCCTAGAAACTCAAATTTTTAACCAAGGAAGAGGCGCGGGAAACTTTGGACTAAAACTAATCCATTGGGGCTAAAAATGCACTTTGAAAGTTGTCCCAAAATCTGATTTTCCTCATAGAACCTGCTCCAAAATGGATTATGCAACAATAACAAAATCCACAAAACTATGTACGAAATTTGAAAATCATACATGCTTCAAGTGGAAACATTCATAGTGTGTACAAGCACTAATTTTGCAATAAACAAACCTACTTACCCTACTATAGCCATAGGCAAATGAAGCTAAACAAAACCTTATACAAGTTGGGAGAAGTAGTTTCCTCTCCTTACAAAATGTGGCCATGTAAATGATTTAGTTATGGTAGTGGACGTTAATGAGAGTGGAAAACTTTCTCGCGGTAGTTTTCCCTCTCCCTTGCTCAAATTATCAGTTGAAAACAACATGCATACCTTGTCGAGTTGTTCTACATCTAGTTAGAGGTGTTCTGAACTAACATTTGAAATTTTGAAGCTCTCCCTCATGCTCTAAAGTGAGCATGAATGGTTACAAATTTGATTTTGTCTCTAAACTAGCCAAATATCTTATTAGTCAAGTTCCCTTGGGAACCAATGGGATGATCCTTGTAATTTAACCATTTCTTTGCACTCAAATCCATCATTGGAGTTGATTGAGACATTGTCTTCTTCATGGAGATTGTTTATAAGTTGAATTGGACTTTTTTCTATTTTTATAAATAACTTTGTCTCCTCTATGATGAAATCTGATTTGTCAATTGATTCATCATGGTTCTCCTTATTCCTCCATTCAACTTCAAACGAGAAGTTTGATAGCTCAAAGATGTCCTCCTCCATAACATAAAGCTCATTCTCAGATTAAAATGAGGATGAAAGTAAAGTAAGATCTATAATTTTATCATCAAAATAAAGCAAGAATATTTCTATAATTTCTTCTTTGTCCAAGACCTCTAAATCTCATTTTTCCTCCTCCATTATTGATTCTTGTGAAGACAAATCAACAACCTCATCTTTGTGCTCTTTAGTTTCAACCTCCTTCTCTTCATATTGTTTAGTTAACACGGTGGGAGGTTATTCAACTAAGTTATCAAAATCAGTCCATTCCTCAACAAATATGTCATGATGTTTTATATGTGTAATGTACCTCAACTAATTTTTTCAAGTGAGGGAGAGGTTGGGTTAGTAATGGTTCAAAAAATGGAGGAGGTATAACATTTTCTTGTGGAGGAGATGAAGATTTGGGAGGAATTATGGCATAGAAATGAAAGTGAGAGGGAAGGGAAGAATATGGATAAGGGTAATCCTCGAAAGGAGTATGTAGAAAGATAAAAACATGGAAAACATGATGAGATGGTTTAGGTTGGAAAGACTAAATGGGAGGGATTTGTGATAGTAGTGAGGGATTTCCCCATTGACGGGGTTTCTCACAACTAGGTTGGTGAGCCTCTATTAACTCAACCCACTCTATAATTTGAGGTGTCATCTCACCTATAAAATCTAGCTTCTATTAAGGGCTAGACTAATTTGGCATTAGGATAGTCTATGGATTGGGCTACTTAAAGCCAATTTGAACTACCTTCGTTAAACATGTAGCTCGATATGCATCATGCTTACCTCCATTCCTTGAATCTACATTTGGAAATAATCATCTTCCGTGAAATTTCCACCATCATATACATTTATTTCAAAACATTATGGTTAATGGGATAACCATATAGGTCAGTTGGGGTTGAATGATATGCGTATTCATCAAGATACAACTCATAAAACTGATTTGGGATAGGATTTTGAAAATATGGAGATGGAGGGAACTGGTATTGCTCTTGAAAATGGGGATTCCAATGAGGAAATGAAGTCATGATCACACAACTTCATGAATGGGAAAATGAAATGGAAACAATGAATGGAAATATGGAGGTGTAAGAACAAATGGATGGAAGAATTAAGGGAAAGGTTTAAAACATAGAAAAATGGGTTGTTTGAATTAGTGGAGTCACCAAATGTGTTTGAAAACATGCCTCCAAAGGTTGAATATCACCAGGAACACATCAAATTTGGATCTTCAATCTTTTTCTCACTAGGCACACCAAAAATATTGGAGAAGTGAAGGCACCAAGGTGACTAGAATGTTGTAATGGGACACCTAAAAAATAAAACTTTAAATACTTGTCCCACTAGGCATGCCATAACTATTATCACAATAAAATAGCACCCTAGGATTTTCTCATAATATATCCCTACATTTTACCAACACATGGGACTGTCTCTAATTTGTGGGACTTGTTTCTTGAGACAATCCTCTAGAGAAGGTAAGCTTCCTCTACATGTTCCTAATGCTAAACTACTCCTACATGACTTTGAAAGTAAAACTATATAATCCTAATGTAACATTGAAAGGGACCAAGGTTAGAAGGATATGCATAAAAGGGAAATCCTAAGCTAAAGAGGTGATAACACTAGAACAAGGGTGATGAATATTGTATGAGGGAAGATGGGGAAAATGGGTGGAGAGAGGGTAGATAAAAGTGCCACAACCCAAAACATCATTTAACATTTTCACATGAAACATAATCACAATAGAGCCTAAAAATGAGAGAGGCATGAAAAATGCACCACAACAAGTAAAAGAGAGGTAAGATGCGAGATAAAACACAAGTATAGGGCATAAGAGAGAAATAAACACAAGAGTTTATTGTTAAAAGGATGTCTGAGACCATTACAATTAAAATAAAATGCAAGAACACATCTGCAGAGGCCAAAATGAAGGTTCACGACTTACAACTACTTGGGAGCCCATTTTGACATGCTTCCTTCATAGTTTAGAAAATATATACCTTGAAATAAGCATCATTTTACAATATACAGAGAATGGGAGAGAAAAAAAAGGGAAAAGAGAGAGAAATAGATCGGATTTGATCTTGTCATTAAGGAAAATCTTTGTCTTTCCCTGCAACATGGTTTTCCAGTTCATTAATTTGAGTGGTTAGGTCGTCTATAATTATGTTTTCAATACCCAAACAGCTTTTTCCTCTTTTTCTCCCACTAAATGTCATTGATTCCTAAAATAAATGATGTCAAATTGAAGGGCTCGAGGAGGCCCTTCCAATTAGACGATTTTTTAAGATTTAGAGTAAAGGATAGAGATATGGCCATTTGAAATTTTTGTACTTGGGAGGAACAAGAAGTTGACACATGACATATTTTAGATAGTTGTGAGGATTACCTTTACCTATATGTGTGTTGCCCATGTGTTCACATTTGATGCTTGAGATCACGCCATGTGTCAACCCTTAATTTTTTTAAGACCCTGTTGACTTTGTGATTCACCTCACTCTAAACCCAAAACTTTATCTTCCTTGACTAATTTCATGGACTTGGAGTCCGTGGAATGCATTCCATAAAGAAGTACCAAAATTCTTACACGTGTCTTCACTTTTTGCTACCATTTTAAGCCTTAGACAATTCATTAAGCCTTAATCTCATCAGACTTTTAAAAGGTTTAGTGGGCCTCCAAATATAAAGTGATCCTCCAAATGTTTAACGTTTGTTACACGTCCTTGAAATGGAAAAAATGGCTGAGTCCATTATTTAAAAGGTAAGTTATCAAAATTATCCCGGGGGGTAAATTTGGGATAACATGTCCTTTAGACCTTATCTTCCATGTAATGTTTGTAACATATTTAATTGCATATGAGTATGATGGATTGGGGATTAAATTGTAAGTGATGATTGTGCTTATATAAACATATATTACGAGTTATTAGGGGGTTTAATCCAAAAAGGGGTTTAATGGAGGAATTAGCTTAATATCATTCCACTTGTGGAATTTGGTTCTAGATTAGGAATCCCATAGAGTAATAATTATGTGCAATTACAAGAAGTGATACAATAAGATTCATGCACAATCACAGGGAAAGGAAAATGGAGATTGAATCTTAGAGGTGACACTTGATGTTGAGTGTTTTGTTTTTGAGCTTTGTGTATGGTATGACTAAATTGTTGCAGCTTTGGTCTTAATCGTATAACATGCTAATATTAAACAAATTGTTGTTATTGCTACAATTTGTTGTTAATTTGTTACACACTTATTTAAGCAACTCAACTAAATGCAATATTTCATTAAGACCCCATAAATGTATCGACTTAAAAATGCCAATGAACAATATAACAAATACATAAAAATAAATGCATGTCATTTTGATGAATCATTTTAAATAAATTTAAATTAATGAGGAATACATTAAATTAATCATTACCATTTCTTCTGATAGGGAATACTTATACATTGTGGATTAATATTTAAGGGACATCATAGTATATGATGAAGTTGAAAACACATGAGATTTTAGGGAAGGTCTTATTAAATTTCTTTTTATTGGATATATGGATCAGTCGAGTGAAGGACATGTACAAAAAAATATTTGGATGGATGTGGCATTGAGTTACTCCTTTGAATTTACCGAGTTATATTTAATAGACTCGGGTGATTTGGATATAATTTAACAATATGCATTAACCTTGTTATTTTTATTTTTGAGCCAACCAAGCATGCTAAAAAAATGTTCTCAACTTTTAGAATACATGTGACATTGAGGTTGATGAGGGTAATATCAAAATGCACAAATGGTTATAACAATGAAATTATATATATGTTAATGCATGGTGAGGGGACTTCCCCACAATAAGACAAATTCAAAAGGATATTGGTGGATGAAATTCACTTTACTTTTTAACCATAATGGTATGGCAACGGAGGGTTTGCACCTTAGTGACTTGAAAGAACCGCCACTTCAAAATTTGAATGGATGAGGATTTTAAAGTTAGATAAGTAATTTTAGAAAGAAGAATCTATAAATGATTTGAATGAATGAATAAGTATTTATTCAATTTTTACAAAAAAGTAAAAAAAAACATATTAAATAGGAACATCTATAGATACATAATTTTAGTAGGAAGGAATTTATTATTCATAAATTACATTTTGGTACATGTGTATTTGTCAACTATTAGTTTAGATTAGGATTTTATTGGCACATTTCCCCCAAATTTTAGTTTTCTCTGTCATATTCTCCTATCTTTCTCTCTAATCCCCTTACTCTTCTCTATATTCAAGTGGTCTCCCAAAACCATGTATGTAAGGTCCTAGGTCCCTAGAATCGCAAGTGTACATGTTTAAGGATGTGTGTTGTGTGAACCTTTTCAATACTTATTTGGGTCCCTTAAGGTTACATGTTTTTCTTTGTCACTTTTCTTGCCCATTGTGTGTCAACTTGCACATCAATAGGGTGCTAATGCGAATCTAAGAAGCTAAAAATACACAAATATATAGAGCATTTAGGAGAATAAGAGACTTACAAATGAACATCGCTATGAATGTTCTAAAGTAATTATTTCAAGAATTTAGAGCATAGATTCAAGATTCTATGTAGATTTGAGGCATTTATTTCTCCATCAAGCATTCAACTTATCATCCTCCTAGTGTTGCGAGTAGGAGCTCTCGAGTTTAGTACAAAGATTCATCAAATATATATATAGGAAATAAAAAAGTTCGGATATCATAATCATGACTGCCTTGATATGCATGTATGTAAAATGTAGAAACATACACAAAACACACAAATATTTTGACTAAATGCCTCAACTAAATGTGTTGTCCCATAAAGTACTGATTGTAGGATATGCACATAACAAAATTATTGATAAATCCTTGGATAATCATAAGCAAATGCATTTGGGAGGATTAAATTTGAACTCTGTAACTTTTAGTAACAAACTCCTAGCTCATGTTAAAACAAAAATTTTCGAAAAAAATAATAGAGCTATCAAAAATAATCACAAGTGATTTTTTCAGATTACAAAATGTAACACCATGCATTGAAGAAAATTAACAAAATTAAACATCGGCAGTCCTCCCGAAAATGTTTATAATAGTTAGTAAATCTCTAAAATTGGCCTTTTTATAAGGAATTGGCCTTTTTGCCCCACTCTTGAAACAGTTCCTTATCTTTTCTAGCACTACCCTTCCTCCTACTAGTTGATGTTTACTCTTCACTTTTCAATCCTTGATATATTTCCCATCGATTTCAATCTAAACAACCCTCCTTGGTCATCTTTCCCCCTCCTCTCGGTGATTAGAACATTACTTTGTTGTTCACACTTTAATGAATTTGGAAACATCATTTTCAATAACTTGTAAACTATAAGTGGTTATGTTTTAGCCATTTAACAAGCTCATATCCATTCTTGTATTTCTCTATAGATGGAATAGATCAACACACAAACCTGGACTTAATGGTAATTATTGATAAGATCAAGGATTGTAGACACCAATTTTGGTATCCTTGTCTCTCATCTCACGTTTGCTTCCATTTGTCGTAATTTCCTACATACATACCTATTATCCCATTCAAATTCCCCTCTCCCTCCTAAATTCAATTTACCCCTTTAATTTCCCACCTTAATCCTATCCTAATCATATCCTTAATTTATCTTCCCTAAACATCCCTAATCATCCTTAATTAATCCTAAATCTTCATCTAATCCATTTATCCTCCCTAAATTCCCTTTTTGTCCTCCTAGGCCTTCATTTAATAATGTTACCTTCTATTTACCTTTATTCAATGTTTTCTACCTCGAACCTACCCTTTTATCCTTTATAAGCAGCCCTATCTCACATTTACCTCCCAAAACCCTAATTTTACTTTGAAGGGCTCTTTGCATCAAGCTAATCAATATTCCACCGCCCAAATCAATGGACCACCATAGTCACTCAGGTGACCCATTCAGGTCATCGTCGACCCTATAAATACACTCATACCCCTCCTTCAAGGATGAAATTTTTGAGACTTCGAGCTTTTTTGTGATCTTGCCTTCATTTTTGTTCTTCTTTGCAGCTATTATCACCATCTTGGAGCTACTTTGGAGATCATGTACTTCACCCTTGGATCCACATTACTATTCCATCACTTTTACTTATCATCTTTTTTCATGTTTATCAACCATCTCAAAGCCCCTGTCTTTGCATTTTCTTATCGTTATTTCCATATGTAGATCACCATTTTCACCCATCTTTTTCCATCAAACCTAGATCACTCCCGGTTTTCATCGATCTTATCTAATCATCGTCGACCTAGTTCTCATTTGTTTTTCTTTCTATCATTCATTTTCTAGTCACTTGTTTTCTGATCCCACAGCCTTTCACATCCTCTAATCTTGTCATTACGCACATTTGCAGCTTGAAACCCAACTTCATCATACTCAATCATCGCTCGGTCGTGGCCAGTCATTGTCGACCTTTTCAATCAATTCTCATATTTCATTAATTTTCTTACATCCTTTTATTCTCATCAAATCTAGTCTTCTCACAATAGCTCAAAACATCCCCCTTCAAATCAACTCCGGATCAAGCTTTAAGAAGTCTTTCAGTCTTTTTCTAAATTTTCTTTCTATATTGTCCCAGTCACCATCGATTGAGATTTGTAGTCTCAATTCATCATTGACCCACTCAAGTTTGGTTTAGATTAGCATTTTCTATAATCATATCTTCATCCTACCTTTTCTTACACATCTTTGATCCTTCATTTCAATTTTGATCATGATATCATTTATCCATCGCTATTTTATCTATATTTTATCTAAAAGTGGGTTGACGTCCATCCTATGAATTTTTCTCTTCTTGGGACTTGAATTGTCAGGAAACCCACCATCCATTCTACTAATATTTTTGTTGGGTTTCTCTTTGTTGTGTAGGTAATCAAGCTCACTGCGAGGAGGATCTCTCTTTTGCGTCTGTATTCATCATCATCTCATCTAGAGGTACCTTAAACCCTATCACATTGGATTTACCTATTTTCTTTGTTACCATTTCACAAATCTAAAACAGGGAAAATAAAATTTGATCAACATTCTGGAACACCCGGTGGGACCCAACCTTCTTTGGTGATTTCTTTTATCATCTTTCATTTTCATTTTCATCTTCTATGTCTCTCTTTCTACTAACCTTGCAACTAGGAGCTTTTATTTGCTTGCTTGCTTGTTGGAGTACTTTCTTCGATCAACAACACATCTAATTGTTTAAAAATAAAAAAAATGAAAATGAAAATAGTGTGTCTAGTATTCTTAGATTTTCCATATTTTCTCCTTTTGCATTTTATTTCCTTTCTTGTCTACTTGACTTCATCGAATTTCACATTTCAATTTTGGAATCTAAAAATAACCTCTTCATTCTTGTTTGACAACATAGTCTAATTAGGAGGTTAATACTTTGCATTCACATCTTCCACACACATCTAAAATGCACACATCAACCTACACATCTTAAACATCTCCTTCCATGTGGAACTATTGGGATTTCATCACCCAATAGGAAAGCCACCATGGTGTTCTAGCCACGTTAGAATTTTTTTGACTATTAGTATATTGGCTAAGCGCTCAACACCCTTATCATTGTGGTGCGTGAAGTGCGGGGTTAGGCCCTAATATCAAGCCTTGTACCAATAGTCATCACATATTTAAGCCTCACGTACATTTAGATATATCGAGGATGCTAGCCAAAACTACCTGAAACCATCCATAGTTTGGTCATTTCCTAGGTTCCTTTCAAGCCCATTTTTCTTTCTTCCTCACATTTTTCTAATAATCAAGATAATCAAAACTCACATTCACGTGACTTGTTTAAAATAATAAAAAAATCAACATAGTTTTCTTATCTTATTGTTTTTTCATGCCCTTTATTACACGTTCTAAAGAAATAAAAATGGAACAAGACATGACATCTAACAACATTCCTACTTCTACTATTGTTTCCCAACAAACTTCAGCCCTTTCTATCATTACTTCCACCCCTTTGGTCACCTCTTTTGTGGTTACTCAACCTATGGTCTCCATTCCCCCTCCTCAATAGTCTCAAACTATCCAATCTAACACTCATGTTGAAACCAACCCCTTCCTTTATCACCACTCGGTCCCATCTAGATTGGTTACTCCCCCATCCGCTACTTCTTTAGAGACTTTTGGACCTCCTACCATTCCTTGTGGATGCATGGAATTCCAAGAGCTTCTTGATGCCAACCTCATTGCTTTGCATGAATATCTCCTTCGTAAATATACCAACCTCCCCATTGAGGGGCCTCTCTTTGACAAATTTACACATATCGTTCTCATCTTGGGTCTACACAAGTCCTTACATCACAACTCGTTGTTTTCTTCCTAAGAGTCATGAGAAAATTTGCCACGAGTGCAACATGAGCTTGGATCCTATCAATCCTCCTTCTGATCTCTCAAACCGACCAATCCACCCAATTGTTGGTTCCCATTCCTTCCATCTTTTTCCATCAATACTACACCTATTTCTTCTACTCCCATTGTCTCTTCATCCACTCTTTTCACCAAAGTATTCCTACCCAAACCATGCAAGACTCCTATTTACTTCTTCCATCATTCGAACAACATGATCGGACTTCAGGTCCCCATCTCTACATCTCTTGTCCATGCCAACGTCATCTCCTCACAACCTTATCCTTGAAATATACCCAAACTCGCAATGTAGACACAAAATCATGCACTTTGGGTATCTATCTAGTCCTGATCACATACTACTATTCATATGATTCCTAAGTAATAAAAGTGCTAATTAACCCATGTCTTTGGCCATATTTTCTTGCTTTTTATTGCCTTTATTGATCTTACATCCCTTTTAGCCCATTCTATCTTTTTACACTTCGGCATTTCTCACTTTGGACACTAGCACCTAGCCAGAATGCCAGCACTAGGTGCCCTCATCCCCTCTGGGCGTCCCTAACCTCTTTGTACTTTTCTCACATCTTTTGGGTCATTTCTAGCCATTTGGGCATCTTATATTTTTGGTAGTTGGCCTTTTCAAGGTTAATTACAAAATTCAAGTAAGGGAATCATATAAATATAAAGTTATGTGACCATAATAAAGGACCAAGCACTAAGCATTAGCTATCACCACCTAAGGTTGCATCCAAAGGCTATTCAAGAGCATTCAAGCATCTATTCTAGCATCCACTCAAGGGAAAGGGATTGCATTATTTTACATACACTTCATAAAAGGGAAGTTTGTTATATTACATGCATGCATCTATCTATATTTTCTATATCTAATTTTTGCTCACTATCAAGTGCGACATGCACAAGAGCCACCTACGACACAATTTCACACACACACACACACACACACACACACACACACACACACACACACACGAACTAAATTGGGTATTAAATCTAGTTTAGTGCTCGACGTAATATCACTTGTTTGATAGTTGAGGACACTCGACCCCTCATTTGCATTATTTTATTTTTTGGATTTGAAGCATTTTTAGGGTTTTATAGGTGAAATCTTTATTACATGTTATCAATGACATCAGCGATCATCGTGCGACATACCAATGATCAAGAGTAAAGGATAGTGAACATCTTGACCCTCCGAAAGAGATTTTTGAGGTTTTGGATAGACATATGTGCACCATAACTAGTCTCTGACAACACCCTTGACTCATCCTGGGCACCCTAGTCTAGGTAGATTGTGTGGTCACACAATTTTTAGGCTCTAGTGTGATATTTCTACCTCTTTGTTCATCGGTTTGTCATAGCATAGCACAGTCCAGATTTAATTGTGAAACAATTAAGTCATCTTATCTTCTCTTTGCACTTAGGTTTTTGAATATTAATTATATATTTTCTTGGGTCTATTTTGTACTTAATTGTTTATTCATTTATTGCTACATTACAATTAGATTTAGGCATTTATAAATTTTATATTTTGCTTAATCATTTTGGTGAACCCGTCACTCAAATCCACCTTCTTTCTAGGGTTTTTCTTCTTATGATCGTTACCCGTAGTGGTAGTTTTGGGTCTTTTGAGCATCTTTAGATTATTTCATTTTCCCATAGGGTTTCTAAATTAATGGTTGAGGTTTTTATGTCAATGGATGTCACTGAAAACCCTTTTCAACTCTCAAAATGTTCCTCTTCATGAAATCGAAACATCTGATAGTGAACAATCATATGATGAGGATACCAATGTCGATCAAGAATAATTAGACAAGCTCACAAATTTTTGACAAGATTTATGTGATAATCCCGCTCATATTTTACATATTCTTCATGCTTTGATTGTTGTTAAAAATGCTCGTGATGTTCCTTCAACACCTCTTACAAGTCTTCATCGGCTTCCATGGCCTTCACTCAACCCCTTCATATCCCTACTTCCATTCCCACTACTACCGCTCCCATCATAGAATCTAATGTTGCACAACCTGGATCTTCTTCAAATACTCTTGATTTAACTTCTTCATATCGGGATCGGTAGACTCAAATTCGGCAGCTCCAACTCATTGCTTCTTGTGTCTCCATCTCTTGAATCCACTTCACTTCTTCATACTCCTTTTTCACCCGCCATTTCCACCTATCCACTGCCTCTCAATTTAATAACTCCTAAGCTACCTATTTTCAAAGGCCATGATGACCCTCAAGAACATCTTTGAGCATTTTATGTAGCATGCCTAGACTATGCGGATGATCACACTTTACTCGCTAAGCTCTTTCCTCATAGTATTCATGATTATGCAATGCATTGGTTCTATGACCTACTTGTCCACTTGGTAACATCTTTCACACATCTAGCCGATGATTTTCTCGCTCATTTCTCTATCAATATTGGCTCTAAGATCTCATATGTTCAACTTGCTCAACTTAAACAAGGATCTAATGAACATCTAGCGGATTATGTCTTATGATACAAAAATAACTTAGCTAAGATGTCTAATGTGCTTTGGACTCTGAACTTCAAGATCTATTTGTGTAAATTCTATTGTCACCTCTTCAGGAGAGTGTTATCTTTGAAACCTCTCCTTCATTTGATCACTTGTGTCACACTCTTAAGCTATGCAAAACAAAACTCTTATCTATAGGCAAGCTTAAGTATCGGAATAGGCTTCATCTTACTGCATGCTTTCAAAGTAAATCAACTTTTAAGCCAACTATGAAACCTATTGAATCTAAAGCAATTGTCAATGTTGTATCTAACACTAAAGAGCTCTAATGAAAACTACCTAAGCATACATATACAAAATTGACTATCGCTCCACATCTTATATTACCACAACTTATTGAGAGAAATCTTATTATGCTTCCTCCTCTACTTAACTTTGATCCATCTCATCCAAAAGGTCGTAATTATAATGAAAACTTTCATGCGACTATCATCAATGTTTTAGGAACTCTACGGATCGGTGTTTCAAGATTTGCACTATTTTCTAAGATCTTATCAATAATTAAAAACTCAAGCTTCTAGATTTTATGACCTATGCACCCATCAATGAAAATCATAAACTCAAAATTTTAAACAATCCTCTTCTTAAGCATGACAAACAAGCGGTTGAATCTTCATCAAATCATACATATCGCATAGTTCCTCCTCCTTCATTAGGGGCTCTTGATTTTCTAGTTGCTCATATTGAGACATCTCCTCTAATTATTTCTTTCTCTAATCATGATTATCACGCTACATTCAATTTTGATCATCTACACAATAGTTCTTCTATTGGATCCACCTTTATCAATAACATTATTATTGATCCATCATTTCGTGTAAGCACATGTTCTATTGTACTTCTTGTCGTTATCGGCTTTCCAATCTCAAAATCTTATATCCAGGCTCCTAAATCATACGATGTTATCAAGATTCCATTATTTTCAGTCCTATCACCATACTCATACCCTTCCTTGTGGCACCATCAGTCATAGGGTGTGACATGCTCTTAGGTCTCCCCTAGCTTCATGCAACTCAAGCTATCATCTCCATGAACCATTTGTGTCTAAAGTTCATTCACATAAACAAGTTATCACTATCAATGGTGTGCCACCATCCATACCATGGTTATAGCCTCCTCTTGAGGTTGTCATTGCACTTGCTAGAGCATCTAGGTCTTCATGGCCTCTCAAATCTAAAGCACAATCTGCTCCTAGCTCACCTATTTACACTTGGCCTACACAGTCTCATCATTCTTCTAGTCTATCACATCAGTCTAGGTCCATTACTCGGACAACTCCTTCATAGTGATATATATCACCTTCACGTTTTGTTTCACATAGGTTTCTATCACCTCCACATTCTCCTACACATAGGTTTCCTTCACCTCCATGTTTTATTACACATAGGTGTCCATCACCTCCACATTTTGTTACACATAGGTGTCCATCACCTCCGCATTATACTCATCGATCACATGCATATAGGCTTCATTCACCCGCACAACATATATATCTCATATACCACCACTCTTAGAGCATGATCACATGCCTTCATCTCCATAAGCATCGGGTGGAGGACCCTGGTCTTTCACTATTATTGGATAGTATCATCATCATCATACACTTGGGGGCATCGTATTTATTCCTCCCTCTTCTTGCATTATTAGTTATCTTGCATCTTCAACATGTCACACCTAGTCTTCCATATGTTATTCCCGATGATGCGCTCTCGTGTTACAATTCACACTTGACTATTGAGGGAATACTATATACATAAACCTCACACATTGCACATTATACACTATACACTACACAATACACATTCTCACACACTTGACACATTTGCAACACATCCTTCTCATCACTTGGCCACATTACACATTTTACACTTGGCACATTTACAACACATATCTCTAGCATTTCTTAGTCACACTACACATTACACACCTCACACAACATGTGTTATACACACATGACATCTTCCTCTCGTAGCTTCTATCACACACTAGGTGCATTACTCACTATACACATTCATGTTACATCTTTCTTACATCTACTTTTACGTGTTGCACTCATTACCCTATGACACACTCTAGTTCCATGGTTCATACTCAATTATTGAGGGTCTCAATATAAAATGAACCTCACCACACTCACTCACTCACTCGCACTTCTCTATGATATATGCTCTATCGATCACATATTTCTAGTGCACACATTCAGACCATTTCTTGATGATGCACTCTTTTTCTACAGTTCATTCTTGATTGTTGAGGGGGCATGTATAAATGAACCTCATCACATGCATACTCATTCACATCCACTCAAGGGGCACGTAGATCCTATCACTCACATTACATTCCATCCCATCTCATCCACAACATATTACATATCTTGGTCGCATTTACTCTTGCTTAATTCTGCTTTTATATGAACACTTTATTACACATGTTAGATATATATCTTGTATGTTATTATATTTATCATATGCACATGCACGTTCACTTTCCTTCTAGTTGTGATCATAGGCTTTACACAGATCTCTACATACAGCATGGATGTTTGGCGTAATACCTATTACCAGTCCCACAACGGCTCTTAGGGGCATCCAAATTCACATACTACAGGTGTTATTGTTTTATTTTTCATAGCACATTACTATATCGGATCATACATGCTTTGACATACTTTATATATTTATAACATGCTAATGGGTGCTTCATGTGTAAAATTTTTTATGCAAGTCTATTTGCTTCCATGGTTGTCTGTTACATTGCTTGACATTGTTTTCTCTTGTCTTCCATTGTATGTCATTGTTTGTGGGATTTTCCCTTTGTCTTGTGTGCAAATTTTCTTCTTTCATATATTTTGGCCTTGATTATCTTGTAACATCATGAGTGATGTCCGATATTTGCAACTCACTTTTCACGATCTACATTATCTTCTTGCATCTTGGCTTACTCATTATATCTCGTGTGTTTGTTAGCATACATCTTGTCTTCTTAAATGTGTGTTTGTATTTTTTACACTAACACTTGTTTCCTAACCACTTTTTTGTGTGTTCATTGGTTTCTACCAAGCACACTCCCCCCTATGAGGCATCAATTCCAACATAGCAATCGGTCCTCCTTTGGGATGCTCCTCAAAGAACATCGCATGCACCCCAAATGGGGGGCATCTATCAGTGAATTAGCCACCCCATATAGTATCTTACTACAGTCATAGTTCGATCTTGGTAAAACACATTTATCGATCTGAGATAGGGATTAGAATCTGACTTGGGTCCTTAGCACAACACGAGATAGTAGCGCCCAAGACTAGGACAGGTAGTGCTAGGCACCCTTGACCCTTCCTAGATGCCTATGATGAGGGGGTAGTTACAAAACATTTATCATTTCAGCACATTTATTAACACTTCAAATAATGGCTTTTACAGAGCACACAATCCTTAGCACTCATTATGTATGCACTACACAACATTTTCTACTTTCACGTTGGATCGAAACTATTCGAACAAGATCAAATTTTACACAATGGTGTTCTACTTTGCGAGAAAGCAGTTAAAGGTTAGAGGATGACACCAGAATTTTCTCCCTACACTTCTTTCGTTTTTGGCATGAGATCACCCAAAAACTCGTAGTCAACGTAATGGCATGAGATTGCCCAAAAAAATCGTTCTTATATATCATATGCAAGACCCTTTCTACACTCTTTTATCCATCATAGATTAGGTGCACATGTTCCTTTTTCACATTTTACATTATTTTTTTACATACTTTTTATACATTTTGATCATATAAATGCATATTTGACTACTTGTTCATTCTTCTCTTTTGCGGTCCTGTCCTTATGGAAATTGGTAGTCACATCAACAACATAAAACAATTAACATCAACAACAAGCATATCTTGACATCGACACATACGCTCTCACCCTAGGGTCATCTTCATCATTTTTTACACTTCCTCTCCTTTAGCATCCACGATTCACATTTTTATTACTCCACACTTTTCCTTGTCTCTTAACACACTTTTTGCCATCGATATACATGGTTACTAGTGTACGCATCTCTTATCTACTTTATGTTATTGAGCATTCACTAAATAAAATTAAGTGGGGAAAATGTAGTCATGATCATAAACTACTATTCATATGATTCCTAAGTAATAAAAGTACTAATTAACCCATGTCTTTGGCCATCTTTACTTGCTTTTTGTTGCCTCTATTAAAATTACACTCCTTTTAGCCCAGTTTATCTTTTTACACTTTGGCATTTCTCACTCTAAACACCAGTTCTTAGCTAGGATGCCATCGTTAGGTGCCCTCGTCTCCTCTGGGTACCCCTGACCTCTTTGTACTTTGCTCACATCTTTTGGGTCCTTTCTATCCAGTTGGGCATCTTAATTTTTTTGTAGTTGGCCTTTTCGAGGTTAATTATGAAATTCAAGAAAGGGAATCATATAAATATAAAGTTATGTGACCATAATAAAGAACCAAGAACTAAGCATTAGCTATCACCACCTAAGGTTGCATTCAAAGGCTATTCAAGCATTCAAGCATCCATTATAGCATCCATTCAAGGGAAAGGGACTGCATTATTCTGCATACACTTCATAGGAGGGGAAGTTCATTCTATTCCATGCACACATCTATCTACATTTTCTACATCTAGTTATTGCTCGCTATCAAGTGTGACACGCACAAGAGCCACCTAGGGCACGATTCCACACACACACACACACTAAGAACTACATTGGGTCTGAAATGTAGTGCAATGTTTAGTCATAAGATCACTTGTTTGACAGTTGAGGACAGTCTGACCCCTCATTTGCATTATTTTATTTTTGGGATTTGATGTGATTTTAAGGGTTTTGCGGTGAATTCCTTATTGTAGGTTATCGGTGACATTGGTAATCATCACGCAACATACTAGTGACCAAGAGTGAAGGACAAAGTGAAATGGAGGTTCTATGAGGTTTTGGGAAAACATAGGCACCCCGAACTAGTCTCAACGTGTCTGCAGCACCTCGACTCATCCTGGGTACCCTAGTCCAAGTAGATCGTATGGTCACACAATTTTCTAGGCTCCTATGTGACACTTCTACCTCTCTATTAATTATTCTATCATTGTGGCACGTCCAGATTTAATTTTGAAACAACTAAGTCATTTTATCAAATTAATGAATGAAGCCTTGGTGGCCAAAGCTAGTTGGAGGGTGATTAGAGAGGATGGCCTTTGGGTGGACATCATCAAGAAGAAATACTTAAGGAATGTAGGAAAATGGAGACTTTCTTCATGCAAAATGACCTCCCTAATAGGTCCACTTTTTAGAGATCTTTTGTTGCCTCCAAGGAAATATTGAGTAAGGGCATTAAATGGAACATTGGTAAGGGAAATAGTATCCATTTTTGGCAGGACTGTTGGTTGGAAGAGAAACCTCTTGTTGTGGAGGAGCCCTGGAAAACTGTGTCGCAACACTTTGAGGAAATTGGTAAAGTCTAGATCCAGGACTATTGGGATGCTACCGGCGAAGGACCCAAATGGGTTGTGTTAACCCCACCTCCCAACTTCAATGGTGATTTTCAACTCTTCATTGATCTTAACTTTAAATTAATTAAATTTTGCATTCTTAGATTCCAACACCAAGAGGATTCAATTATCTAGAAAGAAGAGGAATCTAGAGAGTACTCGGTTAAATCTGCCTATTTCCTGAACTTCAAAGATTTTTTTCAAAAGGAGTATTGGAAGACTCTAGGTGAAAGATATCCTTCCCAAGGTGAATATTTTTTATTGGTTGGCTACACAAAATAAGATTCTCATAGTGGATAATTTGAGGAAGTGTGGCATGGCCATTCCCAGACAGATGCTCTCTCTGTGGCAAGGAGGAGGAAAGTGTTAACCACCTTTTTTTTACTATGCCTTTTCTCTCAGGTGGTTTTCTTAGTGGTGATGGATCTGTTCAAAGTTTATTAGATGCAACCCAACAACATTTAGGATTTAAGCCTGTAATGGGAGTGCCCTTTCATATTTCTTGTCCTTGTGGTAGCATGGAGGATGGCACTTCCTCATTTCTGTGGTGCTTATGGAAGGAAAGGAATGCTCTTATCTTCAGAAACCAAAAAGCAAACATCAAAAAGGTCAGTTCTCGTTTGGTCTCTTCCATTAAAGAAAACACAAAACTCTTCAAAGGCAAGATAAAATTTTTGTATCCTAGGGTGGAAGAGGAAGTCCTCAAATAGTTCACCTTTAGTCCTCCCTCGGTTAAAATGCCTCGATCTATGATTAAATGGTCCAAACCGGAAGGGAACTAGTTCAAACTAAACTTTGATGGTGCGTCAAAAGGTAATCTAGGTCATTTTGGTGGAGGGGGAATCATCAAAATTCATGAGGGTGACTGGCTCTTGGCTTATGCTAGCCCCATGGATTCAAAGAAATAATGTGGCGGAGGCTAGAGCCTTGTTATGGGGGGTCAACTTAGCTAGGGAAAAGGGGATTAAACATATTCAAATTGAGGGTGACTCTCTCCTAATTGTTAATGCTCTTAATAGGAATCACATTCAAAATTGGGCCTTGGGAAATATTCTTCAAGATGTTAAGGAACATCTTAAATCTTTTGAAACGTTTAATATCAATCATACCCCCATCTTGGTAATAAATGTGTTGACAAGATAGCAAACTTAGGGGTGTATAGTCATGATTTTAAAGTTTGGATGAAAGGTGATGTAATCCCCTCATCTATTAATGATATTATTCAACATGACAGATCACAATGATTTTCTTTATACTCACACGAGTGACTTTATTTATCACATTTTTGAGGCAGCAAGTGTGAGTGTTGTGGTTTCATTACAAAGATTATTTGTCTTGATTCTATCAGCTATAGCATGTGACTGGTTTCACTTTGGAGGTGTAACAGAGAAATCATGGGAGGCGATAGAGTTCAAGTTGAACCTTCGAGCCACGGGAGTATTGTCAACAATCCTTCTATGTGGCATATGCTCAGAATTGGGGTTTCAGAAAGTACATTACCAAGTTACATGGGCATGATCCCTCTCTCACCAAGGATTTTGGCATTATGTGGGATGATGGCAAGGTTGTGGTTTAGGGAATGGAGCTGGAGGTTTCAGAGAAGTTCATTTCCCAGGTCACAGAAATGGAGATGAAGGGTCTCAAGATTTTCAAGGATATGAATTGCAAGGAACATGAAATAAACAATTTCTTCGTGGGTAAGGAAAAATTTCATTATTTCATGGATGGCATTATTAGGTCTTGTATTCCTAGGGTTTGGAAAGAGGTTTGTCTCTATATTATGAAGTATATTACTCTCAAAGGAAAGTATCGCAAGATATATACACACCATTTGTCTTTGTTGAACATGTTCAAGCACAAAATTATGATGAGTATCCCTTTCTTTTATATATGTCTCTTTCAGCCTCTATGAGGGATTTTTAGGGGGAAGGTGGAGTCCCCCATTCACGAAGGTCTCATCCTCCTTCTATTCCAGAATGGAAAACCTATTCGACTAAGACAGGTGGTTCCTAATGAGGAGGATGATGATATTACCTTAGTTGAGTGCCTTACCAAGATGTGAGCGGGAAAGGAGCCCTATAACAAAGCTAGGGAGGAGGATGATATGCAGATTAGGGCTAGGAAGGATAATGGCAATGAAGGTCCCTCCAAAGGGAAAGGAAAATTGTTGAGGATGAGGGTCAAAACTATGAGGACTTGAATAAAAGAATGCAACATATGGAGATGGTCATGTAGGTTATGGAAGAAGCTAATTTTGATATGAGGGAAGGGATGATAGACATCATTGAGGCCACTAAGAAGATTTGTATGTCTCAGAGGAACATAAGGGGGAAGTTATAGAGCTGGATAAGTTGGTGAAAGATATGCAGACTCGGTTGGAGGCAGTGGAAGAGGGTCTGAAGAAAAGGAAATTCCAACTTTGTATTAGCAACTCCAAGGATGAAGATGATGGAGGGAAGACTCAGAAGGATCTAGAGCATGAGCACAACTAAGAGGATCCCGCTAGCACTTCGGGAAACCCCCAAATGTCAAAAGATAAATTAGTTTTCTTTTTCTCTGTTCTTGAACTTCTTGTTGTCTTTTAGCAAATGGTTTTGTTTTGTCTCTTTCTATGGCTTGGTTTCAACCTTATTTCTCTTGAGTTAAGCATGTTTAACTCTTTTTGGTCCTATCTCTCTTTTTGCATATTTTTGTGTGCTTTCACAATGTATTCTCTTTTGTAAGGCCTCTGGGATTCGATCCCTGCTTATTACCTAATCTAACAAGAATAAATTATCTCCTCTTTGCGCACTTAGGGTTTTGAATCTTAATTGCTTATTTGCTTGGGTCTATTTTGTACTTAATTGTTTATTCATTTACTGTACATTGTAATCAGATTTAGGCATCTATAGATTAAATATTTTTCTTGATCACACCAACCCCCACCTTGAAATTCCTTTCTTTACATATTTTCTAATCAATCTACTCAAACAACTCAACCATCCCATGCTTACATCCCCACTCAACCTATGCACAATCAATCTAACATTCCCATATCTTAACAACAACACATGCAATATTATACATTTAATTACATTCCTATCTCTCAGAAGCATATTATTTCCCAACTCATTCAGTCACATCCTTTCACCAATATTCCCATGTATCAACCACCTCCTCAAACACCTACTTACCAATAATCTTATCAATCTCACCCACAACATTATTAATTTCATTCACAACATAACTCATCTGCTTCTCATATCCCACAACCACATATGTATACTTCTCATCCATCCACATCCAACAACCCCATGAACACTTTGCTAAGTAGGTTATCTAATCTTGAAGCTGCTACTTTGGGGTCTAAAACCACCTTCTCTTATGAACAGATTTGTAATGAACCCATCAATCCATCAGTCCCTATGAAACCTTATCCTCCATGTTAGGAGCTCTAAAATTATCTAAATTTAATAGTAAGGAGGACCCACAACAACATCTTCATGCCTTTAGGCACACATGTTACCTTATTTCCCATGATCAAGATCTTATGCTCCATACATTCCCTATGTCATTGGTCAGCCCCGCCTTGGATTGGTACAATGACATTCCCCAATGTTATATATTCTCCTTCACTTAACTTGTGTAATTATTCCTAAGGAATTTTTCTATCAATATTACATGTAAAATCACCATCACAGACCTTTACACCATTAGATAATTTGATGATGAATCTATCATGATTTTTTCACTAAATGGTATGACATAATCAACCAATTGTCTTTCTCCCTTCCACAATTTGAGATAAATGAACTCTTTTTAGGATATTGTGTGAAGAATATTTCATCCACTCTTTAGATCCAATCCTTCCAAACTTTTGAAGAGGCATTCACTATGGCTCACAAACTTGAACTTTGTGCCCTTAAGTAAGGCCAAGTCAAACTCTGATCTAATAAACCAAAATCGAGTTCACTAAGTCATCTACCCATAGTGATAAATCCAAAAACATAGCCAACACCATCATGGTAAAATCATATTCTGCATTTACAACCCACACAAAGCCTCTACAAAGGGCCCCTAGACTAACTCTAAACTATACCCCTCTTATGGAATCATGTTAACTAATTTTGCACCCCTTATGGTCGGCCAACTTGCATCTTTGAACTAAGGTAGTGTGATGGAGCCTTGGAGAAGAAATTGGAAAAATAGGTAATTCTCTTGAATTTAGGTGAGGTAAATTGATCAAAAATGGAGAAAAATGGTTTTGGGACATTCCTTTCCCTCCTTCATAGATCCTCAATCCAACACTTAGTCGAAAAAATCAAAACTTGAGCCTTCGTAGGGTATTGCGGGTTTGTTGAGTCTGGGAGGAATATATAGAACAAGTTCCTTCAAGATTCAAGTTCTCCACATGAGCTTATGGGCTGCATTGAAGGAGTTTTGGTGAGTTGATAATGTATTGTGGACATGGCGGAGATTTCAAGAACAAATGGAATGGTTCCATGGGGTCGTTGGCTCCTGATTTGTTGATTGGGCTCAAAATGAGCAAAGGAATTGGAGCATGGAGGTAAAGTAGTGCAGAGAAAGGACTGGGATGGAGAACTAAGAGTGGGACACGGTTTTGTAGACAATACACCAATGCAGGCATAGAGGCTTTGGGTGGAACTGTTCCAAAGTTCCACCATAAGTCTAAATATTTGACCCATACAAAAAAAATCTTGTGACTATATCGAGCTTGAGCGAAACAATGGGAATATTTCCTCGGTTCCCCAATTATCCAATCTACCCACACCAAAGAATAAAAAATAGACTATTGCAGACTATAGAGTCACGCTAGGAGCCTCGTGTGCCTCCCCGAGCCCTAGAGATCTGTATGGCCATAACTTTCACCGATTCTTTACAAATTTGATAAAATTGGTACCGTTGAAAAGGTGTCTTCATCCTCTACACCATCAAAACTAAAAATGTTATTTTTGGTGAGGTTAAGTGGGTAAAAAATAAGAAAACATCTCCATCATTAAATAACACAATTCCAGTTGTTCAACCACTATATTTGGTGAGGTATGGTGCCCATTTCTTATCCCACACGCAAAGTATCATTGGGAATGGATTTTTAAGGGTGCCATACCTATTTTTAGAGATTTAATGCATGTTATTGGTGGGTGGAAGCAATAATTTGAGTTTCCCTCTTTTTCCCTCCTCTCTCTCTCTCCCATTTTCTATAAATTGTAAAAGGATGCTCATTTGTAATGTTATATACTCTTAGAATGCAAGGGCATCATTTCAAAGTGTTACACAAGTGTTCTTGAGTTGTAGGCCTCATATTTGGATATCTACATGGTGATTCTTGCCTTTCTCCTTCATTGTAATGGATTGTGCATCTACTTGAAGCAATAAAATTCTTGTTTTTGGTTATTATTATGTTCTAGCTGGTGTTTTATTGCATTTCCTTGCCTTTTCATCTACTTTCAGGTATGTTGTGTGTGTTTATTCACTTTTTAGGGTTTATTTTTGTTGTGAATTGTGTGAAAATGGAATTTTAAATGTTGTTTTGGACTGTGGCTCTCAAATATGCCCTCTCCTCCTTCATTTTATTTCATTTCCCTCATTTGAGAGTGTCTTTCCCCTTGTTCTTAGTGTTATCACCTCCCTTTAGTTTAGGATTTCATTTTATGCCTCCTTCTCACCCTGTTCCCTTGGAATCATAGAGTAGAGTTAGATAGTGACATTTCTCTTCTTAGGAGTAGTTTTAGCAAAGAGGAATAAGCGGAGAGAATCTGACCTTCTTTGGAGGTTTGTCTCAATGCAAGTCCCATAACTTAGACATAGTCCCATATTGCCTCAAAGCCCTAGATCATTATGATTTGGGACAGGTACAATTTTGAGCTCTAACAATTCTAGCATGCCTGTGGGACAAGTATTTAAAGCTTTATATTTCGTTTCACCAAACTTGTTGTGTTTTTGGTGAGATTCAGCATTTGAGGCATTTCTAAGCACATCTAGTGACTTGATTGTTCCAAAAAACCCATTAACTCATTTGTAGACCCTTTCTTTCATCCATTTCTTCATTTCCCTTCACCTTTCCATTCATTTTCATGATTCCACTTCATTCATGGCTCTTCATGGAGATCTTCCATTTTCACATTTCAGTTCTTCTCCTCTTCACTTGTAGCAGTGGGATGATATCCCCAAAATAGCCCTAATAAACTTGCCTCTTTTCAATGGAAATGGAGATCAATCTCTTATTGATCATATTCAAGACATAGTCAACCACTATTCCATTCATAATGTCATTGAAGAAAATGTTTTCCTCAGACTTCTTGTTCTATCATTCAGAGGCAAATCAAAAGATTGGTTCAACAGTTTAGCTCCACAATCCATTTCCACTTGGGATTAGTTGGGAGAACAATTTTGCAATCGGTTCAAGGAGAATGTAGATGTCATTTTCCTCATGGAATATCTCAAAGACAATATAACAGATTCAATAGAATACATTTCAAATTTCAACATTAAATTTAAGAGGACATGACATAGAATTCCTCAAGAATTCAAACCCTCACAAGGTATGGCATTCTTGTTTTATTTGAGGGCCTTTGATTCTGATTTGGTTGTATTAATACAAGATCTAGGAGGCAACACTCTTCCTCAAGCATTTGACATTGCCATATTAGTTGAGAAGATTCTCATTCAAGATGGCCAAAGGAAATCCAATCCCATTGCTCCTTTTTTCCATCTTCTTCCACGTCCTCTTTGTCTAACAAAGGTAAGTAATTAACAACCCCTTGCTTATGTCTCATCTCCAACCAGTTTCATCATGTATGATGATTGTAGAACCATTGAAGAATGGTATGATTCTCGACCGGGATGATGAAATTGTGTCAAATGTAAAAGTATGGGAACCTTCTTCGAAGACAATCGGTTAGAATCAAAGGAAGAGGATCCATAAGAGGCAGATTTGTTTGTAGAAGTGCCATAAATTTCAAACCAACTTACAAACAGCTTTCCTTGAGAGAAGGTTTTACATCATACTCCCATTTGTGGGATTGAGCTTCTAATACATAGGCAAATCACAAGGATCATCTCATGTGTAATCAAATATTTGGCTATTCTAGAGCCAAAAATAGAGTTGTCACCAGTCATGCACATTTCAGAGCATGAGGATGAACTTCAATACACCAAAGGTTAGCAACAATGCCTCCCAAATCCAAATACGAGATCAACTAAACAAGGTTTTTTTTTATTGATACTTTGAGGAGAAAGGTGGAAAACCAGTTGCAAGATAGTTTTTCACTCTTATTTAAGACCATGTTAAGCTCTAAATTAGTTACATGGTCTCAATTTGTGAGGAGGGGCAACTATTTATCCCTTCCCCGTTGCAGGTTTTGTTTAAAGATCCTTTTACCTCTCTGGTTAGAGTAGGGTAGTGTACGGTTTTTAGCAAAATAAGTGCATTGAGCACACTCCATATGTTTCCACTTGGAACATATATGATTTTCATGTTTTTACGTAGCTTTTATGGCCTTGTTATTGTTGTTGCACGCCTAATTCAAGAAGAAGTGTTCATGATGAAAGCAAGGTGTTTTGGGCGAGTTCTAAGCGCATGTAATTCATCTTCAAATCAACATGAGATTCGAACTTATTTATGATTACATATTTGCCAAGAAATCAATATTTGGGGCCAGCTTTAAACAACTTTCCACCTTTATTAGGGACAGGGGTTCTTCAACTTCTTCAAACTTGGAAAATCAAAATTTGGGGTAGTTTTCATAGTGCATTGATTCAACCCAAACAGAAGAATATGTAGGTAAATTTCTATGTGATCCTCCATTGGTGAAATTTTATCACTCCTTAGGGAAGTTATAAAAGTTTCAACTCTTCATACTAAAGAAATCAACTTTTAAGAGTATTTGAAGGAGAATCAATAGAATTTAGATCAAAATGGCATGCATTTGAGGTTGGGAGTTTTATTGCTCGACTTTATCATAGCTCCCATGAAGGTGTGGGGAGAATAAAAATTCAAGACAATTTTCCACTCTCATAAAACTTAATTCGAAAAAAAATTGATGAGAAGGATCAGTTCAAGCTTCAGATCATATCGGCTCCAGTTCCAGACAATACTTCAAGTGGATTCAGGGGTTAGAGATTAAAATTTCATATTAGTTTTTTAGATTATCCAACCGACTATGTGCCCAATGGATGTTTCAATTCTAATGATCTCTTCAACCTAGTAACTAGATTACCCCATTGAGTCGCCAAATTGTTATCCAATTTTGCACCCCTTGTAAATTAACCAACTTGCATCTTTGAACTAAGGCAATGTGATGGAGCCTTAGAGAAGAAACATGAAAAAGGTAATTCTCTTGAATTTGGGTGAGGTAAATTGATTTTTAAAATGCATAAAATGGGTTTTGGGACATTCCTTTTCCCCTTTCATAGCTCCTTAATCTAACACTTAGTCGAAAAAATCAAAAATTGAGCCTTCTGCATTGTATTACGAGTTTTTTTGGGTCTAGGAGGAACATATGGAATAAGTTCCTTTAGGCTTCAAGTTTTCCACATGATCCTTTGGGCCACATTGAAGGAGTTTGGGCGATTTAATAGTGTATTACAGGTCGGGTGGAGATTTCAAGAACAAATGGAATAGCTCTAAGGGGTCGTTGGTTCCTTGAGTTGTTGATCGTGCCACAAAACGAGTGAAGGAATTGGAGCACGGTGATAAAATAGTGTGGAGAATGGACTGGGGTAGGGAACTAAGAGTAGGGTGCGAAGTCTACGAACAATACGGTCAATGTGGGAAAAGAGGCTTCAGGTGGAACTATTCCAAATTTCCACCCGAAGTCTCGAATCTCTAACCCATACAAAAACAAAGACTCCCGAGGCTATATCAGGCCCAAATGGAATAATGGGAATATTTCCTCGGTTCCATGAGTTCTCCGGTTATCCAATCCACCCACACCAAAGTAAAAAAAAGGATTATTGCAGACTGTAGAGTCATGTTAGGAACCTCATGTTCCTCCTAAGCCCCATAAATCCACTTGGTCATAAATTTCACCCAGTTGCTCCAAATTTGATCAAATTGGTACCGTTGGAAAGGTCTCCTCATAATCTACACCATAAAAACTGAAAATCTTATTTTTGATGGGGGTAGGTGGGTAAAAAATAGGAAAAAATATCCAACATTAAAGAACACAGTTCCAGGTTGTTCAACCACCACATTTGGTGAGGTATGGTGCTCATTTCTTCTCCCACAAGAAAAGTATCATTGGGGAATGGATTTGTAAGGGTGCCCATACCTATTTTTAGAGATTTAATGTATGTTGTTGGTGGGTGGAAGCAAGAATTCAAGTTTCCTTCTATTTTCCATCCTCTCTCTCTCCCATTTTCTATAATTGTAAAAGGAAGCTCATTGTAATGTTGGATACTCTTAGAATGCAAGAGCATCATATCAAAGTGTTGCACAAGTGTTCTTGAGTTAAAGGGATCAAATTTGGATATCTACATGGTGATTCTTGTATTTCTCCTTCACCGTAATGGATTGTGCATCTACTTGAAGCAATAAACTTCTTGTTTTGTGGTTATTATTCTACTCTAGCTCCTTTTTATTGTAATTAATTTACTTTACATCTATTTGGAGGTATGTTGTGTGTGTTTATTCAATTTACAGGGTTTACTTTTGTTGTGCATTATGTGAAAATGGAAGTTTAAATGTTTTTTTTAACTGTGGCTCTCAAATTTGCCCTCTCCTCCTTCATTTTGTTCCATTTTCCCTCATTTGAGAGTCTTTCCCCTTGTTCTTGGTGTTATCACCTCCCTTTAGTTTAAGATTTCATTTTTTACATCTCCTTCTCATCTTTGTCCCTTGGAATCATAGAGTAGAGTTAGATAATGACATTTCCCTTCTTATGAGTGGTTTTAGTAGTAGGAATAAGCAGAGGAAGCTGACCTTCTCTAGAGGTTTGTGTTAGGGCAATTCCCACAACTTAGAGACAGTCCCATGTTGCCTTAAATCCCTAAATCATTCGATTTGGGACAGTGTAATTTTTAGCTCTAAAAATCCTATAGTTCTATTTTTGACAAGTTAATGATCATGCATCTCATCCAACTTCCCCCTATTCAACCTCTTGATGACTCGTGACCTAAACCTACATGGTATCACGAGGAGCATTATTACAAGTATCACCAAGTTTGTGGTCATGACATTGAGAAGTGTCACACCTTAAAATATATTGTACAACAAAGTTTATAGACCATGGTGATCTTCAATTATAAAACCCCAATGCATCTCGCAATCAACCTCTTGATGTCTTCAAACAATCTTTTCCCAACCATTCACCAAACAATCAATTCATCCCTCTTGCATCTCAAGATCCCAATGCCCATACAATCAACACCTTAAATCAATAGTTGGCATCATCACATACACCCACTATTTTTTCATCTCGCCACATCCATTTCTACCCCTTCTATGACTCCACCTACATCCATATCTCGCTTGAACATTTTACCACCTTATACACACCCATGCCCATCTCTACATCTTGTATATCTACATCAACTACACCCCCTACCATTTCATCCACATCTACTCTAACCACATCTACTTCCTCATCCATATCTATGACATTAATACCCACTATATCTAGTTCTTTATCCGTCTACTTCCACATCTATCACAACATCCTCCTCATAAAACATTTTCATCCCTTTACCCATCACCACATCTATGACTATAACTACTCCCACGTCCATATTTGAATCAACTAAGGAGACATCCTCCCTTGGTACAATTACAAAAGATACCCCCATCCCATCTACATCATCCACACCTTCAACAACTCCTATAGCAACATCCAAAAAGTCTATACAATTTGTGCCTTCTCCAAATCCCGATAGGCCTTTTATTCAAACATCATTTTCATCTTCAACCCCCATATCTACAAAATCGACATCCAAATTATCAAAACCCATTTCCAAGGACCAACCCTTTGTAGAGATCATCTTCATTCCCACCAAGGGAAAATCGTCACAATTATAATCTAAAAACCTTGGCGTTCTTCCCCAAAAATCTCTTACTCATCCACATAGAAAGTTAGAGTTATATCCTCCCAAACCCCATCAATCTAAGACATCTAATGCATCATTATCGATCCTAAAATCACCCCCATCTATTTTAGGGTTGGTCCCTTCATCCAAACCATATATCACTAGTAAATCTGAATCAGGACCACCAATTCTCCCTCCAAAATGTAAATCCGAATCACAATCATTCGTCTCTTCTTCTCCTAAGAAAAACTTAGAATCCAAGATGCCCATAAGACCTCATAAAATAAAAACAACTCTCTTGCCTTCATCCACTTCATCTACAAGCCACACAAAGCCCCTTTCATCAAAAACTCCCATTAGATCTTATTCATAAATTCTTCAATGCCTTATTCAAACGTCTTCCATCACTCTTCCTCCCATCAAATCTTTTGATCCACGTGGACAAAAACCCACGTGGTTCAATTCTAATGTCATTTGTGTTTATCACCGGATGCCCGGACATGATAATCGAATTATAGGGATCTTCAAACTCTCATTCATAATATTATAGATGAAGATGACCTTCTCATTAAAGAAGACCATCCCCTCCCATCTACTAGTACATCCACATCTAATCACAATCCTTTAATCAAATCTTCATCATCCAATGCTTCTAAATCATCTTCTTCATCTAAAACCTTTGTCAACATTCCTCCTCCAATCACTCCTTCCAAAGAAGTTCCTCATTTATTTATCCATGTTGTTCATATGTATACATGTTTCTATCCCCATGATCCTCAACTACCTACTCAATCTAAGACCAAATTTGTCATCACCGCTCCATCTAATCAACCTAATCCATCTTCTTCTTCAAAATCTAAGGTATCCATATTATCTCGCCCCGCATACCTAACCACTCATTGCCATCGAAAAATTTATTGTGAATAAGGTTCATCAATCCCACCAAGATGTCACTTTATGAGCTCATTTAAATCTCCCCTAATCACAAACAATCTCTCATCAACACTCTACAACGCTGGGTGTCATTATTCCCTTCATTTAATCAACTCTTATTCAAACCAGGTATTGTGTTGATTTCATATTCAAACCAGGGTGTGTCTAAAGCTATATGCAAAAAGAAGAATCTTAGCAATCTAGTAATTGATTGTAGGTATTTTGTATTTTATGGGGGATATTTTCAATGTCTTAAGGACTTATTGGTTAAAAACCTTATTGGAATCAAACTATGAAAACATGTTGGAAGTAAACACACTTTACAAAAATGAATTGCTAGAAATAAACACACTTTGCCTTGGAAGTAAACACACTTTACAAAAATGAATTGCTGGAAATAAACATTACATAAATAAACACACAATTGAGAATGCTTGGAAAATGATTGCAAAGAAATAAGAACTTAATCTAGAACACCTGCAGGGACAAGTCTACAACAGATTTTAACTTAAGGAATTGAAAGTGATACAAAATTAACATATCTAAACTATTTGCTTTAAAAATATAAATACCAACAAAAATGAGGATCCTGGTTCTTGGAGGAGTGGGCCCTTGCTCCACCTTGAAACAGGATTGGACAACTTAATTTTCTCTCAAAACAAAATGGCTATTTTATTGATAAAACATTCTACATTACAAAAATGTGTTGGATCTGTGTATATCATCTATATATATCTTGTTTTATATCTATATTCTTATCTCTATCTAATCTATCTGTAGGTCTATATGTATATACTTCTTCTAGGGGTGCATTTATGGCCGTAACTATTCCACTGATACGATGGAACTGAATCGTGCCTAGAATAGATGTTGAATTGGAACATGGATGGATGTATAGTTGTGTGATAATTATCCTGGATCTACAAGTATGGAGAGTCGAAGTCTTCTAATATACTCCTGATTGATAGGATCATTGATTTGACAAATCACCGGCCATTTGGAATAGATTCTTATTGGTTCTGAAAACTTTAGAAGAGTTCTAGAACTAAAGGAAATTGTTCTAGGTCTAATCAAGAGAGTTCTAGAGCTATCTGTAGGAGTTCCGAAACTAATTCCAATAATTCCCTAAACTAAATACTAGAGTTCCTAGAACTAAGTCCAAAGTTTCGAACTAGGTGATAAAGCTTGTGACTATGTAATGGAGTTCTAAACTAGCTTGAAGTTCCGAAACTAAGTTGTATTGAAACAAATGCTCTCAAAACATGTTGACCTTCATACTTCATTCTTCCACCTAATTGTGACCTGCTTTATTACAAAACTAAGTTTCCAAAACACTTTGTTAGGAATTACAGAGCTTTTAAATGTTAGAATCATAATCAACAAAAGATGGACAATTACATCCTAACTCATATCAGATCAAACAAAAGTCACAAAATGTAGTCAAACTTAATCAAAAGGAGAGTAAGATGAGATCATTTATTGTACATTTAATGGGCATATTCTGGCCTCATCATTTCCCCCATACTTACTTGTTTGTAAGTCCCTTTACAAACTTTACTCTTCAAATTTGGGGTTATATATTCTACATTCCATTTGATTGCTTAGATCAAATGGTTGGAACTAAATATCCCAATGCTTTAATTTAGAGGTACTATACCCTGCTCTTGCTTCTACTTTCCTCTGCCATGCATCAAATTCAGTGGGATCTTGTGGTTCTCTATTCTGCCATGGTGACATGGGGGTGAGAAGGAGTGGAGGTCTTGTTCTCATTCCCATCCATATGCCTCTGTGCTTTTCATTGATCTGAGGAATTAGCATACATAAGGCTTTTTCTCTATGCAAACTCCAGATTAAGTTTGTGGGAGATATTACTTCCCTTCTTCTCAATGCCACCATGAGAAATTCCCATCTTTTCAAACATGCCTCATAAATATCTTCAAAATTTTCCTCTTCATAAGAGGTGAAGGCATTAATACTTCTCTGTAAATTGGCAAGATAAGGTTCCTTGAACCTTTTATCAAATGCATGGGATCTGAAATGTGTAGCAAAGGCGGATGGTTTACCATAATGAATTCTCATACAGAGACCAGATGAACTAGCCTTTAACAGATGCTCTGACTCCCTTTCCTTCCATGCAATCTGATTTTGAGAAAAAAAAAAAATGCATTAAGTTGGCTCTCCCCTACATACAAATTGATCATAAAACCTGAGTTCTTTTCCAGCATGAAATTACAGAGATAGAATTCACAGAGAATATTTTTCTTCTGCATTGGCTAAGGAATAGGCTACTTGTGAAATCAGCTTCATCTTTTATTTCATGTGGAAGGCCACATGTTATCCTTGACAACTTCCAGGTGAATGAATTGTTCCTCCAAAAATACACTATATGCAGGAGAAGGTCTCCTGCATGCAAGCAATTTCTCACTCATCATGCAAACCATTTGTATTTTCACAAGATATTTAAATTTGTCATTTTCTTCTTTGTAAAAATTTTCTTCCCATTCTTTTCTTGCTTTCTTCTCTTCTTCTATCTTGCTTTTCAAGTCCTCATTGGATGTCTTGGCTTCACTGAGTTCTCTACAAGTATCATCCCATAGTTGTTTAAGTGGCCAATAAGTTAATTCAGTTTGTGTAGAGACTATTGACAGAGCAATTTGTTTTCTAGAATTTTGACATTCTTCCTCTTTCTCCATTATCTGTTGTTTAACTCTTATCAATTCCTCAGTCTTGTTAGTGAGTTGAGTTGTTAATTCCCAATAACCATTTCTCTCTTGTTCCAATTTAAGTTTGAGAAAATTCAACTCCTCATCCTTTTCTCTAATAATGAGTTCTTCTCTAGGACAAAAAAAAAGAGCTGTTTAACTTGTTGTTTCTCTTCTTTCTCTGAAAGTTCCTTGGGGTTAAGCATTCTTCTTCTACCATAGGGGATTTCCCTTTCCATTTCCAAGATGCCAATTCATCTTCTTCATGTGATGGTGTTGTTGATTCACCCATCTCTTGGAAAACTTGTTCCTCAAATCTCTCATCTTATTTTTCTATCTTTGTTTGGCTTGGTCCAGGAGGATTCATGGCCATGCTTGCCCAAAATATCAGCAACTTCCTTTTCCATCCCTTCTTGATCTTCCATCTCCTCTAGAATTTCTCTAGACCTTTTATGAATTCTCCTTCTTTGAGGAGCCTCAAAATGTACATAAATGGGTCTCCTCCTAGAGCTTCTTCTGATTTTTACCTCTTGCTCTTGCCTAGGTGAATTGTCACTGTCAGAGACAAATATTAGCTCTCCTATAGCTACTACAGAGGAAGGAATTTCTTTAGAAGGCATAATTGGTTCTACAGTTTTAGTCCTTCTTCCAGATCTTCTTCTTTTTGGTATTTCCTCTCCACCTAGTTCTTTCTTTTCCTCTATAGTGGCATCAATTTCCAAATTAATTGCAGGAGCGAAGGAGTTGTTATTACTCTCCTGAGAATATCAGGGCTCTACTTAAACTTGCTAAGAAATTTCTCCCACATTTCTTCTCCATTTTTCTTTGAAAGAAAATGGTGTTGGCACACTAAATGCACTAACCCATGATGTCTGATTGTTCCCACACCCCAGGAATACCTCTGGGCCATTGTATGGATGGAATCAAAAAGAAACCCTAGAAGGTTTACTATATATTCTAGTTTTGTAGCTCCATATCTAAGGTATATGAGGATCTTCAGAACTTCTCTTCCTACTTGACCCAATTGACCATCACAGGTTAAATACTTGACTATCCAAAATGCCACTCTGTCAAAGGGTTTGGGAAGTTGGCCCTTCTGACCCCTTTTATGATTTTCTTCATGTGTTGTAAATATATTGGGGTTCATCTTCCCCCTTTTTCAGGGTTTCAACCAGGTCTTTTAATGTCCCTCTGACAGGGTTTGGGACATGCACAATTGGCACTCTAGATACATTACTTATTGTATTCACAGAAAAAGGAATAAAAAAATTTTCTAACCTTTGTCCTAGATTGCTCTAAATTTATAACAAATTCTCTTACCAATTCATCATTATACTTGGGAACTTCCTCAGAAATTCCATCCATCCTTCCTGATGAAAGATAGCTGCCACTTCTTCATCTGCAATGAGCTGGTATCATCCTCTGGTTCGACTTCTTTTTAATCCCCATGATACAGAGGTGATTCAAATTTCTTCTTTAATCTTGTGTGGGTTGGTGAAGAACTCTTCGCTTAGCTATGGAACTGCAAATTTAGATGTGGAATTACTGTACTTAGTAGCTGGAACTTCTGTGTTGTAGCTGCGGAATGCAAACCTAATTCACTTGCTTTTCTTCCTTGAAGTTTTTCTATAACTAGTTTTCACTTTGTTGATTTCACACTAATGATAACTCATTATAACTATGCCACCAATTTATTCCATCAATATCTTTCTCATGATTACTCACTTTTAATCATGATGTACAATAGATGACTCATCATATCAACTTTTAAATCAAATCTAATCACACATGCAAACTTTTAATCTAACCTTTAATAAGTTAAAGACATAATTACCATCTTTGATGATGTAATCCCTCCATCATGATGACTCATCATTCCTAAAAAGTGAAACAAAAGGAAAATGGTTAGAAAAATAGTTGGAATTCCAAAGAATTTTTTATTTTGAATTAGCCATTTATTTGAGAAGATCAACCACCATTGTTGGTTTTCAATTGATCTCTTGAGAGAAACTTTTTTTGGGGAAGAGAACGCCATTTACTGGTTTTCACTCTCTTCCCTTATTGTTTTTTTTTTTTTTTTTTTTTTTTTGGGGAAGAGAATCGCCATTTACTGGTTTTCATTCTCTTCCCTTTATTTTGGATCTATCCATCTGATTATTTGATCATTTTGGAAGAACTGGGTTCTTCCATATGATCAAATTCTTTATCTTCTTCAATCTTCCTCAAGAATTCATCCTTAGTAGGAGGCTTCCTATAAAGCTTTAGCCTATGTCCATTGACCAAGAGTGTTCTTCTACTGCCATCAATGGGAAGTAGCTAAATAGAACCATTTTCAAATATTTTCTCAATCTGATAGGGTCCTAACCATCTAGTTCTCAATTTTCCTTTGAATTGTTGGTACTTAGAATCAAACAACAATGCCCAGTCCCCTACTTTGAATTTCCTTTTCTTGATATGTGTATCATGTCATTGCTTCCTTTGATCTTGGATTATCTTTGTCTGTTGAAGTGCTTCCATCCTCAATTCATCCAACTCATTGAGTTGAAGGATTCTCTCCTTTTGAGTTACATCTAACTCAATACCCACCTTGATTGTTGTCCTCAATGTCTGTAGTTCAAACTCAATAGGCAACAAGGGATTTTTCCCATAGACTAACTCATATGGTGAAAACCTTGTTGTAGTTTTCCAAGTTGTATTGTAAGCCCAGACAGCTTCAGGTAGTCTCTTTACCCAATCTCTTCTTCCTGCTTCAACTATTTTGGTAAGGATGTTTTCCAATTCTCTGTTCATTACTTCAGCTTGTCCATTTGATTGTGGGTGATAGGGAGATGACTTCCTATGATTGATATGATAATACATTGTGAAATCCTAGATCATATTAGACATAAATTGTGGTCCCTGGTCTGAAACTATGCTCCTTGGTGCTCCAAACTTTACCATAATTTTGTGCCAAAGGAAATCAACAACTACTTCTTCAGTGGCATTTGTTAAAGCCTACACTTCTGCCCACTTTGTCACATAATCAGTACACACAAGAATATGTTCCTTCCCTTGTGAAGAAGGACTAAAGGGACCAAAAAATCCAACCCCATCTCTCAAATGGTTCAATCACTACTTGAGGTTGCAGAGGCATTTCATTGGTAAAGGTTGGTTGTCCCATCCTTTGACAAGGATCACACCACCTGATATATCTCTTCACATCTTTGTACAGAGATGGCCAATAATAACCAGTGCCAAGTATCTTGTGAGTTGTTCTTTTCACTAATAGTGTCCTCCACTTGGTTCATCATGACATGCCTGAGGATGTCAAAGATTTCATCTTCTCTTACACACCTGTATAAAACCAAATCAAGACCACACTTAAATAGCATTCCATTTAACCATTTGAATTGTGCACTAGTTTTGATTAACTTCTTTATTTGTTTCTTGGTGAAAGAAGGAGGAAACTTCCCTATGTTGCAAGATAATTTTCCATATCAGCAAACCAAGGTGTATCAGCTGAAATAACAAACAATTGTTCATCTAGAAAGTTTTCCTTGACTGGATCTTGCTCCCCTGTAGTGGTTAGTCTTGACAAGAAATCAACTACCACATTAGATTTACCTAGATTATCCACAATGGTAATATCAAATTCTTGTAAAAGCAATAACCATCTAATTATTCTACCTCCAACCACTAGTTTGTTCATTAAATATTTAATTGTTGAGTGATCTGTATGTACAAATATTTTGTACCCTATAATGTAATGTCTAAACTTATTAATTGCATAGATCACAACAAGAAATTCTTTTTCAGTGGTGGTGTAATTTCTTTCAGTGGGAGTAAGATTTTTGCTAAGGTAATAGATAGCATACATTTTCCCTTCTTCATCTTTCTGTCCCAAAACTACACCAATGGAATTATTTGAGGCATCTGTTTGGATATGAAAAGGTTTCTCCCAATTAGGTCCTCTCAATATTGGGGCAATTATTAATTTCTCTTTAATTTCTTCAAAAGCATGTTGACACTTTTCATCCCAAAGAAATTCACATTCCTTGGTAAGAAAATTAAACATGGGGGCAACAATTTTACTAAAATCCTTGATAAAGCATCTATAGTACCCAACATGTCCTAAAAATGACTTGATATCAGTGGGGGTTTGAGGAATAGGTAAGTCTGAAATAATTTTGATTTTGTTTTGATCAACCTAAATTCCTCTTTTTGAAATATGGTGTCCTAATACAATCCCTTCATCAACCATCATCAAACATTTTTCATGGCTAAGAGACAAGTGGTGTTGCTCACATCTTGTCAATACTTTGTCCAAATTTTTCAAGGCATCATCAAATGTATCTCCATGCACAGTGAAGTCATCCATATATACCTCTACACAGTCATTTGTTAGGTCTACAAAAATTGCTAACACAACTCTTTGGAAGGTTGTTGGAGCATTGCATAATCCAAATGGTAATACCCTATAGGAAAAGGTACCCCATGGACATGTAAATGTAGTTTTATCTGATCTTCAGCAGCAACTCTGATTTGATTATATCCACTAAATCCATCCAAGAAGGAAAAGTATTGTTTACCTGAAAGGTTGTCTAAGACTTGATCTATGAATGGTAAGGGAAAATAATCTCTCAGTGTGGCTTTGTTTAGTTCCCTATAGTCAACACAAATTCTCCATTTTCCATTCTTTTTAGGGACAATTACAAGAGGAGACACCCACTGGCTATCTGAGATAGGGTAGATAAAACCTACTTGTAATAGTTTTTCAATTTCTTGTTTGACTATATCCCTTAAGGCTGGATTTATCCTTCTCTGAGGTTGCCTAACTGGTTTAATGTTTTTAGTATAGATGTGATGAGTGTAGATACTTGGGTGGATTCCTTTCATATCTTTGTAATCCCAAGAAAAATCTTTAGTATGATCTTTTAGAACATCAAATAGTTTAGCTTCTTCATCATTCTTCAACCAACTATTAATATTCAAAATTTTACTGGTTGAATCTCAACATGTTTGGTTCCAGTGTATGATGAACTAATTTGTTGAAAGGGTTCCATTAAAGTATTTAGTGGACATGCATGTGGCAACAACATATGATATGTAGCAACATCTCCAAAAGTTCCTTGAGACAAAATGTTGGACAAAGGACAGTAAGAAGAATTATGATACTTATCTTGTTGTAGGTCAAATTCTTCATCACTGTTGTTTTCTAGAAATTCTTCATCATCTCCTTGATATATGTGAAGTTGAAGCTACAGATTCTTCCTCTCCCCAAGAGAAATCTCATTCCTCCTGGAGTGAAATTATCTTCATTTGTAGGGAATTGTTGTTGGTGTGGTTCCAGAACTAATTGTGATGGTTCTGAAACTAATTGTGATGGTTCCGAACTAATTGCTGTGATTTTCCAAACAGATTTTCAGGTTCGGAACTAATTTCATAGGTTCTAGAACTATTCCCGATTACTCCAAGGATGATTGGTGTACATTCAATGGTGGGTTAATCATATCTTCTATTTCTCATACATGATCCTGCAATGTGATCATGGCCAATGAAGACAAATTTTGCTCATTAATATCAGGATTATCAACCCATAATTGCTCTTGATTATCACTAAAAGGTCATGTAGAGGGATATAATGAAATTTTCTTAGAATTCTTACCATTTGAAATAGTCATATCACCTGACCTGCAATCAATTAAGGCAACAACTATAGCTAACCATGGTCTACCCAAAATAATGGGATAACCCAATGTTTTACCTTTTGGCTGCAATATAAGGAAGTCAACTAGATATTCCCATGACTCCACCATAACCACCACATCTTCAATAACTCCTTCTGGTTTTTCTACAGACTGATCTTGCCATCTGCATATGGTGTTAGTAGGTTGTATACCTGTTAATGGAAATGTTTTCAGAGTGTCCACTGTCATTACATTTATAGTTGCTCCCAAATCAACCAAAATGTTATGTATATCTTTATTCCCTATAGAGACAAAAATAACAGGGCTTCTAGGATCTCCATATTTGGGAAGTAGGAGCTTTCCTGCTAATAAATCAACAAGTTTCCCATCTACCTTTATAGTCCTGGGTACTGCTTCTTTCTTCCAGGCCTTTTCAAACATAGCATTTTGATTAATTTGTTCAATTCTGGAATGTCCTTAATTTCTTGTAATAGTGGTATTTCAATATTTAGTCTCCTTAGTTCCTGCACCAATTCAGATTCCTTGATTTCTATAGCTTCTTTAAACCTCTCTGAAATGGAGTTTCAGTAGAGTTTCTTTTTGGTTCCTTATCTCTTTCTTTTTCATCTTTCTTGGGGAAACCAGACTAGGGGTTTCAGTTTCTTCTATCATTTCAGTGATGATAACAGGTGGATTACTAACTATTTTTCTAGATCTAGTTTGAATATCCTTACAATCCATGGCATTAAGATCAACTGATTTTTCTTGGTTTTGTTTCATGTAGACAGGAGTTGTTTGTTTGTTTCTTGGGTTTTCTATTGGTTGTGTTGGCATTTGCATTTGGACTACATTCTCAGTTTGTGAATTTTGTGTTGGGGCACCCATTATGGCTTGTTGATTCTGATTAGGATATGTTTTCCCTTGAGCATAGTTATTAGGGCTCCATCTAGGTTGTGACCAAGCATACTAGTTATTTTGACCAATCCATGGTTGTTGGTGTCCTTGAGCATACCAAGATTGACTTGCCCAATCCTGGGATTCCAAGTTGGATGAGGGGCCCAAGGTGGTTGTCCCCAACTTTGTGGTACTATTTGAGCAGCCCATGGCATCATCCAAGGATTAGGAGATGACCTTGGCATGAACTATCCTTGGGTAGGTTGTCTCTGGACAAAATTTAATTCTTCTGATGTGTTGGTTTGTTTGAGTTGATTCTTTATAAATGGAAGAAGAGAACAAACATTACTCTCATGGTCCCTAGATTCACAGATAAGGCACATTTCCATTTTATCCTGAGGACAATCTCTTAATGCATGTTTTTTCCTACATCTAGGACAATACATGGCTAATGGTTCAGTCTTAGCATTTGCTTTAGCTTGTAATCCATCCATAGTAGAGGTTAATTGAACTAAAATGTCTATTTTAAAATTTTGCTAATTCATCCATTAGTTTGTTCATATCTAGATTCAAACTTTTCACTGATTTTCCCTTCCTAGGTCCACCCCTTGTTCTAGAATAGCTTCTACAAATGTCTTTAATTTCATTCATCCTTAATTGATCAATGTTTCCACCTCCTATCAAGTTAAGAGCTTCCCTAGATTCATCTTCCAAACCTTTGAGAAAGATGGTTTTTCTTAACTCTTCTTGAAGTACAAATCCACATCTTTTACTCACAAAGAGGAATCTGTCCAAATAATCTTCCATATTTTCATCCTCTTCCTGTTTGATTTTGAAAAATTCTTCCTTCCTATTTTTTCCTCTACAGTAATCTTGATATTTGTCTAGGAAGGCAGTTTCCATTTGTGCCCAATTGGTAATAGAATTAGATGTTAATCCCATAAACCACCTCATTGTTGCATCCTTCAAGGTAGATGGAAACAACTTGAGCTTTTGATTATTTGTCTTGTAATCATAGGTCTGACATAGTATTTTAAATTCAAATAGAAATTGGTCAGGATCCTTAGATGACATTCCTCTAAATGTGGGCAAGTGTGTAGGTGAAATGTTCTTCATAGTGGTTTCATCATCCTCCAACTGAATGGGATAGGTAAAGGTCCTATCAGGTTCTCTTTCAACTTCTCGTTCCATCTCTCTAGTATTTTCTAGTCCTTTCTCCCAATCAATGTGGTATGTGATCTGTTTTGGGGATGGTGAAAAGTCAGGAGTAGGAGGTTGACTACTCAATTGTGAATCAAAACTTTCTCTAAATGGATCTTGAGAAATAATCTTTTTCCTAAAGGCTCTACTTCCCTCTGGTGATTGATCCCAGAATTCCAAAGGTGGCAATTCTGCTTCTTGTCTTACAGGGGATAATGGTGCCTCCAATTCTTGATCAACTTCCTTATTTAAACTAGAGGATGATGGTAATTCTTGTTTAGATATTTTTGGGAGAAATATACCCTTGGAGTCTCTTGGTCTACTCATAAATTTTGTGATAGCTTAGGGAAGATTTCTTCAATTACTAAATGTATGATTATTGCTCTTGTTGACACCTAATTAGAAAATTCTAACTAGTGGTTCCCAAAATGGTGCCAAAAATGATGGGTGTCATTATTCCCTTCATTTAATCAACTCTCTATTGATGTCATATTCAAACCAGGGGTGTGTCTAAAGCTATATGCAAACAAGAAGAATCTTAGCAATCTAGTAATTGATTATAGGTATTTTGTATTTTATGGGGATATTTTCAATGTCTTAAGGACTTCTTGGTTAAAAACCTTATTGGAATCAAACTATGAAAACATGTTGGAAGTAAACACACTTTACAGAAATGAATTGTTGAAAAAACACACTTTTCCTTGAAGTAAACACACTTTTTGCTTGAAATAAACACACTTTGCCTTGAAGTAAACAATTTGAAAATGAAATGAAATAAATAAACATTACATAAATAAACACACAATTGAGAATGCTTGGAAAATGATTGCAAAGAAATAAGAACTTAATCTAGAACACCTGCAGGGACAAGTCTACAACATATTTTAACTTAAGGAATTGAAAGTGATACAAAATTAACAAATCTAAACTATTTGCTTTAAAAATATAAATACCAACAAAAATGAGGATCCTGGTTCTTGGAGGAGTGGGCCTTGCTCCACCTTGAAACAGATTAGACAACTTAATTTTCTCTCAAAACAGAAATGGCTATTTTATTGATAAAACGTTCTACATTACAAAAATGTGTTGGATCTATGTATCAATCTATATCTATCTTGTTCTATATCTATATTTTATCTCTCTATAATCTATCTACAGGTCTATATGTATATACTTCTTCTAGGGGTGCATTTATGGCCATAATTGTTCCATTGATATGATGGAACTGAATCGTGCCTAAAATAGATGTTGAATTGGAACATGGCTAGACATATAGCATTGTGTGATAATTATCCTAGATCTACAAGTATGGAGAGTCAGAAGTCTTCTAATCTACTCCTGATTGATAGGATCATTGATTTGAACAAATCACCAACCATTTGGAATAGATTCTTATCGGTTCCGAAACTTTAGAAGAGTTCCAGAACTAAAGGAAATCATTCCAAGTCTAACCGAGAGAGTTCTGAGCTATCTGTCAGGAGTTCCAGAACTAATTCCAATAATTTCATAACTAAATACTAGAGTTCCGGAACTAAGTTTGAAAGTTTTGGAACTAGGTGATAAAGCTTGTGACTGTAATGGAGTTACGAAACTAGCTTGGAAGTTCCGGAACTAAGTTGTATTGAAACAGATGCTCTCAAAAACATGTTGACCGCTTCATACTTCATTCTTCCACCTGATTGCGACCTACTTTATTACAAAACTAAGTTTCCAAAACACTTTGTTAGGAATTACAGAGCTTTTAAATGTTAGAATCATAATCAACAAAAAGATGGACAATTACATCCTAACTCATATCAGATCAAACAAAAGTCACAAAATGCATTTCAGACTTAATCAAAAGGAGAGTAAGATGAGATCATTTATTTACATCGAGAAAGATCAAATTCAAGCTCCTGCTGGATTGGGGTGCCTTGAAAGGGATAGGGGCACTTGTGGGCACCCTAGTATGAGAACTGGGTGCCCTAGTCTGCAGAAATGGCCTGAAACCCTCCTCCTCAAAGGTGTCACCGGATGTTCACTTGTATGCTCTTCTTATTACACTAGCTTCGATGAATCGCGTGTCGATGTCATTGTAATACCTGCAATAAGGAATGACCTACAAAACCCCAAACAAAGCATCAAAACCCTAAAAACATAAAGATGCATATGAAGGGTTGAACTGTCCTTAGCGGCCACAATGGTGGACTTACTAACTAAGTGTTGCACTACATCTTAGACTTGATGTAGTTCTAGTGTGTGTATGAAAGTCGTGCCCTAGGTGCTCTTGTGTCAGTACACTTTGTGAAGTAGCGAGCTATAACTAGATGTATAAATGTAATAAATGGTGGATGGAATAGAATAAACTTCCCTCCTATGTAGTGTGATGCAGATGAACCAACATTGTCCCTTGTGATGGAGCTAGATGGATGAAAATAGAGCCTTTGATGGATGTAACCTTAGGTGATGATAGTAGTGCCTAGTGTTTGGTCCCTCATTATGGTCACATAACTTTATATTTATATGGTTCTCTTGTTATAATTTCATAATTAACCCCAAAAAGGCTAACCACTAAAAAGATAGGAAGCTCAAATGGCTATAAAGTTCCCAAAAGATGCAAGTAAAATGTAAAGAGGATCAAGGCACCCCAATGGGACTAAGGTACACAGGTACCCCAGGGCCCTAGGCTAGGTGCCCCGATTAGCAATAGGAAAGACACATAATGATAAAATAAACTGGGTGAGTGTAGGTGTAAGATAGAAAATATGACAAGCAATATAAAAATGGCCAAAGACATGGGTTAATTATTACTCTTTTCACTCAAGAACCATATGAATAGTAGTATGAGACCGAGACTAAATATTGACTCAAAGTGCATGATTTAGTGACTACATTTTCCCCACTTTATGTTGGTGAGTGGAAATCTCGGTAACATAAAGTAGATAGAGATGTGTACCTGATAATCCATGTAGAGTGATGTAGCAAAATGTGTTGAAGGACTAGACAAAGCATGGAGTGACAAAAATATGGAGCGTGGAGACTAAAGATGCAAAAATTGTAAAAGTGATGAAAGTGAACCTAGGGTGGAAGTGCGTGTGTGGATGTTAATGTGTGTGGCATACCCGTATGGTTAGTTTTGTGTGTGTACTTTCCATGTTTGTGTTATCATTTTGACTTCTTACTTCCCATACGGATGGACCTGCAAAAGAGAATACGATCAAGTAGTCAAATACGCATGTATATGTGTAAAAATGCTATGTAAAGAAACATGTAGAAATAGTATGAAAATGACAATGAAAAAGGAACATGTGCACTTGATCTGTGATGAGACAAAAGGGTGTAGAAAGGATATCCTATGTAACTATCGGTGAAGTGTGAGTTTTTGGGCGATCTCATGCCATTGTGGTGAAGAAGTGTAGGGAGAAAGTTGTGTTATTCTCCAACCTATAACTATTTCCTTAATACTTGGTGAAGAGATCTCTGTACTTTTTGGTTTTTTAGGCAATCCGATGCCACCGGGCTGAATTAGTGTAGGGAGGAAATTTTGTTGTATCCTCCAACCTGTAATTGCTCCCCAGAATGCTAAGGACAATATGCCCTGTAAAATCCATTATGTATGGGGTTCATAGACTGGTTTGAACCCACTCGTTGTAAATTGAATTGTGTCATGGATGAGGATTGTATAATGAACCATAGACTGAACTCTGATCTGTAGGCTGAGTTTTATTGTCACGTCATGTGTGTAAACCCCAAATGATGCCCCCTCTTTAGGGGCACATGCAATGTCACAGATAGGAGGATGCGGCCCCAAATAAGGACTGACCATGAATAGTGAAACTCTACTCTACATGGGGAAGGGGAAGTGCTTTGTAAAAATAGGGAATGAACAAAAGGCTATAAAAAAGAAGTATTAGTATGATCAAACATGCATATAGAAAACAAACAATGTGTAAGCTAAAACATAAGTAAAGAATGTAAGCACCCAATGAGACAATCATAGACCATGAAAAGTGGGTTGCAAACATGGGACACCACTCACGGTGTCACAAGACACTCAAGGTTGTCATGGCCGCAAACAAACAAGTGTGTACACACAACAAAGGGCAAGGCCCACAAACAAAACAAATAATAGTAGACAAAAAAAAATAAGTATGGAAGCAAATATCCTTGCATAACAAATGTTGCACATGAAACACCCGTTAGCATGTTATAAAAATAGCAAGTATGTCAAAGCGTGTAGAACATGATAATAGAAAGTGCTAAGTACAAAATGAAACAATAGCACCTATAATGTACGAATATGGATGCCCCCAATAGGTAGTGTGCCAAATATCGATGTTGCGTGTAGAAGTTTTGTGTCTACAATCACAACTAGAAAAGGATGTGAACGTGCATGTGTGTATCATAAAGATAATGACATACAAGAGATATATCTAACATGTGTAATAAAGTGTACATGTAAAGACAAGTGCAAGCAAGAGTAAATGCAACCATAAAATGTAGTATGTTGTGGATGGATGGAATGGAATGCAATATGGATGATAGGATTCATGTGCCCCCCAAGTGAATGGAGTTTTATGCAGTGAGGTTCATTTAGTATGCCCCTCAGTAGTCAAGAATGAACCAAAAATGAGAGTGCGTCATTAGGAAATGGTCAAACTATGTGTGGTGTGTAATGTGTTGTGATGAGATGTGACATAGATGAGTTGTGTGTGACCTTATAGCATAAACGTATATCACGACTAGATGAATAGAAAGGAGGTGGTGATTTAGCCTAAAGCGTATACCACTAAACAATGTAAGCGAAAGTGATGATGTAGCCTATCACGAGATGATGTTAGGAGAAGTGACCCTATAGCCTAAGGCGTATATCACTAATCCTAGGGATGTTGCATGGGAAGAGGAAGATGGTATGATGAACATGTGATTTTGATGTGGTCCATTTGTGTTATATATCCTCAACAATCCAAGATAAAACTGTGAGACTAGAGTGTGTCATCGGGTAGTGAGTGCAACGCATAGAGGTTAATATGCAAAATACATACTATGTGTGGTAGGATGAATATTATCTAATGTAGTATGTGTGGATGACCTAATAGATTGAAATGAATGTTATGTAGTATGTATGATGAATAGGGTGTAATGTTAGCCTTGTAGACAATAGGAGTGTGACACATATGTGATGATCACTAGTATGATGTGTAGATGTATGAATGTCATAATACAAATGATGTAGGGAAATCAAAAATGTAGTATGCAAAATGTGATATGTATTGTAAGATGTGTGGAGAGACACTATGTGTAGTACCTATTGTGCAGTGTGTGAGGTTCATGTGTAGTATGCCCTCAACAGTCAAGTGTGAACCAAAGCACAAGAGTGCGTCATAGGGTAATGACGATGTATGTGATGTAGATGACTATGCAGATGTGAGTATGAGATGTGTGTTGATGCTAGGATGATGGGGGGTAATGTGTAAATGCTATGCCCCCTTAGTGCATGTGAGTGGATGAACTAACCAATGAAATTGAATGACATTGGGTTCACCAAAATGATTACCTAAAATATGAAATTAAGCTTTTATTCTAGTGTAATCAGATGTTATGCAAAGCAGTAAATAACAACTGAATAAAATAAAGAAAGTGACCCAAGCAACTAAGTAAATATAAATGTAAAACCCTAATGTGTAAGAGGGGTTCAGAATTCCTGAGTTGATTCGACAAAGGTGCAGGACTACGTCGCAATGCCAACCAGGTTAACAGGAGGAGGAGACGACCACACAAACGCCTAAAAAATAACATATCTAAGCTCCCTACCTAGACTGGGGCACCTGAAAAGGGACAGGGGCCCATGTGGGCACCCTGGTCTAAGAACTAGGCACCCTGGTCTACGGAAATGGCCTGAAACCCTCCTTTGAGGTGTCACTGGATGTTTGCTTGTATGCTCTTCTTGTCACACTAGCTTCGTTGAATTGCATTGAATGTCACCGTAATACCTATAATAAGGAATGACCTACAAAACCCCCGACAAAGCATCAAAACCCTAAAAAAAGAAAGATGCATGTGAAGGGTTCGGATTGTCCTCATCAACCATAATAGTGGACTTACTAACTGAGCGTTGCACTACATCTCGCCCAATGTAGTTCGATGTGTGTGTTTTGCAATTTGTGCCATAAGTGATCTTATGTTAGTCACACTTTGTGAAGTAGTGAGCTATAACTAGATGTAGAAATGTAATAAATGGTGGATGGAATAGAATAAACTTCCCTGATATGAAGTGTGATGCGATGAACCGGCTTTGTCCCTTGTGATGAAGCTCAATGGATGTAAATGGAGCCTTTGATGGATGCAACCTCGGTAATGATAGTAATGCCTAGTGTTTTGTCCCTCATTATGGTCACATAACTTTATATTTATATGGTTATGTTGTTCTAATTTCATAATTAACCCTCGAAAAGGATGACCATTAAAAAATAGGAAGCTCATGTAGACACCAAAATTGGGTCACACTCCCTTAGCGCCCCATCGAATAACCAACCCAAACATACTCACCTAACCACACCCTCCACACCGATTAATAATTATTTTAATTAAATTAAATACCCATCCTTATAATATCCATTATTTTATTACCTTAATTGACCTAATTTCCACCTCACCTAGACATCTCATCCAACCACCTCACCCTAAACCTATTCTTGGCATGTTTCCATAACTAACAATAACTAAGTCTTACTTACCTTAATGAGCTAAGATTTGGTCTAACCCTAAAATCAATCCCTAAAATCTCTCTAACCACATTCCCGCCCATTAGAAGGGAAGCTTTCTTCGATCCGTGAGAACAAAACTAACTGGGCCCAAGAAATTAGAAAGATCTACCCATTTTAGTAAACCTAGGGAATCCCACCTTAACCGACGTTGGTTACCCCTAAACCGACGCGATCAACCCGAACCATCATCAATTACCATTTATTCACCTAAGAAACCTTGTTTTTGAGGTTGGCACATTTTGAGAGCAAGAAGGATGAGAGGAGAGTTACATGCAAGTAGAACCAGAGTCTTTTCACGCACCCAAGCATCCATAGCTAGCACCAAGACAGATCCAGAAGCATTGGCACTCATGGTAACATTTCGGGAAGTGTCACTACTACACCAAGCTCCATTCCATCAACCGATCATCACCACCACCCAACCATTGGACCTGCAACATTGGTAAGTGTTTTATCATTAATCATTTCCATTCTTATTCTATTCATAGAGTTGTTATCATTCTGTTATTATTCTTCTATTAACATTCCCATCCCTCCATAGCCTTCTTTTAACAAACCCAAAAATCTCACCCACCCATTTATTAGATCACCTATCCTACCCCTTTCACCTCTCTGAGTGTTCTCATTATCCCCACAGACCTCGCCATCTCCTTCTTCAACCCCACCCAATCTCTCCTAGCCTCTACAATAAGGTTTTCATTGAATTACTTGTCACCCAACCTATCGACAAAGGTTACCCATAACCATCATCGCTCTCCCTTAATCATCATCGGTTATACCCAACTAACATCAGTCTCTGTGTTTTATACCTACCCAAGAATAGAGCCAAACAACATCCTACCATTTGACCTAAACAACTCAGAATCAGACCCTGACTAGTCCTAGTACCTTGACAGATACCTCATCCTTTAGATCCAACTATAGCCTAGCCTGTTGTGATTGGATTTGCTTATTGTACTTGAATGAGATACCTAAATCATATCAACTACAGTAGGACTTTACTTATTTCTCGCATTAATTTGTTTTAAACAATGGATTGACAACCATCTAGGAAGTATCACACTTCCTAGAACTAGCATACGCTAGGCAATCCATTGTCATATATCATTTAACTTCTCTTTTGTGGTCTTGTTTTCTATTACAAGTAGTTCCTCCTAGCCAAAAGGAAGCTCTCAAAATCAGCATTGGATCGAGAAGTTTGAACGCGCACATCAACCTCTAACCAACCCATTTAACAGGTATTCCTCCTAGCCCTTACCCTTATCTGTTTCGTCATTCAAAAACATAAAGAAAACGGTGAAACATTTTGGCATGCCCAGGTGGGACCCATCAAGGGTTCTATTGCATTTTCTTCATTCCTAGGAAAAAGTTGTGTGTTTGTTTCCCTTCAAAAATATTACACATTAATATTCTTCCTTGGTAATCTTCTCTTCTTTCTAATTGCTCTAAAGGATACATTTTCTTTTGGTGCCTTTAAAAAGAACCATTCTTCTTGATTTTTGCATTTAGTGAAAGAGCATACCCTCCCTATTCACCATTTTTGTCATCAAACATAATCTTTCGATTTGGGCTTAAAATTAGTTGCATTACATTCTAATTTGCTACATTTATCTCACATTAAAATGAGGGCAACCTATATGCTAGAAGTCATGCCCAGCTGATGGTTGACACAAAGAATCGTAGAAAGCACATTCTCTCTCTCTCTCTCTTTGTGTCTTACCAAACTTGCACAAAATTTGAAATATACACATCTTTCTTAAACAACATATTACCTGGGAACACCTGTCCATGATCCCATGATTAGATTGGCAGGTACCCCCCAGCTCATTTCCTTTGTCGAGTCATCATCTCAGAGGACGGCCCGCCCCTATCATAACATATTTAAAACCTCTTCATCTAGATATCCTTCATCGTAGGACGCCTTCCTAACCACAAAATTTTGTTCTAAATACACACAGTCAGTTCTAAATAGCGTAAGTTGAACACACATAAAGAAAAATCACTCTTAGGATCATATTTTTCTTAGCGTTCTTCTTACTTTACATTTTGAGGTGTGAGGACATGATTCCACATTTTTGTTTTTTTTTCCTGCACACCCCCATCATAGTTGGAATATTCTCGACTTTATCTAAGTGTGTCAAGGCCCCATCTTCTCATTCTCGATTCCTAAGTTTGATTCTTCACTTGATTTAAATCACAACCCAATTTTCTTCATTTTTGTCTCAATTTCACAAGAATCGCATTAATCCATCGACCGTCATCGATTTTCATCTCGATCACATCATGGTTATACTCTACCGGTGTTGGCTCCTGACTTCTTGGGTACTTTAGCCTAGGACAGTCTTCATTCATCATTCAGTTCTATTTTTTTGGCCCTTTGGGCATTAACATATTTTCTTGATACTCTATTCTACTTTGTTGATATTACCATCATACAGAAAACATTTCCTTGTACCATTTATCAACCTTGTTTCATTTTCTGAAACTAGGGATTTTCCGCAGATAACGGCATCGATTTGTGTGACTAACATCGGCTCTCCAAAGAACTCCACCGGTCAAACTAACTATCATCGGTGTCTATAGTTGGTTTTCTAGATCCAAATCTTGACTAGATTCACCCTCCCAGCCTCATTCTTTTCTTTTCCTGCTACTTTCTATGTCATCTACAGAATACAGTCTTACCAGGTCAACACTTGTTCACATGGTGCTGACTCACAGCTAGACCAACGCTCTTATATTTCATGTGAGTTGTCAACCACTCCCGCCCAATCCTTCACCACCCTCTAGTCCTATCACCCATGGATCCAACCTTACCTACCACCATTGCTCGTGATGACGAAGAATCGCACAACTCCTTGATCAAAATTCCGTGGCCTTACGCTTTACCTTTCCCACTCTTCCACCCAGACTCCTCGGTCAATTAATATATGACATGCCTGTATCCATCTCTCCTACCCTTATTCCCTCTTCTCTCGCATCAGCCCCCAATAATCCAATGTTACCCTCACCTCGCTTCACCCTCGGTAGTTTCACAACTAGGAAACATACCCATCATGACCACTACATCTACAAAGATCACTCACGCCCTTTGTCGTATCTATTATCCCCTCATCGACCACCCACCACCATAACCCCGTCTGCACCCATTGTCTCATAAATACCCATTGCAACACAACCGCCCATGGTGTCGGTGACCCCTACTCCATTCTATAATCTTGTCCTCTCCATCCCACAAACACTACCCCCAATCGCTACTAGAGTCACGACGACCATCCCACCTACATACACATACTATCAACAACCCCTATCTCATATGTTACCCATTCTGGATACATACCCTCTATGTCGGCTCCCTATTCTCAACCTCCCTATTTGGCATCACCATACAATGGAATACCACCCATGTCATAGGTTCAATACCAGCCCCCTTATGCCACAAGAGGAGCCCTTCCACCACAACCTACCAATGACTTCATCAAGTTAATGATGGAAAAGATGTAGACACTAGAAGCATCGGTTTCCAGGCTCACACAATTCCCTCACCTATGATGAAATTTGTAATGAGCCTATTCACCCATCCATTCCTATTCAACCATACCCTATACATTGGGAAATGCCAAAATTCAACTACTTCAATAGCAAAGAGGACCCACAACAACATTTGTGGTCCTTTAAACATGGGTGTTACCTGATTGCCCATGATGACGCTTTACTTTTGAGGACTTTCCCAATGTCCCTGACAAGACCTGCATTAGACTGGTACAGTGGGCTACCAAGACATTCCATCTACTCATTCAATCAACTAGCCTAAGCCTTCTTAGACCACTTCTCGATTAATATTGTCAAGAAGGTTACCATGACTGATCTTTATTCCACTCGACAGTATGACGACGAGTCTCATCGCTAACTTTGTCGCTCATTGGCACAATTTAATTAATCATCTCACATTCTAGCTACCTCAAACTAAACTCATAGAGTTATTTACTTGGCTTGTGCTAGACACATCTCACCTACCTTGCAGGTGCAAACCTTTCATACTTTTGATGAGGCATTCACCATGGCACGGAAATTGGAAATTTGTGCTATCAAAGAAAAGAAGATTCAACTTTGTAACAAGAACATCGTGTTCAAATCAAATGATGCTTCTTCATCTTCAAACCCCAAAACAACTATTCAAAACCCAAAGGGTCTACCAATGCCGTAGTTCTCAAGGCCGGTCCCCTCATCAATCAACTAGCCAAACCTCCTTCTAATCTCTCTCCCATCCAAGCTTTCCAGTTTAGATGAGAACAATGAAAGTACACTTCGATAGGAGAATCTTACTCTTCTATTTTGGAAAAGCTTGTTAAGGCTGGTGTCATTACCCTTCCACCTATAAAACCACATACTTGGTTTTGACCCTAAGTGACCCATGCCTACATGGTATAAGGAACATGATTTTTGCAACTATCATCGTGTCAAAGGTCATAACTGACAATAACTACATCACCTTCAAGAATATCATCTAAGAAATGTTAGACAACAGAGATCTAGTCTTGGATAGCCTAAATGCACCCGCTAACCAAAACCTACACATCTTCAAGAAGTCATTCCCTAATCATGCCCCATCTTCCAACCAAGTTGGTGATACCTCAAACAATGATAACAATGTCCGCGAGGTCCATGCTATTTTTGATGACATACCAATTACTTCCCAATTGCCTCATGTTCCTTCCATAGATGAAATCTTAGCCCAAGCTCCCCTACCTGCACAAGAGCCTATTTTGTCTACTCCTTCATCCACAGAGGAACCCTCTTCATTTTCTCCTTCACCCGTGGAAGAGCCTATAATTAGCATGCCACCTTTGACCCCTCAAATTTCTGAACAATTGTCAGTGGCACCTCTCCTACTCATAGAAGATGCAGGTCCACCGCTACACCAACACAAGGAGATTCCACTTCATCTAGCCCATCCTCTCCTCTACCCATGGAGGATTCTATAGAAGTACCAGTGTCTTTTGATGACCCTTCACCATCGGACCTTCAAGATCCCACTGCTTTTCGGCTCTCTTACCCACAGAGTCCGAGGCTAGCCATTTCCCTATATCTCAAACATATTTTACGAGGATTGCCACTTGATCCATGTCGGCCCACCTACATGTAGTACCATTCTCATGCTTGGCCGATCACCTGGACTATGTCGATAGATCCTTACTTTGGGGATGCCTTCTACTTCCTGTTTCAATATAAATGCAACTTGTCACTCACTGACACCTCCACTATCTATCCAAAAGTGTTTCAAGTGACCAAACCAAACACAACCATGATTATTACAACACCTTCCATGTCACCGCCCATGGCCCAACTCAACCTCGCCCATAATCCAACATACATCTACACCCAAACACCTACCCACACCTATATCATCTTCCTTACCTAAACCTATCACTACCTTAGGGTCATACCGAAAGCTAGCCTCACTCACCCACCCATCAAATTAGATTTAGCCACATCTTCCAAAACTAACACTAAACTTAACTCGACCCTTAAAAAAGAAGATCCAACCTCCTAGGCCTCATACACCAACCTCACCTACCACGCCATTATCACCTTCACCCCTTCCATCCATCCTAGGGCCTCCCCTCGACCCTGCCAAGCAACCATCTTCCACCAAAGAAACCAAGAACACAATAGCCCATCTCCTCATCACGAACCTCTAATATACCCAAGCGACCCACACAACTTCCATCATCACCCATAACCTTCTTACCACCCATACCACCACTACCATCCATAACTTCTTCACTACCCATGATACTTCCTTCTCTTTCACTCACACCTTCTACCCAACCTCTACCACCCACCTCCACAACACTTCGGTTACCCCCGTGGGTAACCCGTCCTCTTCCACCATCTGCTTTTCCATCTACATCTCGTATACCCATGTCATCATTGCCCAAAAAGATGCAACCTAAAGCTAAAAATCTGCTACCCTCCAATAAGGTAGCTAAACCAACCAAACCTTCCATCGCCAACTCTTCTACCATGCCCCTACCCAAGCAGATACGACCAACACCTAAGACCACACCACACACCAAACTAGTAGACCAACCTACTCCCCCCTACTGTAAAGACTCTTCCCCACAATCAGCCACACATGTACCCACACCCACATTCACCTCCCATTGTGATCCACTAGCGGGATCCTATGCCAAAATCTTAACCAATCTCCTTGAAACTTCTGTCATCACATTACCGCCTCTTAGACCTTACGACCCACTCAAACCCAAACCAAAAGGGTTTGATGAAACCAAAATTTACACCTACCATCGTGTGTTAGGACATGATGTAGAGAACTATAAGGCTTTAAAAATCACCATTGTCCAATTGTGTCCTCCCAAAGAAAATTTTGATGATGACAATCTTCTTGATGAAGACACATTTCTCCTTCACCAATTTCCACATATCTTCTCCCATTACCTACTCAACAACCAAAATCTCCACCCCCACAACTCTTTGATCCACCCCCGAGATTCAAGATCAACATGGTTCGTATAAGAGAGTTGGCCAAACCACCACCAAAATGCCAATGCACCCTACTAATTTCACAAGGATCGTATCCCCCACTAGGGTTTTGTCCCTCATGCCGCTATACCTTCCATGACACACCCTCTTCATCCACCTCCTCATATTAACATGATCAACATTGCCACCCGTGTACTCAGAAAGACAAGGGCAAGGAAAAAGTAATTGGCCCATCAACCAACCTTGTACCCAACATACCATCCGCACCCATACCCAAAGTCATCATTTGAGGTCTTGCATATCCTATTTCTCGACGGGGTCACACATCGCACAATGCTAAAACAACTACACCAATCCCCCTCAAAATGTCTTTATATGACCTCATCCAAACCTCGAGTCACATCGTCAAGCCCTCATGGAGGTCCTTCAATCTATTGAATTCTTACCAAATGACCCCACACCCATCACCTCCATCATTACCCCTCACCACGTAGCCTCTCTCACTAGGTCTTCATCTTCCTCTACACCTCCACCTACTCACCAAGTGGTTGCCCTCGCTTTTCAAATGAAGAGATTTCTCCCTTCCAGTCTGACGACCCTCGACCCCACTCTTTTCATCTCCATCTTTATCGATAATATACGCATACAACGTGTTATGATCGATGGTGGTGCTAGCATTAATATCATCTCCTCCCATGCATACAACCAAATGTGGATACCTACCAATTACATGCATGGTAACCCGGTTATGTTGTGCTCCTTCAATGATGCCACCATGACCTCTACCCTAGGTATTGTTGTTCTCCATGTCCGCATGGGCCCCCACACTATCCCAAATTTTCTATGTTCTAGAAGGAGAGTTCCAATATAACTTGCTACTCATCCGACCTTGGATCTCATGCCATGGGTTGTGTCCCTTCGACTTTACATCGATGCCTCAAATTTGAACACGAGGGACATAATTACACCATCCCTGCCGACCCATCACCTTTCAAGACATGTAACATGCTATATCGGCCTAATGATGTTCTTGTACCGGTCAAGGCATTACCCATTATCATCACTTCACCTTCACCCATGAGCCCATCCACCAAAATTGCTACTACTTTTGTGGCATCTACCCTTGCTATCTCCACTACAACTGTAGCCTCCACCATTGACGCACTTGTTTCCCCAACATCTAGTGAGCCATTTATACCCGCTACCCACATACCAACTACTGATCCCTTAGAAGGTTTTTTTCAACACCTCACTCTAGGGGAATAATGCCTATACAATATCGATACCTTCCTCACCCCACAAGAGTATGGGAATCTGCGTCAACACCCCAGCTACGACATCTACATCGGTGATGTTTTTCCTTATGGTCCTCCCCACCTTCGCACCAACCTAACGTATGGGGGACTTGATGTTGCCACCTATAAACCCGAACCTCCATCCCAAGCCCAACCATTTTCATCTGACCTACACTCCCTCACTAACCACCGCTTCACTCACACTTTCCTCCACCGGTGCACGTGGAAAGGATTTGGATTTGGTTTTTATGAACAAGGTCACTCACACTGTCATTTCTTGTACCTCTCATCATAAACACAATGACCATAGTGGCATTGGTTTTGATGCTCCACCCTCCAAGAAGGTTCATGTTGACCTTATCTAGGACGAGAAATCTTCCCCCTCTCATTCACCCACATTACCATCTTCACCCATGGAGTCCATAGATCCTGAATCTATTCCTCCTAACTTTTTTGTAAACACCATTTCCCTGGGACCTCTGACCTATCAATGCAATGGCAAGGCTCCCTCTTCTCTCCCATTCCTATATTCTGACATGATCGATGATGATACGCCTTATATTAATTTCGTTTAATGTCAAGATGATGAATCCATCCTCACTTACCTTGGTGTGGAAGATTCTTATATTCATCAGTCATTACCTTCTGAGATGTAAACCATGTTGAATGAATCGACCATCAAATCAACATTAACACTCAAGATGACCCGCACATTCTAAAGATTGGCCAATCCTTAGACACTACTGAACATGAAGCCTTCACCTCTTTCCTTCGGGACCATAACAACACATTTGCCTAGTCCTATGCCAATATGCCTGGTATTGACCCAAAAATCATAGTCCACAATATCGTAACCATTCCTGATGCCAAACCCATCAAACAAAAGTTGTGGAAAATACATCCTCACATTGCTCTTCTGGTCAAAGAAGAACTTCAGCGCCTTCTCTCGGTTTCCTTCATTCTACCCATTGACTATCCCCAATGGATTTCTAACATCGTTCCTGTCACAAAGGCAACAAGGGGACTCCGCATTTGCACAGACTTCCATGACCTCAACCTCGCTTGTCCCAAAGATGACTTCCCCTTCCGAGCATTGACCAACTAGTTGATCTCACCACTAGCCATGAAATGTTATCGCTCATGGATGGTTTCTCGAGCTACAATCAAATATTACTAGCTCCAAAGGATCAACATAAGACTACCTTCATCACCCCTTGGGGACTTTCTACTATCGAGTCATGCCCTTTTGGCCTCAAAAATGCTAGTGCTACATATCGAGAGCCATGACTTACATCTTCCATGACATCATGCATCGCATATTGAAAGATTATGTCGATGATCTTCTTGCCAAATCCAAGCATCGAACCAAACACCTGCCTGTTCTTAAAATCATCTTCGACCACCTCATCAAGTATTGTGTTCATCTTCAACCAAAGAAGTGCATCTTTGTGGTACTTTCCGAAAAACTCCTAGGTTTCATCATTTCTTTGTGTGGCATAGAATTTGATCTTACTAAAGTCAAGGCTATTCTTGAAATGCCACCACCCACTAATCTAACTTCGCAACCTACAAGGAAATTTACAATCAATTCATCATTTTATCTCACAACTTTCTTGACCATTGTCAACCATTCCATCATCTTCTCAAGAAAGACGTTTCATTCAAATGGGATGTTGAATGCCATAAAGCCTTCAAGCCTTGAAACAATACCTCCTTTAACCACCAATGCTCATTCCTCCTAAGGATGACCAGCCCTTCTACCTATATATTTCTGCCACTGACCATTCTTTAGGTGCCATGCTCGCTCATCACGATGACCAACACCAAGAGAAAGTAGTTTATTACATAATTCATACCCTTCTTGACTACAAAACTAGATATACCCATGCCGAAAAACTTTTCCTAGCCTTAGTTTTCATCGCCACCAAACTCCGCCATTACCTACTCAACCACAAAACCTTCATCATTACTAATACTGACCCATTACACTATATGTATGCCAAACCTTATCAACATTAACATGCCACATGTTGGCTTATGCTTCTGGCCAACCTCAACCTCGAATTCATCCATCAAAATTCCATCAAGGGCCAGGATATCGCCAACCAATTGGCCGACGCACCTATTTCTAGGAATCAACCCTCTAACTTTGACTTCCCATGATAAGTCTATAGCTACCCTTTCCTTGATGAACCCGCTTACCAAATGACACTCTTCTTCGATGGCTCTAAGTGTCAACGTGGGGGTGGGGTTGGTGTTATCCTCATTTCGCTTGATGGTGAACCTATGCCTTTGTCTTTCAAACTCAATTTTGATTGTATAAACAATATTGTTGAATATGAAGCACTCGTATTAGGTCTCCAAGTTGTTTATGCCTTAGATGTTAAGTAAATCAACATCTTTGGTGATTCTCAATTGGTCATAAACCAAGTCAATGGTATATACCAGTGCCATAATGAGATACTTCAAAAGTATAAGCATCATGTAGACATACTTTTGACCACCTTTGACCATTATGCACTTCAAACCACCCCATGTTCTACCAATAAATTTGTGGATACCATGGCCTGCTTGGCTTCTCAGATACCTGCTTTGCCCGCTGACTCTAAAATATTTGTCACCATACAAAGGCTACAATCACCCTCTTATTTACCTCATGAAGTTTACTTTGTTGGAACCGTTGCCCCTGACCCACGTGACCTTTGGTATAAGCAATATGTAGACTATCTTTCCCTTTCCATTCTACCTACCGATCTCACTTGTAATGGACAATGTGCCTTTCTTAAAAGTGTCTCTTGTTATGTCATCATGGGTGGTCTTCTTTACAAACGTGGTTTCGATAGCATTCTCTTGTGATGCCTTACAAGTTATGAAATTCCCTATGCCATTAAGGAAGTCTATGATGGAATTTATGGACGTCACTTTAGTGGTCTCGCTAGTCGTAAAACACATTCTTCGCCTAGGATATTATTGGCAACCCTAAACCGTGATCATGTGATTATGTCAAATGTTGTATGAAATGTCAGCAACATGCTAATCTCCATCACACACCTAGTTATGCCTTACAAGTCGCACGAGACCTTTTTCCTTTCTCTCAATGGGGTTTGGATCTTGTCGGTGAGATCAACCCCATTCTTCACAACGCCACCAATGGATCATAACCGCTACCGAATATTACACTAAATGGGTAGAAGTCATTCCCCTCATTTCTACCAAAGCCGAGAAGATATGTGAATTCATCAACCATCACATCATTTGTCATTTCGGTGTTCCTCACTGCATTATCACTAATAACGGAAAACAATTCAAAAACAAAACCCTACGCAAACTATGTGACACTTTTGGCATCCAACTTAGTTTCTCATCACCTTATTACCCGCAAATCAATGGCCAAGATGAATCAACCAATAAAACCTTAAACAAAATTCTTATGAAGGTAGTCAACAATACTGGGAAATATTGGCATACGCACATTCCTTTCGCCTTGTGCACTTTATCGTACTAGTATTCACACTTCAACCGCTTCCACCTCTTTTCTCTAGTCTACTGATACTTGAGGTTGTCTTACCTCTCGAAGTCCAAATTCCATCTCTCTGCATCTCACTACAAGACATGCTCAATGACGATGAATTTCATGAGGATCATTTGCCACAACTTGATTTATTAGATGAGTTTCATCTTAATGCTCTTAACCATCTCCAAATATACCAAAAACATATCAAACATGCATATGAAAAATGTGTTCACGAACAAACCTTTCAAGTCGGTGACCTCATCCTAAAGGAAAATCAACATGTAACCAAAGAGGAGAAGAGTAAACAGGAAAAATTTGCTCCTAATTGGCTTGGATCATATATCGTTAACCATGCCTATGGATCAGGTGCTTATTGTTTGTCTTCCCTCGAAGGAAAACCTGAACCTGAGCCCCTTAATGCCTTGCATCTTCGACCATTCTATTGTTTATATCAAGTCCTCTCTCACTTTTGGTCAGTTGATCGCTCATTCCTTGAGCATTGTTCACCTTCCATATTACCCATTTTGAGGATCTACGACTAAACAAGAATCATGTGATTACCCGTCACCTTTTAGCCTTGTCTTCAATATGCGTACCATGGCTCTACTCATAGCATGATTCTCATGGATACTTTTTTCTTCTTCAAGATGAAATCCCATGGTCATCCATCACTCAAAACCACCTCTTTCATAGTTAATATTTGTGTGCTACGGTCTTGTCTTCTAAACAAGAACCTAATTTTCCTTTATAGTCTTATCCATGACTTAAACGTCCAAAAACAATAAGGGATACAACTCCTTGAGTCAAACTTCCAGCAAAAGATGACTCCCTCAAATGGGACATCTCTTCACGCTACTTCCACCATTATAAATAGACTACTCCCTTGAAGGACGGCTATATAAGGTCATTACAAAAATGTAATAAATATCCAGAAGCTTCCCGCATCGATCAGCTTCACGAAGACCTCAAGGAGATAATATATTCAGCCCATATAGACTTCCCACATCGATCGTCTATCAAAAAAAGATGAAATTTTCGTCATGGACTTGCCTATTCTTGATCCCGAGTTTCTTGTTCCGATAGACACTCTGTCATCATACACTAAGTTACGCTAAACCTCCCATTCCCACCTCCTTGCCTTTTTAGCCTAATTTCTTCTTTACTCAAGGGACTTGCTGCAAATGTGACATTTCGTGATCATGCGACTTTCTTCACCCTTAGAATGGTCCATTATGCAACGCCTTTAGGGTCTTATGTTCATAAGCCCCTCTTAGGTATGGATTGACTCATTAGGGTTCTTATCAAATTAAGCAGCTCTTTTACCACCTATTACCATTTTCCTTCCTCATTACTTATTGATTATCCTATACAAGACCCGATCCTCGACACCTATATTTAAAAATCACTCAACCATGCCTATGACCTAAAATTAGTCATGCCTATGACCTACATTCAACCATGCCTATGACCTACACTCAATCATGCCTATGACCTATATTCACCCATGCCTAAACACCTATCAATCCATTCCTTTCCTTCATCACAATCTTCCCTAGCTTATGGGAGAACTACATCGGCTTGAGGTCTCTTTTCGTCGGGACTATGTAGGCAACACTTCGAGGGCATGGGGCCCTTAGAGGTTAGCTCGACCACTCTCTACCCTAACCAATTCCCCCTTTCCCTTTCCTTTTCCTATTCACATTCTACCCTAGTTAGTTTCCTTTCTATATCAATAACTAGAAATTAAACCACACAAGCAACAATTGTTAAACATCTTTACCATCATAATTTACACATTCATTTCATCACATCTACCATTTCTCTACCATAATCATACATTTTCCTACAAATCATCTTAACACAATCCATACCATCACAAATTCCACACATTAATGAATTAGAAATTCAATCAACCACACAACCTGACTCGATCCATGCCTAGGACATGACTTGATCCTCATAATACCTCGCCTCACCAGGGCGTCCCTCGAATCTCGCCATGGGCACCATCTAAGGAGGTGTCATGGGTCTCACCATAATATGTGTCCTCTGACTTATCAATAAGGGTCTCGACTCACTCCACTGTACCTATACTGTATTCTATACCATGGGACCTCTGTCCCCAGCCTCTGCTTGCCTATCATGTTGGTGCATGCATAGCACTCTAGGCCGTAAGGCAATAATATGTGCTTGTGTAAGTGGCCAACCAACCCTCGCAACCTGCTACCTATGCTTGTAGGGTGACCACCTACTCCCTCCTCTCCATTACCTTGTGTGGGTACTTGCCTCCTCTGTAATGATGTGACTTGGGCTGAAGGGCCACCAAACATTGTGCTTATAAAGTGGCCACCTCTTCCTATGACCCCATCAATTGTCCCTGTAAACCTATCAACTTTCCTTGTAACTTGTCCCTCTAGATTGTGAGGGTGGCCACGTCTGGTTTTCCTAGTCTGGGTGGCACTGCTCGTAGTTGAGCTGCCCACCACGGTCTGTATCTGTCAGTGCACCCGACATCATCAATGTGTCGGTCCACTGGTGCCTCCTCCCATCTTTTCAACATGGTAGGTTGTGAAGGGGACATTAGCCTCTCCACGTCATCCCTCATGTACTATGGGAAGGGAGGAGGTATATCCTGCACTAGCCCAAACTGTTGTCTGACCCTATCTACGGGTATTAGCTCATGCTCTCCCGTGCGGCGCCCCTCTATCCATCGAACCAGCTCACGGCTGGTCTAACTCTATGGCCATCCACCCATATGATGGAAACCCCACATAGGGCCTCCAAATAATGTCCACGCCAGACAACCCCTCTGTGAGAGTGCCTATATTAGGCTACATCATGTGTAGCCACAGCGTGCTGCTGCAAAGCTTCCTAAAACCGGCACCCAGCGCACATAACCCACTTGAACAAAACCCATCTCGAATGCATCAGCCTGGGCATACCTAGGGCCTCACACATACAATGTGCTCGTATTCCCAATAGTGGAGAAGAAAGGTGCGGCAAAGGCCGAATCACCGTAATCTCCCGTATACCCACAACTCCTGTGAGGTATAACTACACCAAGTATGTTAGTGCCTAAGAAATTTGGGTCCTCTCCTCCATCATGTCGTGAAGAACCCCATCGACCAGATGGGAATCTCCCACCCTCTACATCGGCAGGCTGCAAAACAACACACTACCTCCATAATCAAAACTACTAGCCTCCTCCTGGATGGGTTACATACATCTCACCATAGCTTAGATTGACACTATGGAACCTCATCTCTGCCACACCCTCACTAAAAACTGTCAGCATCAACTCCTTGGAGGCCTCGAGGAGATAGAATACACATTTCGTCCCCACTATCGGTGAGCACAAGATCCGATAGACATCCTCTAGGGTGTGACTGTCACACTCACCACAAGAAATGGAATGTGTTGGTCGCTGCATCCCATTTATCGATGAGTGTGACCATAAGGCTAGGCTCCGTCATCTATATGTCTCGTAACATCTCACGCCTATCAAGTTGACATTCGTCACATGCCTCCACTCATCGGCGGTGACACTCAATCATACTTGACAAAGCATATAAAGGAGGTACACGGCCCCTCATCCATAGTGTTCTCTAGCTTACATCATCCACCACAATACAAACATTATTCAACTTTCCCATCAACCAACACCCTCAACTCCCCACCTAACCCCCGCAAGCCTAAAACCCTCCAACCTAAAACCTAAACCCCCAACCCTAACAAACCTACACCCTAAATTCACTGACCGACACTAGTCCATGTTAAACTGGCATCGGTTCCCAATACCTGACCGATGTCGGTATATTAAGATTGACGTTGGCCATACATGACCTCGATTCGGTCATTTTTCTCGTGCCCAAAGCCCGAAACCCTAATTTTCTTTCCCCCATTTCCCTACACACCTACCCAAACCTACCCCAAATCCCTCCCCAACCCTATTTCCTCTACCTATGACCTTTCCCACCCCGTCCTTCCTCAAAATTTTAACCACACATTTCAAATTCTCTACCCTGCCCAAACTGACCTACCCATTCCCTTCTTCTTATATCAAACAACAATGAATGGATCAGATCTTACCTCATCTCGACATCACCTCCATGGGGGCACGTCTGTCGTTGTGTTGGTGGTCCACCCGAGCCCTCCCCTGCCTCTCGCCATGTCAAATTCTCCCTCCAACCTCTCCACCAATCCAATCACTCTGCCTAATCTCGTGGGCCCATCCACCTGACTCCTCTCCCCACCTGGATCTCTCCACCTCACCTCGGTATGGTCCCATGTACTTTCCTCTCACCAAGCCACACAAGTCTCATGCTCTCGTCATTTTCCCAAAAGCCAAAACATACAAATGAATCTGTATTATACAATTTTTTCTTTTTATATACCCACGTCGACTTGACCAATGTCGGTTATACCTAAACCGACATCGGTCTTGTGCCCTAACACACGATTACTCGGTTATAGCCAAAATGACATCGGAAATCTACCCTAATAAACCATGATCACCTTACCTAGACCGTCACCGACTTACATGATGGCCATGACGCATCAATTACTGTCATACTCTTTCCTATACCTTTCCCATTTTCAACCAACCCACCTTGCTTTTGACCTTACCCACCCTTATCGCAACCTACCACCAAGCCTACATTACCTATACTTGTCCTTAATTACATTTAGGGACTTGTTATTTTACCTCGTACCTTGCCCTACCCATGCCGTGACCTCGCTACCTAGACCTAGAACATTGTTAATGACCTATGAACTCATGTGCTCGCTATACCTTGACACTTGTTACCCGTGTTGTTTGACCTAATGACCTTACCTTGCCTATTGTCGTGTCATTTATCTGACTCCCAACCTTTGGTGTACCGGAACATACCTAAACATTCCTGCACCTAACCTGTGATGTGCTTCCGCACCATATCCTATACCTTGGATACCGAATCACTTCAACCTTGTTCGGATAAACCTATCGACCTTGGACGATGTAGAGTTTGCAAAGCTCTTCACTGAACCGGCGTATGCAATTTATAACATGTGTGTGCATTTGACTACCACTACCTTTGACCCTGGCCCATTTACCTGTTTTCCTATCTTTGACCTCTACCCTTTCCCACATTCACCCACATCTACGCTCCTTTTTAGCCATATCCACCTTTTATCAAACCACTCACCACTTTTGTCTTCTACCTCACCAGTTCTTGGTTTGAGGGGGATCACCTTCACCCACGCTTGGGGCAACATCACCTTTACCCACACATGGGGCAACCACATCTTATTTTTTTTTTCATCGCTTACCAATACAAGCAACATAACAAAAAGGGGAAAAATGTAGACACCAAAATTGGGTCACACTCCCCTTGGTGCCCCATCGAATAACCAACCCAAACATACTCACCTAACCACACCCCTCCACACCACATTAATAATTAATTTAATTATTTTAATTAAATTAAATACCCATCCTCACAATATCCATTATTTTATTACCTTAATTGACCTAATTTCCACCTCACCTAGACATCTCATCCAACCACCTCACCCTAGACCTATTCTTGGCATGTTTCCATAACTAACAATAACTAAGTCTTACTTACCTTAATGAGCTAAGATTTGGTCTAACCCTAAAATCAATCCCTAAAATCTCTCTAACCACATTCCCACCCATTATAATGGAAGCTTCATTCGATTCACGAGAACAAAACTATCGGGGCCCAAGAAATTAAAAAAATCTACCCATTTTAGTAAACTTGGGAATCTCACCTTAACCGACGTCGATTACCCCTAAATTGACGCCGGTGAGTCGAACCCAAACAACCGTCGTCAGTTACCATTTATTCACCTAAGAAACCCTTTTTTGAGGTTGGCACATTCTGAGAGTAAGAAGGATGAGAGGAGAGATGCATGCAAGCAGAACTAGAGTCTTTTCATGCACCCAGGCATCCATAGCCAACAACAGGATAGAGCCAGAAGCATTAGCACTCATGGTAACATTCCGGAAGCGTCACTACTACACCAAGCTCCATTCCATCAACCGATCATCACCACCACCCAACCATTGGACCTACAACATTGGTAAGTGTTTTATCATTAATCATTTCCATTCTTATTATGTTCATAGAGTTGTTATCATTCCTGTTATTATTCTTCTATTAACATTCTCATCCCTCCATAGCCTTCTTTCTGAAAAACCCAAAAATCTCACCCACCCGTTTATCAGATCACCTATCCTAGCCCTTCCACCTCTCTGAGTGTTCTCAGTATCCCCACAGACCTCGCCATCTCCTTCTTTAGCCCCATCCAACCTCACCTAGCCTCTACAATAAGGTTTTCATTGAATTATTGTCACCCAACTGTACCGACACCGATTACCCATAACAGATCATCACTCTCTCTTAACCCTTATCAGTTATACCCAATAGACATCGGTCTCTGTGTTTTATACCCTACCCAAGAACAAAGCCAAACAACCTCCTACCAGTTGACCTAAACAACCCAGAATCAGACCCTGACCAATCCTAGTACCTTGACAGATACCTCATCCTTTAGATCCAACTATAGCCTAGCCTATTGTGATTGGATTTGCTTATTGTACTTGAATGAGATACCTAAATCATATCAACTATAGTAGGAATTTACTTATTTCTCGCATTAATTTGTTTTAAATAGTGGATTGATAGCCATCTAGGAAGTATCACACTTCCTAGAACTAGCATACGCTAGGCAGTCCATTGTCATATATCATTTAACTTCTCTTTTGTGGTCTTGTTTTCTATTACAAGTAGTTCCTCCTAGCCAAAAGGAAGCTCTCACAATTGGCATTGGGTCAAGAAGTCTAAACGCGCACATCAACCTCCAACCAACCCATTTAATAGGTATTCCTCCTAGCCCTTACCTTCGTCATTTCATCATTCAAAAACATAAAGAAAATGGTGAGACAACTCAAACAGCTAGAAAGTGCCCAAAAGATGCAAGTAAATGTAAAGACGATCGGGGCACACCGAATGGGACTAGGGTGCCTAGGGCCCCAGATCCTAGGCTAGGGTGCGCTAGTCGGTAATAGGAAATACATAGAGTGATAAAACAAACTAGGCGAGTGCAAGTGTAAGATAGAAAATATGATAACAAGAAATATAAAAATGGCCAAAGACATAGTTTAATTATCACTCTTTTCACTCAAGAACCATATGAATAGTCGTATGAGACCGAGACTAAATACTTTGACTTAAAGTGTGTGATTTAGTGACTACACAATGTATCAACCTGATGTCGGGGATATCATTTTTTTGGTCCACCCCATCTTTGCACTAATCTCATCTATGGTGGCATCGATCACCCTTCCTCCCGCATTGACACTCAACCACACACCAAACCTTATACCAATGGCTTTGACTTCCTCTACAACAAATCCTTTTCCTACACTTATCTCCATCGTTTTGCATGGAAAGGATTTGGAATGAGACGTTATGAACAAGGAAAGTATGACCTCATCATCGATCAATATTGTAATCCCCATGAGAAGTTTGGATTAGGGTTTAAGGAGAAATCCACCAAATCTATCACACCTTCTTCATCTTCATCTCTTATGGACATTGATTCCTCATCCAACTCTTCCCCATCCAACAAACCCATGGATACGGATGATATTGTGTCAATTTCTTCTAGCTTTTTTAATCTCTACGATCACATTGGGACTGCTTACTTATCAGTGTGAAGGTGAAACTAGGTCCCTTCCTCTTCAATTTTCTGATATGGTAGAAGAGTATTCCCCTATCATTGACATTCTTTAATGAATTGACAACGATTCCATTCTTTCCTACATGGGGGCCAAGGATTCCTATCTTCATAAGTCCTTACCTCCAAACACATATACTTTTCTCAACGAATCCACTATCAACATCAACATTGGAACTCTACAAGAACACTGAATCCTCAAAGTAGGTCAATCCTTTGATCCTCAATAACTTGAGTCTTTCATTTCCTTCCTCTCTAAGTATAGTCAAGCCTTTGCATGGTCCTATGCCAACATGTCAGGCCTTGATCCTTCTATCTTTGTTCACAACATCATTACCATCCCTAATGCTAAGTTGGTTAAGCAGAAGCTTCATCGCATACATCCCCATGTTTCCCTCCTTGTTAAAGAGGAGTTACAACACCTTATTTCTTCCAGACTTCATTGTTCTTATCGATTATCTATAGTGGGTTTCCAACATTGAACTGTTCTGCAGAAGACCTCTAAAAAACTTCGTATATGCACTAACTTTTGAGATTTAAATCTCACTTACCCAAAAGATGACTTTCCTCTTCCTAACATTGATCAACTCGTTGACCTCACCACAGACATAAGATGTGTTCTCTTATGGACGGCTTTTCTAGTTACAATCAGATCTTCATCCCACCTGAGGACCAACATAAGACTTCTTTCATCACCCATTTGGGGACCTTTTGTTATCGTGTCATGCCCTTTGGTTTAAAAAATGTGGGGCCACCTATCAACATGTTATGACTTACATCTTCCATGATCTTATCCATAAAACTATAAAGGACTACGTCGATGACCTCTTGGGTGAATCCAAGTGTCGGTGGGATCACCTTTCCATCATTGAAATCATCTTTACATGTCTTATCCAATTCTTCCTTCATCTAAATCATGTCAAGTGTGTTTTTGGAGTTCTAATTAGAAAAATCCTTGGCTTCATTGTTTCTATTAGGGGTATTAAAGTTTACCCCACCAAAATCAAATCCATCCTCGAGATGCCTCATCTTTCTAATATAAAGTAGCTTTGCAGTCTTCAAGGTTGACTCCAATCTCTCTGTCACTTTGTCTCACAACTCTCTGATTGTTACCAACATTTTCATCATGTCCTTCACAAAGACATTAACTTTCATTGCGATGAAAACTATCAAAATTCCTTTAAGGAATCTTAAGTAGTATATTTTATCCTTGCTGCACTCACACCTCCATGTAAGGGGGAGACATTCCATCTTTATATCTCTGTCACTGACCATGATTTGGGTGCCATGTTGGCACACCACAATGAGCAAGGTAGGGAGCAGGTTGTTTATTAAATTAGTTGCATTCTTCACGAATATGAGACCCACTACAGTGAAGTTGAAAAGTTGTATAACACCCTCTTCTTTGCCACCTCCAAACTTCATCATTATCTCCTTAACCATAAAAACTTCATTGTCACTATATTTCATCCTCTTAAAACCATGTATTCAAATCCTTATCATAACAACCGCATCACTCGATGGCCGATGCTCATGATCAAGTTTGACATAGAGTTCATGTCTCATAAATCTATTAAGGGTCATACCATCGTTGATCAACTAGATGAAGCCATTCTTCCGAACACTCATCTTCCTCATGGACAATTCCCATAAAAATCTATCTTCACCATTGATCATGAGTTTTCTCCCCTCCGCATGACTAATTAACTAAAATGCGAAATATTATAGTGTTGATCAAAGAAAACACTTAGTTGAACTTGCACACAAAGTCTACGTGGAAGAATAACACATGAGCAAAGGTGTGAAGGTATAGGAAGGTGTCACGCGTGGAGGTGTAGAGTCAAACTTTCAGACTTAGCTGATTTTGGAGATCAGGTCTATTCTTAGAGATTGGCGTGCAGAGCACACAAAGTGATGCTGAGACTTGCGCACCACTCTTCATGGAGATTTTTGAAGAACATGTCAACTCACTCTTGCATGGGTATAAGCTAAGAATATATCCATCACTTTAGTTAACTATCAACAATCTATAGATAGCATACTTACATGTATGGCTATAGTTGTAAAAGGCGCGTGGTTGTTATTAGCATGCAACCTATTTCTAGTAGAGTTAAGTGGTGAAGGGCTAGTTCCCCACCCTATATATATGTAATGAATTACTTAGTAAAGAGAGATATATACAGAGACACATGCTTTGAAGGATGAGAGATATATGAGTACATGAGACTAGATAATTGTAACAGATCCATGCATGCACATGTTTGGTATTGTATGAAGCTTTTGTACTATTGGTACGATGAATATATAAAGAATATTGGCCAAACAACAGTGTTTGATATGTTTTGTCAATATATATTATTGTTATCATGATGATTTACATTTAAGCGCTTATAGATCTAGTTCAGTATAATGATGAATAGATGGATTAGTTACTAAAAATATATGTTTACTACTTTATCATGCCACCATTCTACTACAACAACTCTTAAGAGGGACCCGGTACCTTTGCATGCTTCGGGTGAGTGCTCAACCTAGGCTGAGTGATGTGCCAGCGCATGACTAGGTGTTAACTAAGAATTCTAGGCTGCATCATTGGTTCCATTGCCGGGACCTCTTTTTCAGTTGTTTTCAGAATGGTTCGTGATGAAGACATACTTGGCTAACTTTGGCGAGCGTTGAAGAATGGATTCACGATTTGGAGGAAGAATACGCATAGAGGTTTGACACTGGATCCGGATTTAGTGCACACACTTGGGTAGAGCAGAATCTATATGATAATTTATACAAAATCTTCTTTGCTATCTTTCCAGTAGAATTGTATGAATGGTTGACTACATATGCATCTAAGTGGAATTGGAGGTATCGCACACTTGTTTAGACACAGGAGGAATTTCAAACACTATATGATGCTAACCTGAGCTAGACTCGCGCGGTAGATACCTAGGTTTCGTGGTGTCCTAAACAACTATATTTTGGAGTATTCAATTTCGACTTATTCGTGCCCGGAGGTAGCGGAGTTCCAGTTCCTATGATATCCTAGAGGACGTATTTACAAGGTATTCCACTGGCAATCAAAATACTAATGGTAACGTTGAACTTGGAAGCTAAACCCATGGAAAGCTAAAAGAATCTCCATGCGTGGGGGTAGGAACAGGATTGGTGAAAGATGGCAGACCTAGTGGCAGCATGGCAGAGGGAAGAGAGGCGGCTGAAGTATGATGAGGCGCGTGAGAGGGAATTATGCAAGAAACAAGAAATTACAGAAATGGATGGTGTTGTGGAGAGAGATGGCTCATGAAGGATTTGAGGCTCATGGGGAGGAAGAAGAGCAAGAGCATCAGGAACTCCCCCATCTAGGAAAGCATGACAGAGAACCCTCTTTGGCCTCACATGGAAGCACGCCAGTAGATATGACCTGGGCCGCAGGCGCGCATCTAAGCCAACCTGTTGACCTAGCCCTTGCGCTTGGTTTTCCAGTATCTAGTACAACATGTAAAAATAGTTTTAATTTAGGAAGTAAAAGCACAGAAATAGGTCAGAAAAAAAGTACATCAATGGTAGCATAGATAGCTTCGTTATTCTTTGGGGGTACGTTTTCAGGCTCATCATCTGCATAGAATATGAGTGCGCCAAGTGTGGGATTCACCTCTGGAACTGGACTACTTCACAGACTGTAGGGGTCTAGTATAGTACCACTGTTGGGACATAGGGAGTGCATCCATGGGCCCTATTCCAAATCTTGGAGGAGGATCGGGTGGTTTGGGCAGTTCTAGTTCTGATGGTTTGGGTGGTTTTGGAGGAAGAGGAAACCAAGGAGGTTAAGGTCGGGTGGTCAAGGCCCGCACCCCTAAAACATTTATATGGAGATGTCCCTTCATCTCCCGTATAAAGAGGTATTGAGGATGCTTTGTTGAACATGTTCATATGTGTGAAATATTGTGGCACACGAAAGGTATCATGGCCTCTAAGCGCAAGGCAAGTCAATTTGCTACTACATTACAGTACACGCGCACAACTGGTATAGGAAGTTTGATCCCAATCAAACTTGTATTGACTATGCAGCATTAAAAGATGCTTTCTTGAAAGAGTTCCATATCCCAGAGTTTGAGTAGAAGAGTATAAGTGTACTCAAGGATATAAAGCAAGGCACTACTGAGAGTGTACATGAGTATGATGCCCATTTTAAAACGCTTCTATCCAAACTCTCTTATGACATTCATGCAAGTCAACATGCACAATGGTTTGTCGGGGGATTGATTACCCCATTTCAAGAGCACTGTCACATAAAACTTATACCGACCCATGTGAAGCATTGGAGGCCGCTTTACGCTACTTGGCAAGCAGTTGGGAGTATTGACACTAGAGTTAGTCCATTTTTAGAAGCTTAGATAGCAGCTATGGCAAAACAGTTTGAAAAATTATCAGCAAACTCAGCTCATGAAATGCGCTTTGGAATCAGTGTATGAGATTGTGAAGTGGAAGGCCATACCAAGGCTAGTTGTCCCCACAGAATCGTACGTTCGTTGTTGTTGGACTGTGAGATTTGTCCATGAATCATGATGCTAGTCACTTCCCCTACTACAACACATGATCAAAAAGAATGTATCCTCCTTTTCTAAAATTTGTAGGTCCACAACCCATGATACTAAGAATTGTAGATTGATTGGCCGGATCCATGATGCCATTGATATTAGGGTCAGACAGGTGAGTGTGGCTAATAATTCTAAAGGGAAGAATGAGCATCAAGATAGGGATTATAATAAAACGCAGCTATGACAGGAATGATGGAAGGTTTGAAGGGGTTCATGAAAGAGGATGAGGATATCAAGGCGGATATGAAGGATGAGGCCAAGGTGGAGAAAGGAGTGAATTCCCTCGAGGAACTTGCTATACATGTGGTTCACCTGACCATTATAGGCATGAATGTCCGTAGAATATTTCCTGTTCATTTTGTGGAAAGGGGCATAGTTATGAAGAGTGTCCGGATTTGTATAAGCATCTTAGTAAGCAACACAAGCAAGAAAACAAGGGCGCAGGGATGGTTAGAATCTAGCATGTGATAGAGAATCAGTGGATGCCCAAGTTAACACCAGAACCTAAGGCGGTAATAGTCAAGATAACCACACGAGCTAAGGTGGCATGTGCAAGAGAGGTGTCAGCAAAAACCGACAATCACTAGGGAGGAGGTTTTGCATGCTAGGTATCCAGATCTAGCTCATCAGAAAGAAGTCTATTAGGAAACGATGGAGGTCCTTAGAAGCCTTCAAGGTGAGATACAAGGTTTGAAAGAGTAGTCTTGGAAATTGGAGCACAAGGATACAAAACAAGCCCATCGGATATTGACGACATCAGAGAGGTATGTAGAACATTGCACCAAGAGAATATTATTCCTTTATTAGGAAATTGGTTGAAAGGGAATACTCTACATGTGGGAACTGAGACTAAAAGACAAATACTTCATGTGAATCTTCCCCTCATAGCATTGACTACGATAAGGAGATCACTTTGAATGTTATTGTGGACGGGTGGCTGTTGAGCAATATTTTGATTGACACAGGTGCGGAAGTAAATGTACTTACATTAGATGTGTGGGAACAAATGGGGAGACCCCCATTGCAGCCATCATCTAATGTATTGTTCATGGCAAATAGAATGAAAGCTACTCCCATAGGAGTTTTGAAGGATGCATCTATCACTATACAAGGGGCCAAGTTCACAGGAGACTTTGAAGTGCTAGCACTTGCGAAGTAGATAGCTTCCCAGCTTTGCTTGGGTGCCCTTGGTGTTATGTAAACAATGTTGATTTGAGGTTTAACAAGGGGTATATCAACTTCGAGAACAAGGAGGAAAGGGTTATAATACCGTTGACAGATGGGAAATCCATGCCATATGTGGAACCTTTAAGCGAAGAAGACTTGAATAGAATTTATATACGCGCTATTCGGGACCCAGAAGTCCATGATCCCTCTAAGGAAGGAATCCTTCATTGGGAAGATTCTCAGTCAATCAGCGATACTACTAGTGTTGCTTGTGATAATTGGGCTCATGACACTTATGAACTGGTGGGGCACAAATTTAAGCATGCGGTTGCTTGCAAAAAGGGTTTTCACTCTGTTCGATGTATAGGTCACTCAGTACCCGCTATACTAGATCCGAAGATTTGGCTAGGTTCTTACAGGCCATGGAAACAAATTGGGATGACCAGCTTAAACAACGCACTATGTTGTCATATACTTTGGGCGGGACAGCTGCGCACTGGTGGGTGGTCCACAGGGATAATCTCTTAGAGTGGGGAACGATTAGGACCGCCTTATCAACCAGGTTTTCAAGAAGTAATGCACCTACAAAAATTTTCCCTTATCATGGTGATCAACCTACTCAACATCATATCCAATAGTGTGAGAGACTCTGGACAGTAGGACAGGAAGCATTACCACCCTCACTTTGGGTGCATTGGTTTTATTCTACTCTACAAGGTTACACGCGTGCTTGGTATGTATATGCTAAATTACATCGCGACACTGGCAATTGGCAAACTTTGACTGCAAGGATGATCCAAACTTTTGACTTCTTTTCATCTACACCACCAGTGAACACAACTTTAAGCTTTATCAAGCGCTTAACCATGGGAGATAGTGGGAAAGTGGAAGAACTTATTCAGGAATTATTTGGTGAGACAGAGACAGGGGCACATTTTACGATGAAGAAGATGATATCATATTACTTGAGCGCGCTTCTTTGGAAAAAGATAAGGGGAAGATGGTTTACATAATTGATGAGGAGGAAGTTGAGCACTTGGATGTGGATCATTCACATGGAACACGTGAAGTGTTAGCCAGTGTGGATGTAGATGTGCGTGCATATATCATGAACCTATGAAGACAACAAAGGTCAATATAGGCACGTAAGCTGAACCTAAGGAGGTGATAATTGGGGATTACTGGTTAGAATCAGAGGTAGCAAAGATCATAGAGTTACTTCGAGACTATGAGGACTTATTCCCAAGAGGATACCATGAACTTAAAGGTGTGCATATATCACTCGGAGAAATGAAGATAAAGCTCAAGGAAGGTGCGTGCCCTGTTAGGAAGTGACCATATCGGATGAATCCCAATTTGCACGAGAAAGTAAAGGAGGAGATTGACAAGATGTTGAAATCCGGATCATTCGACCATTGGATGAATCAGAATGGGTCAATCCTATGGTGATAAGCATCAAAAAGGATGGTAGGATTCAAATTTGTGTTGATTATAGAGATTTGAATGCAGCATGTGTTACAGATCCCTTTCCTACGCCATTCACGGAGGAAATATTAGGAGTGGCTGGGCGAGATATATTCATTTACAGATGGGTTTTCAGGGTATCATCAGGTTAGGATTGCCCCGGAAGATCAAGAGAAGACCACCTTCACTACTGAATGGGGAAGCTTTGCCTATACTATGATGCCCTTTGGATTGAAGAATGCACCTGCTTGTATTTTCAAGGATAGTGGTACAAGCCTTCAAGGATTTTATTCATAACTTTTTACAGGTCTATCTTGATGATTGGACCGTTTATGGGCTAATTAAGGATCATTGTGACAATCTGCACTTAATGTTTGAAAGATGTCGACAGTTGAGTATCTCATTGAACATCAAGAAGTGCATCTTTGCTACTCCCTTTGGCACACTTTTAGGACACATTATCTGCAAGGAAGGGTTGTTGGTTGACCCAGCTAAAGTTGCAGTCATCATAGGCTTGAAAGTGCCAGCCAGTCAACGTGAGGTGTGGGATTTTGGGTCATACAGGGTATTACAGGAAGTTTATAAAAGGGTATGTAAAAGTTTCCATGCCCTTGGAGGAATTACTCAGGGGAAAAGGTACATTTCTTGGGGAGTCACAGCAGCGCGCATTTGAGATATTGAAGGAGAAACTTACTATCATGCCTATCTTGCACTTTCCTTCATGGGATAAACCTTTTCATGTTCATGTGGACGCCTCTCAGACAACCATTGTGTCTTCTTAGCTCAACCAGAGAAAGTATTATGGATCATCCCATTTGCTTTGCTAGTAGGAAGTTGACCCTGCATAACAAATTATACCACTACAGAGCACGAGGCCTTGTCTATGATCTATGCCTTGCACAAATTTTGTCGATTTGTTGGCTACACCATTTGTGTTTTATACAGATCACATGGCATTAAAGTATTTGGTGAACAAGCCCGTTTTACAGGGCACATATGTATGCGATGGATACTCTTATTTCAAGAGTTTGACTTTACAGTTGTGGTAAAACTAGGTAAAAGCAATTCTGACCGGATCACTTGTCTAGAATTCAATCAGGAGAAGAGGCACAAATAATAGAAGATACCATGCCTGATGCATAGCTATATAGGTTATAGCATGTGTCATCAGAATTGGAGGACATTGTTGTCTTTCTAAAGACTGGTATGGCACCAGAAAGCATGAAAGCTCTAGAGAAGAAGCAACTTGCTATTCGCACGGCACCATTCATGTTAATCAGTGGTGATTTGTACAAATTAGGTAGAGACAAGGTGTTATGCCATTGTGTATTGGAGCATGAATGAAAGGATATAATGGAAGAAGCACATGGTGGTATTGCAGGTGGCCACTATGTAGGTGATGCAACAACACGTAAGATCCTACTTGTTGGTTTGTGGTGGGAAACATTGTACAAGGATTGTAAAGAGTATTGTAAGACATGTGACCATTTTCAACGTCTCGGTCGACCAGGACAAAGGGATGAGATGCCTCTTCGACCAATTACAAGTGCAGAACCCTTTGAGAAATGGGCAATTGACTTTTTCGGGCCTATTTCACCAGTTGTGCGTAGGACTGGATCACGCTATATCATCACTTGTACAGATTATCTTACCCGATGGGCAGAAGCAGCACCTACAAAGGACTGTATAGCAGCTACAGTAGCAAGGTTCTTATGGGAGAATGTTCTTACAAGGTATGGTTGTCCTTTAAGTTTAACAAGTGATAGGGGCACACATTTTTTAAATGAGACAATACAAATTATTTTAGACGAGTTTATGGTTGCCCACCATAAAACTACACCCTATCACCCTTAGGCAAATGGGACTGTTGAGGCTTTTAACAAGATTTTGAGCCACACATTGACCAAGATTTGTGATGTTGGAAGGAAAGATTGGGATGATAAAGTATCTGCTATTCTTTGGGCTTATAGAACAACATACAAAAGATTGAACAAAGCCACACCTTTTCAATTGGTGTTTGGCGCGGAAGTTGTTCTTCCTATAGAATTTATGTTACCTTCTTTGCGCATTGTGCGCGTTGGAGGTCTAGCTGATGAGCAAGCCTTGGAAGAATGGATTGCGAAGATGGTTTAACTAGATGAGCACCAAGCCATCACACGCTGGAGTCAGAAACATGAAAAAGCGTGCCAAAAGGCATGGCATGATCAACACATCAGGGATAAGAAACTTGCGGTGGGACAAATGGTACTTCTGTATGACTCCAAGTTTCTGTGCCATCCAGGAAAGCTCAAGGTGCATTGGTTGGGGCCATATGTTATCACTCATATACTTGAGTCAGGTGCTTGCCAGTTAGAAACAATTGATGGCACAAGGTTGCCCAGTTACTTTAACGGGAGTAGGTTGAAGCCCTACTATAAATAAGTCTTCTTGGTGTTTGTAATAAGGCAGTATTGCCAGATAAATTAGGTTTCCCTTTATGCATTTCCTTAATGTATTTCTTTCATCGTCACTATGCTTTGTCAATTTAGCTCTTGTTTGTGTAATAAGCACGCTTGTGTGCATGAAGCTAACTACAATATGAAGCATGTTGATGCGCAGAGGACTGCACATCCTTTTCATGTGGGGTGGATTGTTGGTGACTCTCAGGTATATGCTACGAAGATGTCATGTTGTGGGTGTTGAGAAAGAAGGTTGCTAAGGGTAACTGACAAAAGATTGCTTCTCAAGATAAGAAAGGATGAAGATGGATGACGGAACGTATAACACGAGGTAAGGTAAGCGGCCATGGTAACTACCAGAGATGATGCAGTGATGAGGTACTCGGGTGCTAGGGTGCACGCTAAAGAGAAGTATGTGACAAAGGGTAAAAGGGCGTGCTAGAAGGCTATAGTGTTTGGCGCGAAGGTATACCACGTGGAAATGATAAAAATGGGTCATAAATGAGGAGAATTTGGTAGGTGGAGGAGCAATTAATGCAATGAAAAGTAGAAATCTATATAAGGATGGGATGTAATTTCATTTTTACCGTTATGACTATAAGAATTCGACAAAGAACCTACACTGAAGTGCTAAAGTAAAGTGATTCAAAGTATGAAGCAAGTGAACCAGGCACGGAAGACAGATCTGTTTATTGGAAGGGCTTGAATCCCCTAGGAAAAGGGTTTGAATGAAGTAGAGTAACGAAACAGAGCTAGGGTGCGTGATTTTGCGATTACAAATTAGGGCACGGTTGAATCGGGTTAGGGTTTGAAGCAAACTACTCAAAACACACAAAGAATCGGTCTAGAAAACAAAACCTACAAAGAAGAATGGCACCAAAGAAGAAAGCAAAGACCAATAAAGGAAAAAAAGAAGGTGGTGGTGGAAGAAGAAGAAGAGATGGCCCTAGAAAGTAATTTTTCCGAAATGCAGTACCCTGAGGAAGTTATTGTGGGCCAAGAATGGGATACCCACATCCGACAAAGTAAGATAAGTGAATATAATCACCGGACCAATGAAAACTAGAAGAAGCTAGATGACCTGCTCACTTCTCGAATGAACAGGCGAACTGAGGACGACATGCCAATATATGATGATGCCAGGGAAAGGCTACTGAAAGGGAATGGTGTCTACCAGCTATATGAGCTCCCTTACTTTGGAAAGTATGCACCTTTGTATAGATGGTTGATGAGCCGAGTCCATGAGGACTTTTTCTACTTTGCAGGATGGAGGGTAAGATTGACACCCATTCTGATTGCCACAGTAACTAGATTAAGGGCAACAGTGAAGATATTAAGATTGACCTAGCTGACAAGTGTCATCTTGGAGACACAGAAAGTGTTGGGCTATCAGAAAGGACCACGCGGAATGGACATTGACAAGCTGAAAAATTATCCAATAGTAATGCAGTGTAGCACACTGGTCACAAAATTGAATGACCAAGAACGTTGGTCCCAAGTTAATTCTATGTGGTTACATGTGGCAAAGCGCATGTCAGAAGGAACCACTTATAACATTGTCGGCTTCATTACAGAGTAGATAGTAGAGGAAGCGTGCGTGGGAAATAAAATAAGTTTTGGTTGTATCTTACTAAGTTTAGTCTTCATGGAGATTGGGGTACCAGATGGCCCAAAAGAGAACATATGGGAATACCCCATGAATCATAAGTCTCCAACTAAATGATTCAGCAAGTATCTTTGCAAGGGGTCAATGATGGAGGAGGTGAAGGAGCGCGCAGAGATGTGGTATGATAGGCTCCACACGGCGTTTGAGAGGAATGGCACATACCCAAGGATTTGCCTTCGGTCCTTGGGAAGCAGGTACAGTTTGTAGTCTACCAACATTTCTATATTGCACGCTTTCCAATGGTAGATGGGTCGTGGAGCCCCAGTGCAAACTACCTTACGCATTTCCCACGTAATACTTCCAAGCTATAGTTCATCGGTTCACCAACACACGGAGGTTAGTGTTTAACACAGACAAGGTGGACTGTGAATACCATACCCTGTGGAAGATGTATGGATATCTGGGGAGGAATGCGTACAATGAGAATAATATCTCAGAGATTCTGAGCATTAAGCTAGAAACACTGGCCATTGTGGATATCGGGGCCGCGCTAATATATCTCCAACTGAAGCCCAAAATGGAGAATAACAAGTATGTGGAAAATGAGTTCGCACTTCCAGGGCCACCAAAGGGGAAGCATACCATGGAGAACATTCCGGCACCTAGGCCCTCTGAACCCAAGCAAGATGATGAGGAAGAGGATGAAGAACACAAGGATAGTGGTGGCTTGGTGTGAAGGAGGAAGCAACCATCTGGCCAAGAGAAGGAGCACGTGATAACTTCCCAAGGAGAAGGAGTTACAGGGGAGGAGCAGGGCGACCAAAGATTTAAAAAGGTATTTAAGTGCACAAGGGTGCAAGGAGAAACCCCATGCAAGTGAAGGAGCCAGAGGAGAAGAAAAGAAGAAAACTCAGGCTAAGTGAGGAAATAGAAGAATCTAAGGAGAAGGCACCTTCATCTCCAGTGGAAGAAGAGCCTCAACACAAGGAGGAGAGAATGGAAGGAGAAGAAGGGGATCAATCAGAGGCTACACAGGACAAGGGTGGGGATACATCTAGTATTCCTAACCTTGATGTAGCCATTCCCAGAGGACCCCAATCCTGTCGAACAGGGGAGGATGCCAAGGCACATACCATGGGGTATGTAGAAGACCCAAAGCTGATTATTCACGCTCGGTTTTAGAGCACCATTAAGCAAAAGGATTTATTCGGATGGGCACTCATGGATGAGGACAAGGTGACTCTGCGCACAAGGAAGTAGCTTTCATGGTCTATGCACACGCATATGGACGAGCCCAACTTTGATGTCGGTGAAGAATCATGCACGTCAAGACGGTTGAAGAAGGCACCTGAAACGTGCCACATGACAATTAAGCCAACGGTGATGTCAGACGAGCAGGTGAGCAATGCTCTAGTAAAGGTATCTTCTGAAGTAGCAAGAAGAAACATTGATAAATCTGCTACCATTAAGGCGCTAACGGAGAAATTGAAAGCCAAGGATGTGGAGATAGCACCTAGTACAAGAAAAGGATTTGATCAGAAGAAAATATGACACTTTTGTTAATATGGTAAAGGAAATTGGAGATGATGTTCTAAAGGTATGCCCACATCTAGAATCCCAGTACCAAAAAGAATTTCCTTCTGTGATGCACTATGTAAAAACAATGATAACATTAGTGTTGGAGGATGAAAAGGTGCATGTATCAACATAGTCCAAGGACCCTGGGGAAAAATCAGAGAAAGTGCAGGCTGTAGTAGCAAGGAAGATTGCTACGTATGAAGGCCTACTACAAGCCACCCATGATGAACTAAAGAAAGCTGATCATGCGCTAACAATATGCACAGCCCCAGATGCGTTGATCGCGGTGAAAACATTGGAGGAGGAAAATGAGGTCCACAAGGCTATGAAGGATGCTACCCTAGGCCGTGCTGAATGGTTAGTCTGGTGAAGCAAAAGTGTGAGGCACTAGCTGCAGCATAGGCACCGCATAAGGAGAGGTTAGAGGAGCTTGGAAAGCTCATTTCTCAAAAGATGGATGTATTGGAAGGGGTGCAAACCTCTATGTCAAGCGTAATGCTTGTGATACAAAATGAGCAAGGGAAACTCACTATGGAAGAGCTACAGTCTATCATTGTAGATGTGCCTAAGATGGCAGGAGTGGTGTTAACGGTATGGGAGAACCTAGAAGTAGATATCAAAGAAGAATATCCAGAGTTCTGCTTTAGGATGAAATAGAGGGGCTTGAGGCTTGAACAATTTTGTTAGTTGTGTATACCTTATTCAAAATTTATCCATTCTTTATTTATTCAACCATTCTTTATTTATCCATTCTTTGTGTAAGTTTTGGACATCGCCATTGTTAGGGGTGACAATGAGATTAGTGTGGGGTAATGTTGATCAGAGAAAACACTTAGTTGAACTTGCACATAAAGTCTGCGCGGAAGAACAACACAGGAGCAAAGGCGCGAAGGTATAGGAAGGTGTCACGCGCGGAGGTGTAGAGTCAAACTTTTAGGACTTAGCTGATTTTGGAGATTAGGTCTATTCTTAGAGATTGGCATGCAGAGCACACAAAGCGATGTCGAGACTTGCGCACCACTCTTCGTGGAGATTTTTGAAGAACATGTCAACTCACTCTTGCATGGGCATAAGCTAAGAATAGATCCACCACTTTAGTTAACTGTCAATGATCTATAGATAGCATACTTGCATGTATGGCTATAGTTGTAAAAGGCGCGTGGTTGTTATTAGCATGTGACCTATTTCTGGTAGAGTTAAGTGGTGAAGGGCTAGTTCCCCACCCTATATATATGTAAGGAGTTAGTAAAGACAGATATATATATAGAGACACATGCTTTGAAGGATGAAAGATATATGAGTACATGAGACTAGATAATTGTAACAGATCCATGCACGCATGTCTGGTATTGTATGAAGCTTTTGTACTATTGGTACGATGAATATATAAAGAATATTGGTTGAACAATGATTATCGATATGTTTTGTCAATGTATATTGTTGTTATCATGATGATTTACATTTAAGCGCTTATAGATCTAGTTCAGTATAATGATGAATAGATGGATTAGTTACTAAAAATATATGTTTACTGCTTTATCATGCCACCATTCTGACTACAACTCTTAAGAGGGACCCGGTACCTTTGTGTGCTTCGGTGAGCGCTCAGCCTAGGCTGAGTGATGTGCCAGCGCAACTAGGTGTTAACTAAGAATTCTAGAATCCATCTTCACCATTGATCATGAGTTTTCTCCCTGCCCTATATATATGTAAGGAGTTAGTAAAGACATATATATATATATAGAGACACATGCTTTGAAGGATGAAAGATATATGAGCACATGAGACTGGATAAATCTATTAAGGGTCGGGCCATCGTTGATCAACTAGATGAAGCCACTCTTTTGAACACTCATCTTCCTCGTGGACAATTCCCATAAAATCCATCTTCACCATTGATCATGAGTTTTCTCCCACCCTATATATATGTAAGGAGTTAGTAAAGATAGATTTATACGAGACACATGCTTTGAAGGATGAAAGATATATGAGCACATGAGACTGGATAAATCTATTAAGGGTCGAGCCATCGTTGATTAAATAGATGAAGCCACTCTTCTGAACACTCATCTTCCTCATGGACAATTCCCATAAAAATCCATCTTCACCATTGATCATGAGTTTTCTCCCCTCCGCATGACCGATTAACTAAAATCTGAAATATTCTACCGTAATATAATGTTATAGGAGGAGGAAAATAACCGAATAAAGGAAGTAATAAAATATTGAAATACTACCCAAGAAATCTAAGCAATGAAATGTAAAATCCTAATGTGTAAATAGGGTTAAGAAGGACTTAGCTAATTCAATGATGTTGCGGACGTGTGTTGTAGTGGAGACCGGATGAAAATGAGGAGGAAATCTTCACACACGAAGCTTGAAAAAGTGCGATCTGGGTACCGTGCCCGCTAGATTGGGGCGTCTGGAGAGGGTTAGGGATGCCCTAGTTTGATATATGGGTGCCCCGTCCGGAGAAATGACCAAAAAACCTCCTCTGAGGTGTCATTGAGTGTTTGACTGTGTTCGCTTCCTATCGTGTGAATGTCGTTGTATGATTGCCAATGTTGCTATAAACCTGCAATGAAGAATCACCTGCAAAACCCCAGGTAAAGCATCAAAACCCTAAAAAAGAAAGATGCATATGAATGGGTTGGACTATCCTCAACTACCAAATTGATGGACTTATCATTGAGTGTTACACTACATCTCAGACCCAATGTAGTTCTAGGTTTGTGTGTGTGGAATTGTGCCCTAGGTGTTCTTGTGCTAGTTGTACTTTATGAGGTAGCAAGCAAAAACTAGATGTAGAATGTATTGGATAGATTTGATGCAAACCTAAAAACCTAGGCATTCATGAGATAAATCTCCCTCATTTAACGGTGAGGCTCCCATGTAATATGTTTATCAATTTAGTAAGTGTGAATCCTAATAACTATTTTCGAGTTTTTACTTTAATTCCCTCGAACTTATGAACCACAACCGTTTGGGAAATTTTGTAGTAAGTAAGTAGTAGCTATTTTTTGGAAAATTTATCAAGGCGGGAAATAATAGAATTTAGGAAAGAAGAAAGGAAGATATGTTGATTTAACCAATAGCTTTCAAAGTTGGTCTCATCCACACAAATTAAATAAACAGATAAAACTCACAACATTCAATAGTAAAGGAAATGAATAGCTTATAACCTAGATCTAAGATAACACAAAGTTTATCTAAAACCTTAAATAGAAGTGATAAGCAAAGCACCGTAGACAAAAATTTCTCTGGAAATCCACCTTTTATTCAATTCCCCAACTTTCATAGAAATCACACCAAGGGTTTCAACACAAAGTCTGACAAACTCAAGAATGCTCTTGCTAAACAAATTCTAATGATCCAACCCGTAGGCTCTTCCTCTATTTATAGTGCATAGAGGGCAAATACAAATAGGAAACTATAAATGAACTCCTGCATGTGGAAGCTATAAAGGAAACAACTGGCAATATTTCTCCTAGAATTCCTCTCTACATGACATGTATCCAAGACTAAATCAAAGCATTGCATGATGTCCCGCCACCTATTCTTAATCAAAGGACCTTTTCAAAAACTTGAAGTAATAGATTTTAACCAATTACTTTTAGTTTTACAATTTTGTCCGATAAAATAAGAAAGAAGAGAAGAAAGAGGAGAAGAAAGAAGATATGTAAGATACCCCGAATGTAATAAATGTGTGCATGGAAACAATACACTCTATCCTATGAAGTGTGATTTAGATGAACCAACCAACCTTGTGTGCCTTGTGATGTAGCTAGATGGATGCAAATGTAGTTACAGATGCCTTTGATGGTTGCAACCTTAGGTGGTGATAGTAAGTGCTTAGTTCTTGGTACCTCATTATGGCCACATAAATTTATATTTATATGTTTCTCTTGCTTTAAATTCGTAATCAACCCTAAAAAGGCCGACCACCAAAAATATAAGAAAATCAAATGGCTAGAAAGTACCCAAAAAGTGAGAGGAAAGTGTAAAGAGGATTAGGGCACCCGGGGGACAATGGCACCTAGGGCGCCCCAATCCTGGCTAGGCACCCTAGTCAAAAATAGGAAAAACATAGTATGAGAATACATATTGGGAAAGTATGGGTGAAAGATCAAAAGTAGCAACAAAAACAAAGCAAAATGGTCAAATACATGGGTTTATTACTACTCTTTTCACTTACTAACCATATGAATAGTAGTATGAGACTGTGACTAAATAATGACTCAAAGTGCATGATTTTGTGTCTACATTTTTTCCCACTTATGTTAGTGAGCAAAAAACTTGGTAACATAAAGTAGATAGAGATGTGTACCTGATATCCATGTAGAGTGATGTAGAATGCATGTCGAAGGACTAGAAAAAGCATGGAGTGATGAAAATATGGAGCTTGGAGATTAAAGATGCAAAAAGTGTAAAAAGTGATGAGAGTTCACCTAGGGTGAAAGCACGTGTGTAGATGTCAAATTTTGTGGTGTACCCGTATGGTTAGTATTGTGTGTGTGATGTACCCGCTATGTGTGTGATGTTGACTTCTTACTTTCAATATAAACAGACCTATAAAGGAGAAGACGATCAAGTAGTCAAATACACATGTATATGTGTAATGTGTAAAAATGCATGTATGTATATAAAAAACATGTAAAGAAAAGTACGAAAATGAAAAAGGAACATGTGCACCTAATCCATGATGAGAAAAATGGTGTAGAAAGGATCTTATCGAGGTTGTGCGATATTTTTAGGAAATCTCATGCCACTAGCTGAAGAAGTGTAGGGATGAAAGTCTGATTTATTCTCCAACCAGTAATGCGCTTCCCAAGAGAAGAGATTTATGTACTTGTCTAGTTTTTTGGGTGATTCGATGCCACTGGATCAAAGTAGTGTAGAGAGGAAGGTCTGGTTTATCCTCTAACCTGTAACTTCTCCCCAAAATGCTAAGGACAACCTTCTCTGTAAAATTCGTTGTGTATGGAGTTTGTAGACTAGTATGAACCCACTCGTTGTGTAACCCATTGTGTCATGGACAAAAATTGAAAATTGAATTGTATTGGTATTATGTGTAAACCCAAATGATGCCCCCTCTTTGGGGGCACATGTGACGTCATGAGATAGGAGAATGCAACCCAAAAGAGGACCGACCACGGATACTAAAATTGTTCCCTGTAGGGGAGGGGATGTGTTTGGTAGAAACCAAGGCACAAACAAACAAGGTAGCTAGAAAACAAGTGTTAGTACGAACATGCATGTAGAAAACAAGTGTAAGCCAAATAGAGAATGTGTAAGCTAAAACATAAGCAGATAATGTAAACACCCAAGAAGACAATATAGGTTGCACAAAGTGGGTTGCAAACATGGGACACCACTCACGGTGTCGCAAGACACTCAAGGTCGCAGTGGCCGCAAACAAACAAGTGTGCACATAAGACAAAGGGAAAAGCTCATAAACAAGAACAAGTAATAACAGATAATATAACAAACAAGTATGGAAGTAAATATCCTGCATAACAAATGTTGCACATGAAGCACCCGTTAGCATGTTAGAAAGATAAAATGTATGTCAAAGCATGTATAAACCAAAGTAGTGTGTTATGAACAAAAATGAAACAATAGCACCTATAGCGTACGAATGTGGATGCCCCCAGGAGCCGTTGTGGGACTAGTAGTCAAGCATCCATGTTGCATGTAGTATCCTGTATAGCCTACGATCACAACTAGAAAGCAAGTGAACACACATGTGTGTATGATAATGATAATGACATACAAGATATCTATCTAGCATGTGTAATAAAGTGAACATGTATAAGTAAATACAAGCAAGAGTAAATGCGACCATAAAATGCAAAGTATGTAATGGATGAATCGAATGGAATGCAAAGTGAATAATAGGAGTCGTATGCCCCCGAGTTAATGGAATTGTATGCAATGGGGTTCATTTAGTATGCACCTCAAAGATCAAAGAATGAACTATAAATGATATTGTGTCATCGGGAAATGGTCGAACTATGTAGTGTGTGTAGCACATTGTGATGAGTATGCAAAGTGATGATATGCAACATAGAGATGAAATATGTGTGACGTTGTAGCCTAAGTGTATATCACAACAAGATTATTGAAAGAGTGGTGATTTAGCCTAAAGTGTATACCACTAAATGATGCAAGCAAAAATGATGATGTAGCCTATCACGAGATGATGGTAGAAGAAGTGACCCTATAGCCTAAAGCATATATCACTTAATATAGTTATGTCGCATGAGAAAATATTGAATGATGAACATGTAAGGGTGATGAGGTCCATTTTTGATGTATACCCTCAACAGTCCAGTATGGACCATGAGACTAGAGTGTGTCATCGGTAGTGAGTGCAACGTGTAGAAGAGAATGTGCAAAATGCGTAATGTGTGTAGTAGGGTGTATAATATGTAATGCAAGATGTGTAGATGACCTAAGATGTGTAGATGCATAGTAGATGTAAGACGCAAGATGTAATATGTAAGGTGTAGGATGTAAAATGTAAGATGACATGTATGATGTGTGAAAATGCACAATATGTAGTGGTTATGGTGTAGTATGTGAGACATGAGTAGAATGTGTATGATGTATATAGGACAAGATGTAGGATGTAAAGTGTATAATGTATGAAGATGCGCAATGTCTATAGTGTAGTGTGTGGGGTTCATGTGTATAGAATGCCCTCAACAATCAAGTGTGAACCAAAGCATAAGAGTGTGTCATCGGGTAATGATGATGTAGATGCGTATGTTAAGATGTATGTGTAAGTGTGTGGAGAAAACGATGAGATAATGAGATGTCACATGATGTTAGGGGGAGTATAGATGTCATGCCCCTAAGTGTGCATATGATGAAGAAGACAATCATGTAATGTCATCTAAAAGGTCATCGGTATTAGGGTCAAAGTCAAATGGATAAGCATTAGAGACTTAGTAAGCAATAGTTTTTGGTTGATCATGTAATGAGCCATTGAGGTGTAAGTTGTACATACCCATGACATACTCCTCATTAGTGAAGGGTGGTAATGGACATCCATGTGCATACCAATGAGTGAGATTTTGTGTATAGCCAAGAAAGGAGCTATTGCAAATGAATATGTGACCAAAAGGCATAGGAAATGAGATATCCATGTGATCAGGGTCTAAAGTACCCCTAATGTAATCAAGCCATGATTGTCCTAGAGTAAGTGGCAAAGAACAAGGTCCTCATGCAAGAAATACTATGAGATGAAAGACACATAGGCCATAGGCGACAATGATGTGAACAAACCCATAATAAAGGTGAGGAGTGTGTGGTGGAGGGTAAAGATCCTCAAAAGCAAAGCCTAGACGAGTCAAGCCCTCATGTGTACATATAGTGTCATCACAAGTAGGGTTGAATGGAATGTGCTCCTAATATGAATCATTCATGAAAAGTGTACATGTAAATGGTGGGCATGCTAATGAAGGAGGCACATATGAAGGTACAGGGGATATATCGATGTTCGTGCACTAGATAGGTCCCTAAAAAGAATCATAATAGTAGTAGTAGTAGGTGGAGGTGGTGGAGTGGAAGAAATTACATCTATCACACAAATAACACCTTCAAGTGGTGGCAAATGAGGTGGTTCGTCCATTGGTTGAGGATCATTTGTAGTATCAGTATGTGGAATAGGAAGAGTAATATTAGGATCTTGGTCACAATATTTGTAGGCATCATGGTCACGAAATACAATGTATACTCAATACCTTCATGTATGAATTTGACACAATGATGTACGGTGGAAGCATCGCTTGCATGGCATGGAGCCATGGTCTACCAAGCAAATAATTATAGGAGACTGGAAAGTCAATGAAAAAGAACACAATGTTAACAATTTTTGGCCCTATGGTGATAGGTAATGTAATGTGACCAACACATGGACAAACAAAACCATCATATGCACACAGTGAAAGACAAGATGGATTAACATCACGAGTGGAAATACCTAGCCTCTCAATGAATGACATGGGACATAAGTTGAGTTCAGATCCATTATCAATTAAAGTGTGCTTGATACCCACATTGTAAATGTGAATCATGATATGTAAAGGTGGGTCATTGTCGAAGGTATTAAGATCAACATGAGGATAGTGTGGGAAATCAATATGTTTGGAAAAGACATCCACAAATGTGTTGTATATTGAGTCAGGATGCATATCAACATGGATGCAAGTAGTAGTAAGAAGATGTTGGACTCTATGTTAGGTTGTGGAGCCAATTTTCATGTGTGAAAGTGTTGAAGACTGTACACTAAAGTCTGTACACTTTTCACATATCCTCACTAAGGTTGAGTTCGGGCGCGGCCCCGTGCATGAGGGGTTCGAGGCGTAACCCCCAAGAAAAAAAAAATGGCCTTAAAACTTGCCCGATATACCGGAAACATGTTTTTCTCATATGGGTAGGATTTTGTCCCATAGGTTTATGGGACGGTTTTTGCCCATGGTTTTGATACCCACAGTTTTGTAAAACTGCTTAAACAATTGTCTACTTATATGGTTTTATGCATATGGTAGTAACATAGTAACATTGCATATGTGTTTTGAATTCGGGTGTGAATTCTATAGAGTTTGTTGAGCATAGCTCCAAACAGATTTGGGTATTGTATTGAGAGAGTGGTGGCTTGTAATAAAATTTGAGCAAGTGATTCTTGGTGGACGTAGCCCAAATTGGGTGAACCACGTTAAATATTGTCTCTTTGTGTTATGTTATTTTATTATGCACTTTTATTTGAGATCTGTAATATTTTCTGCATATTAGTTTCTATTGTTGCGATTATGTGAGGGATTATTCCGCATATTTTATCCCTTATTTCCTAACACTTTATGCCTTAAATCGGGATTTGCAACAAGTAATCATTGATTGAGATACTCATGATGACTATACTCTAGGATGACAAGCAAAGGATGAGGATCCTAAAATCATGAAGATCGAGTATGGGTTCACCAAAATGATTAACTAAAATGTGAAATATTCTAGTTTAATCTAATGTTATAGGAGTAGTAAAATAACTGAATAAATGAAGTAATAAAATACTGAAATAGTACCCAAGTAATATAAATAATGAAATGTAAAACCCTAATGTGTAAAGAGGGTTAAGAAGGCCTTGGCTAACTCGATGATGTCACGTGACTATGTCGCAGTGGAGACCAGATGAAAAAGAGGAGGAAACCTTTGCACAAGAACTTGAAAAAGTGCATATCGGGTATGCTGCTAGACTGGGGTGCCTGGAGAGGGATAGGGGAGCTCATGGGTGCCCTAGTCTGATATCTGGGTGCCCTGGTCTATGGAAATGACCAAAAAACCTCCTCGAGGTATCGTTGAGTGTTCACTTGTGTTTTCTTCTTATCACATGAATATTGTTGTATGATCACTAATGTCATTATAAACCTACAATGAAGAATCACCTGCAAAACCCCAGACAAAGCATTAAAACCCTAAAAAAGAAAGATGTGTATTAAGGGGTGGACTGTCCTCAACTACCAAATGGATGGACTTATCATTGAGTGATGCACTACATCTCAAACCCAATGTAGTTCTAGGTGTGTGTGTGTGTGGAATTATACCCTAGGTGCTCTTGTGCCAATCACACTTTGTGAAGTAGTGAGAAAGTAACTAGATGTAGAATGTAATAAATGTGTGCATGGAAATAATAGACTCCCCTCCTATGAAGTGTGATGCAAATGAACCATCCTTGTGTGCCTTTTGATGGAGCTAGATGGATGCAAATGTAGCTATAGATGCCTTTGATGGATGTAACCTTATGTGGTGATAGTAAGTGCTTAGTGCTTGGTCCCTCATTATGGTCACATAACTTTATATTTATATGGTTCTCTTGCTTTAATTTCATAATTAACCCCGAAAAGGACGACCACCAAAAATATAAGAAGCTCAAATGGCTAAAAAGTTCCCAAAAAGTGAGAGGAAAGTGTAAAGAGGATCAAGGCGCCCAATCTGGCTAGGCGCCCCAGTTAGAAATAGGAAAAATGCAGTATGAGAATACAGACTGGCAAGTACGGGTGCAAGATCGAAAGTAGCAATAAAACAATGCAAAATGGCCAAAGACATGGGTTGATTATTACTCTTTTCACTTAAGAACCATATGAATAGTAGTATGAGACCGAAACTAAATATCTTTGCTGGGGTGATAACGTCAGTGGGTTATCTACCACTGCAGTATGCCCTAATATTATTTTTAAAAAAAAATCTACCAAAATTGATTATGAATATCTTCCACAAAGATCGTATACATTTAAGAGTGAAGCGGCTTGACTGATTCACCCACCCTATTGATTAGGGTGATCCCTCTCGGGATTGGCTATAAGCAACAAATAGATTTGTACTTAGGCGAGATCGAGACTATGATATCAAACTATGAACAATCTATGTTAATTAATTCTTTTGTATTGAATGAGTGCAAGACATAGCTCTGCAATCATTCTAAAGAAGACTAAGGAGTGAAGTGGAAGTGTTGGGTTAAATTCTTGACATTCTTAATACAAACTGTGCTTTATTACAATGGGGTTTTTCCTTCGGGTTTCCCCACTTAAATATGGTGTTATTGTCTCTATGCTCTATGTCTATTTTCTTTCAGCTCTTACTCATTAAGCTATACAATTCGCTATTTATTTAAGCTAATGTTGTGTCTTATTTAACGCACATCATAATCTATAGTCTTGACTTTTTAATGGTGGAACTATAATTTGTCAATTATATTTCCCTTAGTAAATATAACATGGTATCAAAGTAGGCAATTATATGTGTGCAAGATTGATTTAGAAGCTTTTAATTTGCTAGAGCAAAGAAGCTTGAAGTTTGTTCACGATTTGCAAAACCATAAAAGTTTCGCAATCATCTTGAAGATAACTAGGTTTAAATTCTCGTATTCCCTCCTGGATATTGTTTGAAATATTGGCTAAATGGCTATTTAGATCATGTTTGAGCTATTGTATGCTTATATCTTTGCTTTTGCATCTTGTTTTAGTCGTTTACAGATTAAATTCATCATCTGTAAGCTTATTTTAAGTTTTCGTGTTGTTTATAGCCATTAGTGCTATTTTTAATTATGGATCCAAAGATCTCTTTAGATCTAGTTAGTTCAGAGCATTTAAATTTGCCCCAACTTTATAAATCTTCATTTTTTCACTAGATCTATTTTTGTGAAGCCTAATCCAATCGTTTTACACCATTTCGTTGTGCTTTGTCATTTTTATTTTGATCCTATTAGTTTTGCAAAACTTAGACCAATAAAATTGCTTTAAATAGCTTAACCGGTCTTCTTTTTGTGTCTATGAAGCCAAATCCACTCATAGAGTGCCAAGTGGCTTCGATCTATCATCCTTTTTCTTAGATCTTTAATTTTTGTGACTTTCTGACTTTGTGAAGCACGATCCAATCTTTAAGTGCCATCTAGCTTCACTTTGTCGGTCTTTATTGACTTTTTGTTCTCTGCAAGGTTCTATTGACTGCGAAGCTTGAGCCAATCATTTTGCTCTAGCTAGCTTTGCATTGTCAATCGTTTAATTAAATCTTTCCATTTTTACTGGCTTGAGCCAATCAAAAGGCTCCATCTGTCTTCGTGCTTTCAGTCATATTGTTTATTTGATTGTCAGTTACAAAATACGAGCCAATAAGGACTTTGCATGTGCCTTCACGTTGTTAAACTTGGTTTAGATTTCCTTTATCATTTACAAAATTTGATCCAATCAAGAAGCTCCAAGTCGCTTTTTATTTCACACTATCAAATCTTTTGTTGTTTTTTTATGTCTTTGTGAAATACAAACCAATAGAATTGCTCCATATTTTTCATTGTCAATCCCTTATTATATGTCTCTGACATTTGTAAAATTTGAGCCAATAAGATTTCTCCATATTTTGCTTTGTCAATCGTTTGGTAGCTTTGTCAGTTCTTGCAAAATACAAACCAATAAGATTGCTCCATGTATTTCCTGTTGTCATGCCTTTGTTTTTTTGTTTTTGACATATGCCAGGGTGAGCCAATAGAATTGTTCCGTGTGTTTTAGAATTTCACATTTGTCAATCTTTTTTAATTGTGTCAATGGCTATCCAATAGAAATCAGCCATCTTGTCACTTTTTTCAATCTTTGCCAAACTTAGAAAGTGTGAGCCATTGAAAAGGCTCCATGTATCTTCTTTTTGGATTAGTCTTTGTGGTTGCATTGTGAAGTGCGAACCAATTATTTGTTGACACATATATCAATCTTCTAGTTGTGTCAGTCTTCACAAGTGTCAGGGCTTATGTCTTTTTTTGGCTTAGCCACTAAGATTGTGACACTTTTCTTCTATTTTTCAGACCCAAACTTTATTTTTAAGTTTAGCTTATTCTGAGGTCTTTAAGTCCACCTTAAGCAATCTATTTAAAGTTTTGCGAAAGTCACCAAGTGTCTTTTATCGATCACTAGATTACTGACAAGTGACAATGTTTGACAAAGACTTCGTCAGTCTCTATCAATTGCGAACCAATAAAATGTGTCCACGTTCCTTCACATTTTGTTCGCCCATGTTTTAATCGTGTTAGAGTGCGAAAAAGCAAACTAATTAATTAACGATGTGTATACGATTATGTTATCTTTTTTTCTATTAATTAGTCTTCTAACTTGTTTGATTGTGAAAGTGCGAGCTAATTAAAAATCTACACATGTATTTACCTCTTCACGGTGTCATATTTTATTTCCTTAGTACCACGGCTTTCAACTTCTCTTTGTACCATGGATTTTTTTTTATTATTATTAAATGCTTTTGATCGGAGCTATGAGCCGGAGGGTTAGGACCCCACCAATACAAACAGAAAAAACAAACAGGAACACAAGCGAAGAGCCCCAAAACAAAGCCAGAAAAGACAAAACAAAATAACCAACGATGCAGAAACTTGAGAATGACCAATGGCTCACCAAAAATGAAAACCGAGACATCGTTCTAGGGGCAGACCCGAATGGGAAACTCCAAAGAAAAGAACACCACGCCTCTCAAGCAAGCCCCCTCTAAATGGGGAACATGAGAGAGGTAAAGGAAACGAACAAAAACTAGCAAGCCACCAAGGGACCAAACCGGGAAGAAGGCATCGCCAATAGCCTGGCAGAGGCCGAAACACCGAAACCCAGCGGCACCGCGCTGAACACAAAAATACCAAGGGCAAACCCCACCAATGCACACCAAGAAACAGAGGAGCCATATCTCCCAAATCAAATAGCCCAACAACTCTAAATGACCCTCCACCACAACGAAGCATCTCAAACACACGCATTGAGGACCCCAAGCCCTACAGAACCAAAATACCTCAAACACTAAAGCCAAAGATCCTTCAAAGTCCCCACCCTAACAAAGGAGGGCCAAACCAATTGGGGAGCATTACAAATTGAGGGTTTCTTCCTAATACGATGCTTGGGGAACCATATAGGATGATCTTTGATTAGGAAGAAAAGAAAGAATGAAACAAGCCCCCGCTAGTCATGCCAACTAAGCCCTCTCCCTTCACCCCAGTAGATGCCTTCCTCGGTTGAAAATAATAGAAAGCGAGGGCAAGTTAAGAGAGAAAAGGCCCCTGAGCCAACCATTCCTTGGAAACACGATTGATCATAACCGAGTCGCGACTCACAACAAAACCAACTAATGAAGTCGGGCCACAAGAGGACGCAGGAATGGAAAAGGCTAGGCATGGCTATGTGGCGAGGGGAAAAAACTTTTCCGCCACTATCCTCGAAACCTCCACCCCAGGAATAACTTTAGAAACCTGCAAAACCTCTTTAGACGAGGGCTCCTCAATCAACTCTTCATGCAACCAATGGAAACACGAATAAAAATTGACAAACATTGACATGAGAGCCTCGACCGGAAAGGTTTAAACGTAACATAACCTGGACTGCTCCTGAGAGATAAGAAAGTCTTCACATCCTGGCTAAGGAGATATCCAGTGAGCCCAAAAGCTTCCTCAAAATCCCTTTTTCGAGACCAACCTCGAGCAGACAGAGTAAAGCAATAACCCATCAAGCGTGCTCGGCCACCTGATGGCAAAGAGAATCTAGTTGAGCCACCACACTATAGTTCTTCGCCAACTCCCACCGCACAACTCCATGAACTCCACAAGCCTTCACGACTTCTTCAATCCAAAACCCTAGCAGACAACCTATCACTCCATCATTTGAGTTTTTGTCACAGTGGATTTTAGTTTTCCTTTATTATGCGGATATCAATTTTGATTTATCCCACAGTTTCAAATTTCCTTTGTTTCGTAGATTTTTAAATTTTCTTTAGTCCGCAGATTTTCAAGTATGTGTTCTACAAGATCTCTAAGTGTCTTTGTCTTGCATGGATTTCAAATTTTAGAAAGCTTAAAGCTTAGTTATGCGGTCTTACGTGGATTGTTATCTTTTGCATTTGTGTAGCTATTAAAAATATTTGTAGCTTGTTCTTTGCCTCTGTTTGGCTTCCTTGATTCGTTTTTAGTTGTATTTGTCTCCATAACCATCTGAGCATTAAAAATGGCCAATTCTGCTAGTTTTACTTTAGATAAGACTTAGTTATTGAATGGAAAAAATATAGCATTTGGAGAGTGCGTTTAAAAGCTTGTTTATGGCTAGAAAGCTCTGGGATCTTGTGACTGGTATAGAAAAATGTCCCACGGGGAGACAAACTACCCATGAAATCTTAGCTCCTTCTCTTAAAGATCTTGGGAAGCTTTGTCCATCCTTTTGCAAAGCATAAAATATGAATTCTTAATACATATTGGTCATATGGACTCACCTACGTTGATGCATGGAAATAATTAGAGACTATACACGAAGGCGTCACTGTCGAAGATAATTAAGCTAATTATGGAGTTATATACAACTCCTATGAAAGGGGATGAGAAAATAGTCAATTATTCACTAAAATTGAGAAGATTAAAACTCAATTCGATGGTTGCGAAATGTGAATTATTTCAAGATACGCTTTTGTACTTCATAATTCAGATAAATGTTCATGAGAAATTCAGAAACTACATCTCAATTCTTAATTCTAAGTTTCGGGATGAGAATGATTTGCCTAATTTAGACACTTTGTCTTCCTTGTTGATTCAAGAAGAGAGAGTCATGGAGAATTTTGATTCAAAAGAGACTGATTCTCAAGCCTTGTTCTCTCATAATCATAAGGTAGCTAAAAACAAGTTTAATAACAATCTTAATCAGAATTCTAACATCATATCTAGATTTAAAGCAAATCCTAAGCCTAATCTGCGCTAAAGCAATGTAATTTCAAAGTCAAGTTTAATGGAACTTGCAACAATTGTGGAAAATTTGGCCACAAATAATTTGATTGTAGAGTAAAAACTAACAAATTAGTTAAGAATGTTAAGAACAACAAGTTTAACAATAAAAAAAAGGTCAATATTAGAAGCAAAATCAAGAAAATGTAGTTGAGCGAGTCTATTGCCACATTGCCTCTACCCTTTTAACTTCAAATGGAAATGAATGGATTCTTGACAACGATGCATCTAAGAACATGACTTGTAATCATGGCATCCTCTCAGATGTAGTTAAATGTGAAGAAAACATCTATCTAGGAGACAATTATATCATTAGATCTGAAGATTGTGGCAATGTTAAATTGGCAAATGGTGTAATTAGGAATGTCTTGTATGTTCCTCAACTGAAAAATAATAGGTTGTCTTTCTCTCAGATAACTAAGGAAAATTGTAAAGTTTTCTTGCTACAAGATAAGTGGTATGTGAAAGATAAGTTTAGTAATATTATTGCTTCTGGTATTTAGAAAAATGGTTTGTATATCTTTGATGGTTTTGTGTAGAGTCTTGTTTTTCTTCTTCTTCTAGAAATGATATTCAACTTTGGCATGAAAGATTAGGTCATGTAAATTTCAAAATCTTGTATGAAATGTCTATACTTAATCTTGTTGTTGGTCTTCCAAAGATAAAGTCAGATCATGAAACTTGTGAAATTTGCCTATGTGGTAAGAAACATGTTGAACCATTTCACAAACATCATGATCCAAATTTTTCTTAGTTATAGAATTGATTCATAGTAATGTGAGATGTCCACTTGAGGTTTCTTCTCTCGGTGGAGCTGTGGATGATTTTTTTTTATTGATGACTTCTCTAGAATGACTTAGTCTTATTTTATTAAGAAGAAGTCTAATGTCTTGTCTAAGTTTCAGGAATTTAAAGATTTATTTGAAAATGCTTCTAATATGAAAATTAAGAGAATTAGGACTGATAATGGAGGTGAATATGTCAGAAAGAGTTTGATAAGTTTTGTGTGTCATGTGGGATTCAAAGAGAGTTGACTACTCCTATTCCCCTTAACAAAATGGCATTGCAGAAAGAAAAAATAGGATTGTCTTAGAAATGGATAGAACTATGATTCATGCTTCTAATGTGCCTAAGTTTCTATGGGATGAAGCTATGAATATTGTTGTCTATATTCTTAATAGATTTCCTACAAAATCCCTTCATCAAACTACTCCTCATGAAGTATGGACAAAGCAAAAACCAAATATCTCTCACTTAAGAATATTTGGTAGTCCTGCCTTTATCTTCATTCCAAAAGATAAAAGGAAGAAGCTCGATCTAACTTTCTATTCTTGTATTTTTGTTGGTTATGGTTGTCAAACTAAAGGATTAAGAGTTTATGATCCCTTCAAGCATGACATTGTTGAAAAAATAAATATTCAAGTCTTAGAAAAGACATTTTGTGATGCTTCTCATGAACCCTCTTCTGCTAGTCCTGAGATAGAACCTGATAATCTTTCTCCTAACATTATGGAAATATAATTTCAAGAGGTTGATTATCCTGATCAAGATGTGATGAAGATTAAGGGGGATTCTTCTCAAAATTTCGTGAATCACAAGGTTCATAAATGGGCTCAAAGTATTATTCAAGACTCTCATCCTGCTAATCTTAGAAAATTAACTCGTAGTTAGCATACTTATCATGCCTTGATGACTCTCTATGAGGCTAAGCCACAATATTTTGAAGAATCCTGTTAAGATAATAGATGGATTCAGGCTAGGAAATATGAATACAATTCTTTAATTAAAAATAATACTTGGGAACTAGTCCCTCTTCCTTCTAAGAGAAGCATTGTAGGATCTAGGTGGTTGTATAAGATCAAATATAACTCTGTAGGAGATAAGTTCAAGGCAAGGTTGGTAGCTCATGGTTTCACTAAGAAACCTGGTCTTGACTATGTTGAGACTTTTTCTCCCGTATAAAAAATGGGCACTGTTAGAATTCTTTTTGCACTGGTTGCCCAATATGGTTTGGAGATTCACCAAATGGATGTTAAAACCGCCTTTTTGAATGATTACTTAAAAGAAGAAATCTACATGAGACAACCTAAAGGTTTTGAAGAACTTGGTAAAGAACTTCATGTCATGTAAGTTTGAAAATGTTACGCCCTTAACCTATTGCTTGTATTAGGATATGAGTAGCCAACTTATGGCTTACCATATCATTTATACTTTCTCATGCTTAATAGGTCGGCCTTGGTGATGGCCATAACATATGAATAGTATATATAGGGGATTGTAGGTAGTAGTTCATTATCATTTGAGCATTTGAGTCTTATTATATGGTTTGGAGGTTGCCCCCTCGAAGTGGCGAAGCTATTCTAATTGCATATTGAGATAATTATTCTGAAATATTGTGTTATTTGGTGTTCTATTGTTGCTCATAATTTGAATTATACAAGTAATTTCATTACAAGTGGTATCAGAGCTACGATCTCGGGTTAAAATTAGGCAAAACCCTAATTTTTGTTTCCACCATATATTTCGAACCAGAGAGAATTTGTGGGAGATATTTTTACCAAAGTTGTGAAACATTTCAAGTAAGGTTCCCTAAAAATTTCAGACTTTTTAAATTTATTTTTCAAAAGTTATTACAAATCTAGATGTTTTCATAAAATCGCTCCCTAGGGTGCAAATTGTGGAATTTTTCAAGTTCTTTACATTTTTGGAAATATCTCAAAAAAATAGTATTAGTATCTTCTTTGTGTTTTTTCTGTTCAACCAAATTTGTATCAAAAACCTAAACCCTAAGGTTTGACATCATGGCGGGGCCTTCCACAAAAGCAAAAAAGAATCCAGGTTACTCTGGGAAAAACCCTAGATAAAGATGGGGTAGTGATTAAAAAGATGGAGTCAAAAGAGGTAAATACAGATTCCTCAGCACTAGGGTTTACCTCAGTTGATCATAAGGTGAGCCAACTTGAGTATGAGTTGTGAAATGTACAATCTGAGATGGCCTCTAAAGGAGACATAGAACAAATCAATCAGCGGTTGGATGATATCATGCAACATGTAAAGGGTAAACAATATGGCCCAAATCTGCCCCATATCAACCAAGGAGGATCTTTAGTTCAAAATCATGGACAAAATAACCATGTTGGATCACTTTTCTAGCCCAATCAGAATCCAACTTATTCATAACCATGGAACATGATGCCAAAAGTGGATATGCGCAAATTTGATGGTAAGGATCCCCTGAATTGGATAAATCAAATGGAGAAATTCTTTGAGTTACATCAAACACCATCAAGACAAAAGGTGACATTGGCATCCTGTATCTTGAACCAGACCAATTTGTTTGGTATCAATGGTTATGTGCTCAGAGGCAGAAGAATGGTCTCGGTGTCACTTGGACAGTTTTTACCAAGGAGTTGCAATTGCACTATAGTTTCAGAGATCTACTTTAGTCAATTAGCAAAGTTACGGAAAACAAGATCAGTCAAAGATTATGTGTATCAATTCCATAACCTATCCTTAATGGTGGAGAATATTCCGGAAGAGAATCTAGATGACTGTTTCTTGGGGTTTTAAGGACCACATCGAGCATGAGGTACGTATGTTTAATCCACTCAAGCTTTTGATTCTATTATCATGGCACGTCAAGTAGAGGAAAAGTTTCTTTATAGTAGGAGGTCACCTTTCATTAACACCAGAGACATAGTATCTCTTCCCCTTCATTTGATAGGCCAATTAGACTGACTCCTCAACAAATGCAAGAAAAGAGAGCAAAAGGATTATGTTTTAACTGTGATAACAAATATGGACCGGGACACAAATGTGCTTTGAGAAGAAGTTGTTCTATATTGACGGAGGTAATGAGGATGACGAGGAAGCTGGAATTATAGGAGAGGTGAGGAACCAAAGAGACGATGAAGTAGAGGATCACCAACCTACAATTTCTTGCCATGCATTGTTAGGTATTAGTACTCCTCAAACACTCAAGGTTATTGGTTATCTCAAAAAATAGAAGGTGACAATGTTGATTGACTCGGGGAGTACTCATAACTTCATAAATAGTAAGTTAGTTGCCCACCTCAATTGTTTTATTTACCCAACTCCAAAAATGCAAGTTATGATTGTGGATGGTGGGACAGTCAAGTGCACATGAAAGTGCCATAGTATCAAGCTTTCCATGGGAGACTACATGTTAGACTCACCTATGTTTGTTATTTCTATGGGAGGGGTAGATATTGTTTTGGGTGTCCAATGGCTCACAACCTTAGGTATTATAGAGATGAATTTCCAAGAATTGTTCATGCGATTTCATTCAGATGGAAGGACAATACAATTGAATGGGATGGTAGCTAAGTCTCCACAGATTATTAGCTCTCATTAGATGCAAAAGGTTCTCAAAAAAGGAGTAGATGGATTTATAGCAAAGTTATTTTCTATAGAAGTACAAAATACAGAGTCTTTAATGCCACCCAATCTTTAGAAGATTGTTGATGCTCACTCATCTGTTTTTTATGCAATTCCAAAGGGACTACCACCAGTTAGGGATCATGATCATGTCATTCAATTGATTCCAGGGAGCCAAACACCTAACATCAGACCATACAGATACCCATATTCCCAGAAAAGTGAGATCAAGAAAATGGTTGAGGAAATGTTGAAGGCATGTATCATCAAGCATAGCCAGAGTGCATATTCTTCACCAGTGGTCATGGTACGTAAGAAGGATGAAACATGGAGGATGTGTCTAGATTACCGAGAACTCAACAAGTACACCATCAAAGATAAGTTTCCTATTCCAATAATTGATGATTTACTTGATGAATTGCATGGTGCTATTTATTTCACAAAATTAGATCTTCGTTCGGGGTACCATCAAATTAGAATAAAAGAGGAAGATGTTCATAAAACGGCTTTCAGGACTCATGAGGGCCATTATGAGTTTTTGGTAATGCCTTTTGGTCTTACAAATGCACCCTCAACCTTTTAAAGCTTGATGAACACTTGTTTTTAGGCCATTTTTAAGGAAATTTGTATTAGTTTTCTTTGATGACATATTGATTTATAGTAAGACATGGGAAGAACACTTACAACATGTAAATAAAGTGTTGGAAGTTTTGGAGAAACATACTCTCTATGCAAAGCCATCCAAATGTTCTTTTGGTGTACAAGAGGTAGAGTACTTGGGTCACATTGTATCCCATGAAGGCGTCAAAGTTGATCCTTAGAAGATCAAAGCTATGGTGGAATGGCCAAGGCCCAAAACTCTCAAAAATCTTCATGGGTTCCTAGGACTAACAGGGTACTATAGAAGATTTGTGTAGGGATATGGTAGAATAACAACCCCACTCACTACATTGCTAAAGAAGGATGCCTTCCATTGGTCAGACGTAGCCACTAAATCCTTTGAAGCTGAAGGAAGCCATGTGCAACACCCCAGTTTTGGCTACTCCCAACTTCTCAAAAACCTTCATTGTTGAATGTGACGCTTCAAGATCAGGATTGGGAGTAGTTCTAATGCAGGAAGGAAGACCAATTACATTTGAGAGTCACCAATTCAAAGGAAAAGATCTACTCAAACCTATCCATGAGAATGATGGTTATTCTTCATGCGGTCAAGCAATTGAGGCCTTATCTCATGGGTAGACACTTCAAGGTAAAAACTGATCATGATAGTCTCAAATACTTTTTGGAGCAAATGTTATCATCTAAGGAACAACAAAAGTGGGTAACAAAAATATTGGGTCATGATTTTGAAATCTTATACAAAAAGGGTAAAGAAAATGTAGTAGTTGATGCATTGTCCAGAAGGGATACATCCGTAGATGCCTTACTATGTGGAATGTCCATGTTGACGACCGATTGGGTGGATGAAGCAAGATTGGAATGGGATCAAGACAAGGATACACAATCTCTAATATAGAATATCAAGCAAGGATCTATGACATCTAACAAATTTGAGTGGAAAGGTAATGCCCTATGGTACAAGGACATGTTATACTTGAGTAAATATTTTGAGTTGAAGCATAAGATTCTTGTAGAGCTACATGCCTCACATGTTGGAGGAAACTCTGGGTTTTTGAAGACATATCATAGAATAAAAAGAGAATTCTTTTGGGAAGGACTCAAGGGGGATGTACAAAAGTTTGTATCAAAGTGTTTAGTGTGTAAACAGAACAAAGGGGAAACAATTAAGACACCAGGTCTGTTGCAACCCTTACCAATTCCTAGCCAGAGATGGGAGGAGGTCTCCATGGATTTCATCACTGGATTGCCTTGTTCAGAGGCTGAGAATGTTATTTTCGTGATTGCGGATAGGCTCACAAAATATTCCCATTTTTGTGCCCTATCACATCCATTTGCAGCCAGTCCAATTGCAATTATTTTTTTGGAGACAGTTCAAAGGTTACATGGAACCCCAAAGATAATTGTAAGTGATCGTGATCCTATTTTCACAAGTAATTTTTGGATGGAATTATTTTCATATTTGGGTACTCAACTAGCTCACATTTCATCTTATCATCCTCAAACCGATGGGAAAATAGAAGTGTTCAACAAATGCTTAGAGGGGTATCTACGTTGTTTTGTATTAGATAAGCAGGAAAGGTGGATTAAATGGCTACCACTTGCAGAATGGTGGTATAACACATCTTTTCATACCTCTTCTCAAATGACTCCATTTTTAGCATTATATGATTATCATCCACCTTCTATCACTTCCTCCTTGAGCGTGCAAACTAAGGTCAAAGATGTTGAGGAACACATTTAACATCAACAACAGGTTTTGGCTAGTTTGAAGGAGAATTTAGCATTAGCACAAAAAGGATGAAACAATGCGGATCAACATCGTAGTGAAAGACAATTTGAAATTGGTGATTGGGTTTTTGTATGTCTCGACCTTATAAATAGATGTCCCTAAAGCAACATAAAAAGGACAACAAACTTGCTCCTAAATATTATGGCCCTTTTCATGTTCAATAGAAAATTGCAGTGTTGCTTATAAAATAGAGTTGCCTCCATCTTCACACATACACCCAGTATTCCATGTTTCATGCCTGAAGGTTATTGGACAGAAATTTGAAGCCCGGATAGATTTACTAGAACTTGACGAGGAAGGAAGAATCATTTTGGAGCTAGAGAATATTCTCGCAAACACGTACTTAAGAGGTGAGAACCGAGACATTAAGGAATATTTGATCAAGTGGAAGAATCTGAGCATAGAAGATGCAACTTGGGAGGATGAAGGTTTTTTGCAATAACATCTAGGATTATTCAACGTTGAGGACAACGTTGGTTTGAAGGGTAAGGGCATGCTATGCCCTTAACCTATTGCTTGTATTAGGATATGAGTAGGTGACTTGTGGCTTACAATATCATTTTATTATATCATTTATACTTTCTCATGCTTAATAGGTCGGCCTTGGTGATGTCCATAGCATATGAATAATATATATAGGGGATTGTAGGTAGTAGTTTGTTATCATTTGAGCATTTAAGTGTCTTATTATGTGGTTTGGAGGTTGCTCCTTGAAGTGGCGAAGCTATTCTAATTTCATATTGAGATAATTATTTTGAAATATTGTGTTATTTGGTGTTCTATTGTTATTTCATTACGTAAAAGTCTTTGTATGGTCTTAAACAAGCTCCTTGAGCTTGGTATGCTAAAATTGTCAATTTCGTTCAAGATATTGGCTTCTCTAACTGTTGTTCTGATAATGATCTATTTGTTAAGTTTGAAAACAATCATATTATCATTACTATGTTGTATTCATATGATCTTTTGATTACTAGCAATGACAAAAATTTAATTATTAAGATCAAAGAAAGGTTAAAACAACATTTTCAAATGACTGATTTAGGTTTGCTAAATCATTTTCTTGGCATGGTTATATTTCAAGATCATAAGTCTATTATTGCATCTCAATCCCAATATGTTATGAATTTGCTTAAAAGATTTAACATGATTGACTGTAAGCATGTTGTCATTCCTATTGAAGTTGGTGTTAAACTAGATCCTAAACCAACTTGTGCTAAATTTGATCCTACTCTGTATAGACAACTAGTTGGTAGTCTAATTTATTTGACTATTACTAGACCTGATATTTCTTATGCAGTAGGATTAGTTTCAAGATTTATGTAGGATCCTTATGAGGACCATTGGAAAATGGAAAAAGAATTCTAAAATATATTAAAGGAACAATTAATTATGGTTTTTTTAATTCTTCTTATAATGATGCACAATTATTTGGCTATTATGATTATGATCATGTTGGTGATGCTACAAATAGAAAGTCTACTTCTGGATATGTTTTCAAGTTGGGTATAGGTGTCATCACTTGGAGCAGCAAGAAGCAACCAACAATGTATATCTCTTCTACTAAGGTAGAGTATAAAAGTGTTATGGAAGTTGCAAAGGAAGCTATGTGGATGAAAAGACTATTGGATGAACTGCACATGGGCATCAAAGGGAGCACTACTCTTCTATGTGACAACCATAGTTGCATTGCTCTTGCAAAAGAATCCAGTTCAACATCAAAGGACAAAGCATATTGAAGTTCATATGCACTTTATTAGAGAGAAAGTCTTAAATGGTGATATTGATCTCAAGTTCTGTTTGATTGAAGATCAAGTTGCAAACATCTTCACAAAGCCACTATGTTATGTCAAGTTCTACAAATTTCAAGCCTTATTGGGTGTTTCAAAGTTGCCATTGAGGGGGAGTGCATGACAATGCCACCTCTTAATGGATGTTGTAAACTTCCAATACTTCCTCCATTGTGTAATAAGTAAATGTGTCACACTATGTGAAGTTACTTGTAAATCCCAACGAAGCATTAGTTATGGGTATGCCTTCGTTTATAAAAGGCTCCATAATCTGATATAAGTCTTCATATATAAAGCAATGGTCTTAAGAATTTCGTATGGGAAGATTTGTATGATTTCCCTTGTTTGCATGCTAGCTAGAGTCACTGTTATTGATTCTTGGATCTATAAATCCTTTTGTAAGAAAAAGGTAAACTTGGCATGTCTTGTTCTGTTTCTTCCCACTTAACATTAAGGGGGAGTGTTGGGGTGATAATGTCAAGTGGGTTATCTACCACTGCAGTACACCCCAATATTATTTTAAAAAGTTTGTCTATCAAACTTTATTATGAAGATCTTCCACAAATATCTTACACATTTAAGAGTGAAACGACTTGAATGATTCACCCACCCTATTGATTAGGGTGATCCCTCTCGGGATTGGCTATAAGCAACATATATTTGTACCGGATAGTGATATCGGACTAAGAATGATCTGTGTTAATTAATTCTTACGTATTGAATGAATGCAAGACACAACTTTGTAATTATTTAAAAAAGACTAAGGAGTGAAGTGGAAGTGCTAGGTTAAAGTCTTAAAATTCTTAATACAAACTGTGCTTTATTACAATGGGGTTTTTCCTTTGGGTTTCCCCACTTAAATCTGGTGTTACTGTCTCTATGCTCTATGTCTATTTTCTTTCATCTCTTACTCATTAAGCTATGCAATTCACTATTTATTTAAGCTAATGTTGTGTCTTATTTAATTGCACATCATAATCTATAGTCTTGATTTTTAATGGTGGAACTGTAATTTGTCAATTATATTTCCCTTAGTAAATCTAACAAAATAATGACCCAAAGTGTGTGTTTTTGTGTCCACAATGACACTTTTCTTTGATGGATCTAAGTGTCAACAAGGGGAGGCGCTGGTGTTATCATCATTCCTCCTTGGGATACTCATATCCCTATCACTTATAAACTTAATTTCGAATGCACCAATAATATGGCTGAGTACAAAGCCCTTATCCTAGGTCTTGAAACAACTCTCATGCTTTGCGTCTAAATCCTTGATATCTATGGTGACTCTCAACTCATCATTAACCAAGTCAAAGGAACCTATCAATGTAAAAACAAGGTCCTTAAAAATATAAGGACATCATTAATTTTCTTCTTGAGGCCTTCGACTTCTACACCATCTAAATCGTCCCTTATTCATCTAATTGTTTCGCATGAGACATGATGGCCTCTCTCACATCCCTCATCCCATGGGAAACAAAGGAATCTAAGCTCTCTATTGTTGTCCATCATCTTGATCAACCATATCATGTCCATGAGCTTCCTCGTATCAATCACATTGATATTAATCCATCAGATCTTTGGTATTCTCACATTTTGACTATTTATCTTAGTCCAAACTTCCCTTCGACCTATCCAAAAATGGTAGGAGGTATTTTCTTCAACAAGCTAACCGTTATGTCATCCTTAACAATATCCTCTACAAACGCGGCTTTGATGAGATCTTGCTTCATTACCTTAAGTCTCCTGAATCTACTTGCGCTTATCCAAGAAGTCCACAACGACATCTGTGGTGGTCATTTTAGTGGCTTGGTTGTTGTCGAAGCATGTCCTTCGTGTGGGTTATTATTATCCCTCCCTCAATCAAGACCCTTGTGATTATGTCAAGAAGTGTGTTGAATGCTAGCATCATTCTAATCTAATTTGCATTCCTAGTCAGGCCCTCTAGCTGACTTGGGATCTTTAGCCTTTCTCGCAATGGGGGTTTGACCTCATTGGACTCATCAATCCACATTCTTCTCAACGTCATCAGTATATCATCACTGCGCAACCGAGTACTTCACCAAAGACGGAATCAATTCCATTTGCATCGAATAAAGCTAACAAAATTGTCGATTTTGTTTATCAACACATCATCTCCCACTTTGGAGTTCCCCATAAAATCATCATGGACAACGGAAAGTCCTTAAAAACAAATATCTTAAGAAGATTTGTGACTCTTTCAACATCAAGCTTAGCTTCTCTTCTCCTTACTATCCTCAAGCTAATGGTCAAGCTGAAGCCACTAACAAAACTCTCTCGTAACATTCTTCTAAGACTATTTATAAATCAAGTCGTAATCGGCACCTTCATATCCCCTTCACTCTTTGGGCCTATTAGACTACCATTCGCATCTCTACGGGTGATACTCCTTTTTCTCTAGTCTATGGCTCTGAGGTCGTTCTTCCTCTCGAAGTCTAAATTTCATCTTTACGTGTCTCCTCGACTATTTTGTCTCTAACGAGGATTATCATCATGAGTGTTTAACACAACTTGAATTGTTAGATAAACATCACTTAGTTTCTCTTCAACACCATCATATTTATCAAGAGCATATAAAACATGCCTACAATAAACATCTCAAGGAACACAAATTTAACATCGGTGATCTCGTCTTAAAGGAAAAGCATAATGTCACTACTCCGAAAGGAGTCAATGTGGAAAGTTTGGTCCCAACTGGATTGGACCATACATTATCACACATAAGTATGGGTCTAGGGCCTATCGTTTAACATCTCTCGATGGTAAACCAGAAATGGAACCTCTTAACACCTTGCACTTATGACCCTTCTATTGTTAACACATTTACCAACATAGTCTTAGTCACTTTCTTTAGATCTTGCTTCCATCACAAGCCTCTCCATCTCTCCTTAGTGATTTGGAATTATGTGGTCTATTGTCACTTTCCTATCTATGACCTTGAATATGGGCACCATAGCTCTGCCCATGGCATATTCCTTATGGACAATTTCTCCTCCTAGGTGGGAACCTCACAATCATTACATCTATCACCCTCTTATCTACCTACTGGAACCATGTTAAGGGTCCATAGGTGTCACTTGTACATCTTATTATCCCCTCCCCAAGTGGTTTACTTGGTTATCCCCAACTTTATCCTAAAGTTAAAATTTTTGGATGCTCCTATCAAAAAGCTATCGTATCAAAAAAAAGAAAAAAAACTTCTCCCTCGAAGGATAGTTGTTCATATAAAGTCAAATTGTCAAAAGTATAGATTGCTCCCTCAAAGGACAACTATCATCCATATTTTATCTTGCCATCTAAAAAGTCAAAAGTCAAAATCAAAGAGAAAAAATCCTAATGTAGACCACTCCCTCAAAGGATGGCTACTATTTCATATCATGACAGTAGAAGGCTTCTCGCATTGATCAACCTTCCAAATCTCAAAAGAAAAGTTAAATAAAAAACAAACATCCTGGAAAGCTTCCCGCATCGATCAACTTTCCCATCTGCAACAAACTTCCCGCATTGATCAGTTTGCACCATATTGCTCAGAGATGGGGCATAAACATAGGATTGCCATCTAAGGAGAACCTATTTTCCCGACATAAGCTCCATCTTAACCCCTTTGTCGCGTTTACAATAGGTTTATGAGCACACATTTAATCTTTTCTTCACGATCTTATGTTTGACTAACTATCGTTAGTTATGTGTTAACATTTGTTAATGGTAGCACAAGTGCAATGTTTGTGTTGTTCCCTTTTTACGTTTACCTCCAATCCTATTCAAAGGCATCCTTTTCCACGTATGCTCCTCTCTATGATGAAGTGTACTTTCTCACATTCTGGTCACCCCATAGAATGTCACATTCTTTTCCATTACGCTCTTATCTTCCCCACCCTAAGTCTAACTCATATCATCTCACATCTAAACTCATTTATATTTTCATCTACCCATATCTAAATCCATCATTCCTATCACCATATACATATCAACTCATCATTTCTACTCTAGTCTAAATCATATCATCTCAAACACATATATCATGCTAATCTAACATAAATCACATCAGATCAATCCTATCATATAATCATGTTCTCATCTAAATCATCACACACCTAATCAATCCATCACATGAAACAATCCAATTAATATAATCAAATCATGAAATCACAACATCACATCACACATCTAAGATCAAATCAACACATCATATCATCAAATATACATCACATCTAACAATCCATACTATAATATAAAGTAATCAAGTCCATCACATGAATCATCATACACCTCATATAAGCCACGTCAAAATCACACATATATATATCCTCATTAAAACATGTCTATACATCCGTGATAGGCCTCTACTGGGCTCTATCTCAAAATCAATACATCATCAAAATCTATATATATAATGTCCACCTAACTAGTGAACTAAACCTCATATAATCTCAATATCGATCCTTGCCCCCGAGGCGGTGTTTTGCACATATCTCTCGTCCATCGTCACCTCCTCCATCTGGATCTAGGTCTCACTATACTGCGCCATGTTAGTCATGCTCCCGGATGGTGTTGGTCGCACTAATCCACCCGCTCCTCGCTTTTCTGCTCACATCCACCATCTCACTTTGTGATCATCTTCGTATCCCTCTTGGGGCACCATATTTTATCCTAATCCCACCATTGTGACCATCTTTTATCTTTGTCCCACTTGGACGCATATTTTCAATTCCCGTATATGAAAAAAATTGCTTCGTTTTTGCCCCACATTTTGTCGTGACCCTTTGTCTCAACCATCTTCACATTTATTGCGCACATTTTGATGTCTACCTTCGAATCAATTGTCCCGTGGATTACACATTCATCTGAGCGGACTCCCATTGGACTCCCTCCACATTGTCGTGATTTTCACCGACTCAAAATCCAAGACATTGCCAACATCTCCATTGAGGTCGTACTTTGTTCCCTACCGAAGTGACTCCAAAATCACCGCCATATTTTGTTTTTATCTTTCTCCACTTGGGGCATCTTCTCTCATCTCCTCTCTTTTTCTCATCCTTTCCACCCTTTTATCTATTCATCTATCTCTTTCAAACTTGTGATCGATTCTTCTTCATATCATCGATCCCTAGTTTGAGGGGGAGCACCTCAATCATCATCATCTTCTATCACTTCTTATTTTTGTCTCATGGATTGCCCAACGCAAACCACTCGACAAAAAGGGAAAATGTAGACACCAATTTTTGGTATCCCTTGTCCCTCATCTCGTGTCCACTCCCCTTCATCGTCATTTCCTACATACATACCTCTCTTCCCATTCAAATTCCCCTTTCCCTCCTAAATTCAATTTATCCCTTTAATTTCCCACCTTAATCCCATCCTTAATTTATCTTCCCTAAACATCCCTAATCATCCTTAATTAATCCTAAATCTTCATCTAATCCATTTATCCTCCATAAATGCCCTTTTTGTCCTCCCTAGGCCTTCATTTAATAATTTTACCTTCCCTTTGCCTTTATTCAATGTTTTCTACCTCTCACCTACCCTTTTATCCTTTCTAAACAACCATAGCTCGCATTTACCTCCCGAAACTCTAATCCCACTTTATAAGGGATCTTTGCATCGAGTTGATCAATCTTCCACTCGCCCAAATCAACGGACCATCGCGATCATCGACGACCCATCCGGGTTGCGTCGACCGACCCTATAAATATACCGATACCCCTCCTTTTTTAAGGATGCAATTTTTAAGACTTCGAGCTTTTTGTGATCTTGCCTTCGTTTCTTACTCTTCTTTGCAACTGTTATCACCATTTTGGAGCTACTTTGGAGATCTTGTGCTTCACCCTTGGATATTTGAAGTTCTCTCTCTTTGCAAGATTGGATCCACCATTGTCATTCCATCACTTTTCCTTATCAATTTTTTGTAGGTTTTATCACCATCCCAGCCCCTGTCTCTGCATTTTCTTATCGTCATTTCCATCTGTAGATTGTCGTTTTCACCCATCTTTTTCCATCAAACCCTAGATCGCTCACGATCGCCGCCATCCAACCCTATCTAGTCACCATCGACCGGTTCTCATTTGTTTGGCTTTCTTCATTCATTTTGTCAATCACCCGCTTTTTGATCCCACAACCTTTCACATCCTCCAATCTTGCCATTAAGTACATCTGCAACTTCATATTCCAACTTCATCAAACCACCGCCGTCGTCGATCGGGGCCAATCATCGTCGACCTTATCGAATAGTTATCATCTTTTATTAATTTTCTTGCATCCTTTTTGTTCTCATCAGATATAGTCTTATCACAATAGCTCAACATCATCCCTAGTTCAAATTATCTCCAGATCAGGCTTTAGGAAGTCTTTTAGGTTTGCTTTTATGCATTTTCTTCCTACACCGTCCTAGTTGTCGTCGATTGAGCTCTGCCTCTCGGGTCACTTTGTCGAACCACTCAAGTTTGGTTTAGATTAGCATTTTCTATAATCAGATTTGCATCCTACCTTTTCTTGCACATATGTGATCCTCCATTTCAATTGAGATCCCGTTATCATTTATCCATCACTATTTTATCTAAAAGTGGGTTGACATCCATCATAAGAAGTTTTCACTTCTCGGGACCGACATTGTCGGGCAACCCACCATCCAACGTATTAATTTTTTTTCTGTTGGGTTTCTTTTTGTTGTGCAAGTAATCAAGCTCGCTTCTGAGGAAGATCTCTCTTTGCGCCCACATTCATCGCCATTTCATCTAGAAGTACCTCAAACTCTCTCATATTAGAGTTGTTTGTTTTCTTTATTACCATTGCATTAATTTGAAAAAAAAATGACAACATTAATTTTGCTCGCACTTTCAATTATAATTATACTATTCAAGTATATAATTATTAGTGTCTCATTGTAAATGTATTTTTTCCTTGGTGTTTGAACTCTCTAAATCTAATATATTGATTTCTTATTAATTTTGTTACATAAGAAGCCACATTTTCAATTTGTTGGTGCCTAATAAGTTAATCTACCAAGCTGCAAATTGTAAAAGATAGTAATAAAAAGGAAGAGGGCGAGATTATGCGTGGACAAATTTGGAAGTTTGGTTGAATAGAACGCCCCTAAGTGGTTGGCGCTAATTTGAATTAAAAAAGAAGGGCTGGTAAATCTTTGATACCTACCTACCTAAGGCAAGAGCTTCTGGTTTGCGCCCGTAAGTATCGGCAACGTGACAGTTAACGGACCGACTGTGAAGTAGCCGCCGGGAGTCCCACCGGCTACAGGCGGTGGGAAGTACAGAGTTATCCTTCTTACTTTTAAATGGATTTGAAAACCAGTCCGTTTTCTCCGCTTTTACCCGCCTCGCTCTCTCGTTTCCAAGCGCAATGTGTTTTTCCGCCATCGAGATCTCAATTTCCCTCATCCTCCCACTCCCTATGAACATCTTGGAGATCTGGATGCTATAGTTTAGAGCTGCGTGCCTTTGCTCTTGTATACTTCTTTGAAAGAGGAGAGGAGAGGAGAGGAGAGGAGAGCAGAGGAGGGTTTTGGTGATGCGAGTTGTATTCTTTGAAAGAAGAGAGGAGAGGAGAGGAGGGTTTTGGCGTTGAGTGTAGGAGGATTTGAACATGCCATCACCATCGCCAAGGCCACCCTGCAGATGGTTAGGGTTCATTCTTCTAGGGTTTATCATTCATTTGGCTCTTCCAACTGTTGACGCTTCAGGCGTTCTAAAATTACAGCACATATATGCAACCAATGGAATGAAGGTCGACCAGTTCGAGACTCTCAAAGCGCACGACAGGGCGAGACACAGCCGCATTCTCGATACCGTTGTCGACTTTCCTCTCGGAGGTTCCTCTGATCCTTACATTGCAGGGTAATAAACTTTGAAGATTTTACCGTAACCAATTCTTATTTTTTTCTTGTTTTGCTGTGGTTTTTATATGATGATTTAATGCCTGTATTTACAGGCTTTACTATACGAAGGTTGTGTTGGGCACACCACCCAGGGCATATTACGTACAAATCGATACTGGAAGTGATGTATTGTGGGTGAATTGCAGGCCTTGTAATGCATGCCCCCTCACCAGTGGACTAGGGGTAAAATTCTTTCAGTTCTGCAAGTATTTATTTGAATTTTAATTATTCTTCTTGGCTTTTATATATATTAAGTTGGGATTTGGTCCGTGTCAGTTTAAGTCATATCAAAATAAAGTGCGCCCTCCATAATAATTTTTTACAAGATCCAACTTGGCATATAAGATTTTCTTTCCAGCACTTTTCATTTCATCTTTAAAGTTTAAACGTCATTGGTTTTGAACTAGCGAATGAGGTCAATGGCAAACCGATTCTTGCCAATCATGTACTAGTGGTGTCACAGACTCATAGAAAATGACACAAACATTAGCATAGCTGCATGCTATTTTGCACCCAAGAATTCCAAATTTTATAAGAAACACAATCCAGATTGTGAAAACCCATACTTGTCCTTAAAAGAGGGACATTTCAGCCTACTGTAAGATTGGAGAGATTTTGCTAATAGGGGACTTTAACGCAAGGACATCAAACAAACAAGCTAACATTCTAGGAAGTAATGTGGATCTAGATATGAACCCACTTTGGATGGCAGACGAAGAAAATCAGCAATGGACCAGGACCTCAAACAATAGGTGTGGGACTATCACACACTTGGGGAAGAGCTACTAGGCTATGTAGCATACATAGCTTGATTATTTATAATGGCCCGAGTAAATGGGAAAAATCAGGAAATTATATGTGCAAGACTCACAAAGGGCAGAGTGTAATTGACTACGTTATTTGCTCGCAAAATTCTATACCTAGAATTGAAGAGCTAGAAATAGAAGATTCTCTGGTGGAACTTAACTCAGATCACAACCCAATTGTTATGAAACTCCAATTGCAAAGAAACAAGCAACATGATGAGCACATTGAGGTCAACCAAAGTAAACCAACACTCAAAGGAAACATCCTCTTGATAGAGAAAAATCAGTATGCTTTCAGGCAACATTAGATAACAAATTGCATGAAATGGAAAGGAAGAGAGTGCGTAACAATGAAACAAACTACACTAAAAGCAAGAGGTTAATGCACAACATTCAAGAGGCACTAAAATCTTGTAAGAGAGCTAAAACCAAAAAGAAAGAAAGAAATAACTTTTCGACAAATGCATGGTATGATGAAGAATGCAAGCCAATGTGGAGATTGCTAAAAGCGAATCAACAGTAGAACAAAGGCAAATAAGAAAAAATATGAACAAATGGTGAGGGCAAAAAAGAAGATTACATAAGAACTACAAGGAAAAAGTTGGCTTACGTAGGGAAACATGAACCCAAAAGATTTTAGAGAGAATTTTGCAAGGAAAAAAAGGAGATTGAGAACAACATAGCAACAAGATAGTGCTTTACTCAAAATAATTGTATATTTGCAAGAAAGTGAACATGAAACACCACTCATGATTAGTGTTAATGAAGAGCTTTTCACGACAAAAGACATCATGCAAGGGATTAAAAACCTAGCAATAGGTAAAGCTCGAGTCATAGACAATCTTCAAGAAGAACATTTAAGATGGGGAGCAAATATCCTAGCACCTCAAATCAAATAAATCTTCTATGAGGTCCAAAATGGCTCCTTGACATAATGGGCAACTAGCCTAACCATACCTTTGTTTAAAAGTGGAGATTAGATAACCCCACAAATTACCAAACTATCGTGGTCAATCCTTTTTGCAAATTTTTAGGGAGCATGATATAATGTAGAATTAGTAGTTGGGCGTAAGAAATAAGAATAGGGCAAAAATGAAGCAAGTTTTAGACTTAAGCTCTCCACTATTGATCACTACTATGTCACGCTTGGACACCTAGTTGAAAGGGTTTGGGATACGGAGAAAATGCATATTGTTGCTTTCTAGACTTCAAAAAGGCATTTGACACAATTCCAAGGAGAAAATTATGGAGTAGAATGGAGGACTAGGGGTGCCATCTCATAGGCTCAAATGTGAGATGGGGAGATGGACATCTCCTAAGGAGTAGTGGGAAGAGAGGGTTTGTGAATCTCACAGGCTCAAATGTGAGATGGGGAGATGGACATCTCCTAAGGAGCAATGGGAAGAGAGGGTTTGTGTCTTTGTACCATTGAAGTGGTAAAACAGAGGAGCACTTCATCCTCGAATGTTGTCAATACACGGACTTATGGGCCAAGTATGTGGAAACATTAAGAGTGAGCTCCATGGTAGAGCTGTTTGAGGAAAAAAGAATAAAAGGGTTTTGGATGATGCTAACTCATTTCAACTAAAGGGGATCAGCCTTATAAAGGATATCACGGGCCTCAAGAACCTTTGAGCGATGGAAGCAAATTGTGTTATCGGTGGTCCCATAGATTGTTGGGTCTCGTGGACGTAATAACAATTTTAATTCAAAACAATTTTATGGAAAAAATCTTTTCTAAACTACATTGTGTATGTAAAATAATGTATTATAGTTGTATATATAAAACCATGTTATTAAAATTGAGTGGAGCTTGTAATAAGCAAGAAGGAAAAATTGGAAAAGATCCCTATAACGAAGGAAAAACTAGCATTTTTTCTTAAAAATTTGATTCTTTACAAAGGGTTATTTGTTATGATGAGCTTTTGAATCTTTGCCTATTTGAGGAATTCATATAAATGAACCATTTTGAATGTGTAGATATTATTGAATTGAGGACATCATAAAAAAGTGAAGACTTTAACAAATTGAAAAATTACAAATTGGAGTTCTTAACAAATGGAGGACTAGGACTTTAAGCAATTGCACAACAAATTGAATTTTTCAATGAATTGAGGACTTTATTTAATCACACAACAAATGAAAACCCTAGTGAATTACACAATGCATCCAAAATTTTAGTGAACTTGCACAATGAATTGAGGATATCAACAAAGAATTAGGGTGTTTGAAACTTTAGTTAATCCACTCCAACATTCATATCTCTCATCATTTTGTCAAATAATGTAACTAATTGTTGTGTTAAGAATTAATTAATTAAAATTAAGATTGTATCTAATAAGTTTGTTTAAATAAATAATCAACTCTAAATTTTGTCCTTTAAGAGTTCTACAAAAATCTATGTAAGCAATCGTAAAGTAATCCATATCAAAAACCATTACAAAAATTCTAAGAGAATTAATGTTAACTTTTGTAAATAAATGAGATGAATATTACACTAGTTTTTAAAATGATTGGAATTAGGTCCAATCAAATTGAATGATTTTTCAATGCCAAGTTTCCATTCAATGCTTCTTTGTACTAGAAAATAAAATATCAACATACTTTACACGTGCAATAACATGAGAGAATCTACCACATTGCCATACTTTTGTTATGCTAGTGGTGAATACCTAGTACTTGAAAAAGTGCTTATTTCATTGAAGAGAAGAATCATTGACAATTGTTCAATATAAATTAATGCATGACCTATTAGTGGTCCATAAATCCTAGAGAATTAAAATGAAATGAATCATCCCTTGAATGCTTCTTTCTCATATTATAAGGCTTTGCATAGTGTTTTGATGCATATGATGCTATCAAAAATTATAGCTGATATATGGCTTGTTTCAATTTTGAAGAACTAAAGAACATGTGTTAGAACAAAGATGGGCATTTAATTTACATCAATTTAGTAGTAGGATTTTAAGAATTTGAATCATTATGACAAGTAAATAAATAAATGCAAAAATGAATAAGTGAATGCGATTGAACACAAATAACACATAATTAACATGGAGAACTTTTCGGTAAAAAACCCCACGCAAAAGCACTTGATGTTAGTTTGACAACTTATAGACTAATGTGCTTGACCCCCAACATACATCCACCTCACTTCTTTAAATAATTCACAATTCACTTGTTCAATAATTTTGTGATTCAATCATTTTATATTTAGTAATTCAATTTCATTGGTCAATTTCCACGGGAAATCACCCTATAAATAGGGTGGGTGGATTGGTTACAACCTTTTGGTTGAATTGATTCACTCTTTAACTCGATTAATAAATTAATTGATTAAAACTTCATAATAGATATATAGTTATAAATAACTTATGATATAAGTTATAACCTAAGTTTGCAATATAAACTTAGTTTGGATTTGTATTTGTTGTGGTGGGCCACACCAAGTGTGTCCCTACAAACATAATTTGCTCCAACACTCCCCTTTAATGTTTAGTGGGGATACATGCCAAACTCACTTTTTATGCAAAAGGAATCAAATATTTAAACCTTATAGGATGATTAGGCTAGCATGTCTACAAGGATAATCTAACAAAAATATCCGAACTTTCTCATGGATTAGTGCATATATGAAATTTTACATGAGCTTGTGGAGCCTTTTATAAAACAAGGAATCTCCATAACACAATGCTTCACTGGGTTTACAAGTAAACTCACATAAGGTGATGTTTACACAAAATCACATAGGGTGATCTTTTACAATGTCTTTTTTTACAATATAGAAAAATATAGAGAAGGAAGATACATAAATGCAATTACGAGATGTCATTGTTATGCACACTCCCTTTTAATGACAACTTTGAAAGGCCTAGCATTGCTTGAAACTTGCAAAATTTCACAACATTGAGAGGTTTCATGAATATGCTTGCAACTTGGATTTTGATAAGACAGTGGAGATCAATAAGTCTTTCACATGATCATTTGATTTAGAGGCGGAGATCAAAATTTGCCATTGAGGATTTTTCCCGAATGAAATGTATATGAATTTTGATCTTCTTTGTTTGTTGATGTTGAACTGGATTGTTTGCAAGAGCTATACATGTTAGAAATTAGGACACTGAGAGGGGGTGAATCAATGTCAATTCAACCTTTGTATGACAATTCAGTTCCAATCAAATTCTTAAGCCTTAATATGAGATTGTAACAACATAATTCACATGTAACAAGAAGCACACACAAAAGAGAAAGATTTTTAAGTGGGAAACCCAAACTGGGAGAAAACCCATTGAACCAATGGACTATGCTCACAAAGGTTACAAATTAGTTGAGCTACAACTCAACATGAAGCACCAACTTCAAATCAAGCTACTACTTGATGATTTGCAAGCTACAACTTGCAGGAAAGCTCCTAATTTCAAGATTTGCTGAGCTACAACTCAGTATTTACATCAATTTTTGATCACACACTTCATGAGGTTGCTGAGACAACAGATTGTGATCCTAGATTTGCACATAGCTCTCTTATATCCTCTCCTAACTTGACATAGTTTCAGTATATTTGCTCTCTTTTCTTCTCACAGACTTGCACACTCTCTCATGAACTATCAACAACAATTACAAGTACAAAAATATCCTTTTGTATACAATGTCCACTCCTATTCCTGACCTTTCACTGTCACATACCAAGACTCTTCACATTTTTCATTAGATAGCTCGAGCAAGAAGAGAGAGATAACTATATTTGTAAATTTATAGCTAAGGAAAGTTGAATTAGATACATGAAGTGGGTGAAGTACCTACAAGGATACACATTTATGTTGAAGAACAAGAGTGGTAAATCAAATAAGAAGGCTAATGCGCTCAATAGGTGGAGTTGCTGTTGACACAGATGAGAGTAGAAGTTGAGGGTTTTGAATCAATGAAGGAGTTGTATGTGTAGGATGAGGATTTCAGAAAAGCATGGGAGATGTGCTTAGTACTCATAAGTGTTAATAGGATACTATTGTTGGACTACTTTGTGTAGGAAGGATTGTTATTCGAGTAAGACAATTATGCATACCTCAAGGATTAATGTGGGAGAATTTGGAAAGAGAAAAACATTGCATAGGATTAAATGACACTTTGGCTTGGATAAAACCTTAGTGTAACTAGGGGAGAGTTACTTTGTTCCGTGAATAAGTGCGAATGTTTGTAAATTTGTGCAAGAATTGAAGAACACACACTTATACTGAGAGGGTGGGGGTGAATAAGTATAGATTAATTAATTAATTCTTTTCAAACTTAATAACAATAATAACAATAATTTGCACAATCATAGAACACAAGATATATGTGGAAACCCTTTCGGGAGAAAACCACAGAGAAAATACTGTTTGGATCTACTGTCCAAATCCAGTCACTAATTGAAACAATAAATTTGTAGGCACCAACCTACTGGAAATACCAATCCCCACAGTTTACAAGCACCAATCTATTGGATACATCAATCCCCACAATTTATAGGCACCAACCTATTAGAGACACCAATCCCCACAACTAAGCACCAACTTAGTAAGAGACACCAATCTCTTTCCTTAGGAAGCACCAACCTCCAAATCAACTCATACGATGAATGAAAAAATCATAAACTTCTTCACAAAAATCTGCTCTGTTTTCACCTTCAGAAATCTGCCTTCTAAATGATCTTGAAACTCTAAAATCTCCCTTTAAACTTATTTCTCACTTTCTCATGAATTTAACATTGAAATAATCAACTCTTCTTTACACGCTTCACTTGAATGATCTTCTATTTTATTCCACACATGCTTAGAAATTTTCCTTCAATAATTTTTCATTTCTTTGCTTGCAGAGATCTGTCTTCTTCTTCTTCCAATGCAAGTCACAAGGTGAATACCTTTGTTGAAAAAATGAATATTAATTCATCGACTTTCTAAAAGAAGAACTTGAATCTTCGAACTGTATTCGCATCACAGGAAATTGTGACAGTTTTATTTTAGCAGAAACAACGAACAATTGTTTTGATGGCTGTATTCGCAACTGGTTATTGGCGACTGGGGTTTGCCCTCGAATCCTGACTTCCTCGATCCGTCGTCCACGACTTTGCTCAAAAACAACTTGCGACTGTTATCTATGCTGTCATCCATGACTCTGCTCATGCCCTTGCGACTGGTATTCTGCCCTTGTTGTATTTGCTTGCGACTGGTATTCTTCGACTGCGAGTGGTCTTTGCCCTCCGTCGACCTCACATACACCTCTTTGCAAAAGCTTCCACCAATGGCGATGTGACTAATGATTGCTCTGATACCACTGTTAGGAGGAAAAACGGGAAGGCAAAAACTGCACTGTTCAAATGATAACAGGCAAGGTGTATTTATTAAGAGAGGAGTAGTTACAATCGGTTGTTAGTTACAACTCCTTAACTGTCCAGAACTGTATGGTTCATTATATATTCAACAATTATCTTAAAATTATTACAAAGAGTGCCAATGGATTATGGAGGTATCTGTTATGTACTTCTGAAAAATTATTTCACTTCTCAAATAAATAAAATAACCATTATTTTGTGAGGGGTAATTGGCTCTAGCATTTTCTCTATCATAAGTGGTTTTGGAGCCACAATATAGAAAATTACGATTTCCTTTTTGTTGTTTTTACTTGTTTTTACCTTGCATGTAGCCCAGGTAATTTATCCTTATATTTTGGCCATTTGTCATCCCAAATCCTAGTTCTTAATCCAAGTATACTGGCTCCAAATGGTGCACTTTACATTGAGGAGGGTATTGGATTACACCGGTTCCACATGATTTCAAATCTTGTGGAGGCATACTAAGCTTATTGGTCGATATAGTACAAGAGGGATTCATCCATAATGGTTTCTAAGTGATCGTGGGCTTAGTTCTTGAGCCAACAAAATAGCCCAAGAAAATGAAATAGCATTTTCATTAAGGAGTAAACTACTTTGGTGATGTGTCACTATGATTTGGGTTCAAAACCCAACAGGTAAGTTCCTCTATGCTAGGCCTGTGTAAAATGTTTCGGTGATATAATGGAGGTGCTTGCTTCCCAATAATTAACAGGTCAATTCTTATATACAAAAACTACTTCAGTGACCTCAAAAGTTGACTTCAGATCCCATCATTGGAGTGGTCGACTTCTTTATTTTGAAATTTCATTGTTTTTCTTAATAGAGAACTTAATTTCAAGGTTTCACAGGGATGTGTCACCACCCCTAGGTTCCCGTTTCCATGATATTTTGCAATTCATTTAATGTTCCTAGAATTTTGGGGGTACTTCTAGGTGTCCGCTCCCAGTCAAATCCTCCCACCCTTCCCACCCCAACCAAGGACTTAGTGAAACATGGAAATATATATCCTTATTCTTAGTACAGAACTTAGGTTCAAAGATCTCCTAAATAATATAGCCGTTTCTCAATATATGAAAATTCAATTTTAAACCAGAAATTTATTGAAGAGGGGTGTACTTATTGATTTAAGCCTTTAAGGGTATTTATCATTCTTTAATCTGTTTTTTTGTATGAATGGTTTTTATATTATTTTTACAAAATTTTAGATAAGCCCTGTTTCTTTTTCTAAGAATGACCTGTTTTCAAGTATTTTGCAGATAACACTTAATTTTTTTGATACCCAAGGATCATCAACCACCTCACCACTGCCATGTGAGGATACAAAATGTGTATCTGCAAATCAAATTTCTGAATATCTTTGCACATTGCCTGATCATTATTGTGGTTACTCATTTGCATATGGTGATGGAAGTGCTACTCTTGGTTACTACGTGTCTGATGTTTTCCACTATAATCAAATTGTTGGGCAATATTCAACATACAGTGCTTCTCTCCCAATTATCTTTGGGTTTGTACTCGAACATCCCTCTTCTTGAGATGTCATGTTTGCTTTCTTTCTCTTGCTATTCAAAACCAAAGTACCTTAAATATTGAGGCTGTATTATTGGATTACAAAGCCCTTTTGTTTTCCAGAGCTGTAATGCTTTTCCTTTCTATGAACAGGTGCAGCTTCAACCAATCAGGTGACTTGACAAAGCCAGAGAGGGCTGTTGATGGAATTTTCGGATTCGGGCAGCATGATCTCTCTGTTGTTTCTCAACTTCATTCACAGGGATTAGCACCAAAAGTATTTTCCCATTGCTTGCAAGGGCCTGACCATGGTGGTGGTATCATGGTACTTGGAGAGATTGTAGAGCCGCCGGGAATGGTCTATACTCCTATTGTCCAATCACAGTGCGTAACATTCATGGAAATTAGTTAGTATTGATCATATGATTCAGTTTTGAAGCATATGATTTTGAATGTTTGTAGTGAATGGCGATTTTATAAGATTAAGGTGCCATCCTTATTTAAACACATTGTTGCCCGGGTTATAAAAGATAAATATAATTGTTTAGATCACTGCTAATTGAGGCACCAATTTGTCATAAGTGATTGTCCTTGTGGGCATCAACAAAGAGATTGCTTTTGTTCTTATTTATTGTTCAAGGAGGTGTACATACCCAATCGCCCTTGGATGGGAATTTGTGTCTCCTCTATGGAGTACACATGCCTTCACCATTAAACTTACTCAGGCTGCTCTCTTTTGCAATTGTCCAGTAGTAGCTAAAACTTTGTTATAGCGTCACGTTCACACATCACTCTATGGGAATAATGCCTAAGTATGCATGTGGGTTTGTGGGGATGGAGCTTTATGTGTATTTGAGACTTGACTTGTTCATGCTATCTCGAGAAGTGCTATTCCTATTGTTTATATTTTTCCATTTAAATTTTGTGACACTTTGAAGAACATCCTTTGAATCCTAGTATCATTTAGATGATTTTGGACTTAGGGTCATGGTTCAAAGGAAATTCAAAATATTTCTGGGCAGCGATGTTCTAAAATTTGATAAGTGAAATTGTATGCACTTTACCTTTAGCATAGTTATAAGTATGCAATGCACTTTTCTTATAGCTGCCTCCACCACTTGATTTCGCCTTGCTTTCTTTGAAGTTAAAATTAGTGAGTTTCTAAGAGGAAGGTTTGACTGGAAAGTGGAAACATTGATAGATATTGGACCATCAGTTAAGTCATTGTATCAATCATCTTAGTTTGGGCATTGATAAACTGTTTATTTTGATGTTTGTCAATAAAAATGCCTTGAGAGAAAAGCAAAAGGAGGCTAGATAGCCTTTTTGTGGTCTTTTGTAAGGCTGTAGGAGTAGGAAATTAAAACCATTCAGTTTTGTCACTAGACTACTACTGTTGTCCGTTCTAATTCTGACAACATTTTCACATAAAAGGATTTATTATGTGTCTGTATTTGTTCTACTTTTATGTTTCTATGGGATTACTATTTCTGTGTGTGAGCATCGTAAGGATGAACAAATTCTGATATCTCTTTTGTTTTCATACCCCTGCCACTGTCTTCTTCCCAAGGAAAAATAGAAATGACCGAGGATTTAAACCTCATAAATATACATATCACAAGGGCATATACCATCAGATTCCTGGTCAATCCACATCACCAACTGATTTCTAAGTCGATCGATTTTGATTGATGTGGATTCATAATTCTCTTTGATCTATATGAAGAATTTGAACTGGTCATGAATCACACAAATGCTGTGATGGTGAAACTGGTATTCATGTCAACGGACAATTTAATATTACATATATATATATATATTATTATATGATTGATTGAGATAGAATGCTAGTGTAGTTTCAGTATTTCAATATAACTTAATTAAAGACTGAGTATTGGTTATATGCATGGCATGAAAGCCAATATTTTTACTGTCTACAGCATTGTGATGTTTCTGATCCCCTTCCCCCAGATTTGTTCTGTAATTGGATGCCAAATTCGCAAGACATTATATAGTCATTCATGTCAAAGTTTTTGCACAATTCTACATTCTCTAGCTTGCTAGAAGTTGGAAGGCACACTATAGGAGATCTAGTATTGATCCGATTTAGATGTCTCTTTAGAGGCAGAAGTCAAGAGTCTAAAGGTAAAGATGATGCTTCCAGTATCACTATCATTATTACCAAAAAGTTAAAAACACGAGGAAAAATTTCATTAGGGTAATAACTACTCATGTAGGTAAAGCTTGAGACGACTTAAACATACATGGATAAAATTAGCAAACATTAATAATCTAATGACCATCACCTGTATGCCTTCATCTCAGACCGATGCCTTCATCTCAGACCGATGCCTTCATCTCAGACCGATGCCATTGATCTTTCAATTTTTTTTTTGGCTGGAAATCTCCCCACGATTATGGCTTTTGAGCATCTTTTAAGCTTGTTTTCAGAGTATGATGAAATTGTAGAATGGCCGTTAGGGTTTTACAAATAGCCAGGCTTGTCAGGGAGCTTTGGTTTATTTATTTTCAAGACGATGGAGGGCTCAACACTTGCTTTGGAGGCTAAGGACTGTTGATGGGAATATGGTGTTCTACATATTTCCCGTTGAAGGGCAACAACAATACAAGCCTCTCTTTCAATCAATTTTCTGATGACCGTTGCCTCTCTGGCTTCAGCTCAGCCCAACATGATCAATGTTTCAAAATTGTTTTTTTGTTGGATGTATCCCCACTAATATGGGTATTGAGCATCTTTTGAGCTTATTTTCAGAGTAAGGTGAAATCAAAGAAGGGCAACTGACAAACAGCTGGGTTAGTAGAGGAGCTTTGGTTTATTTTTTTCAAGGCAATGCCAAATTGCCAGGCTCTTGCAACTCCATGAGGGTGCAATGCATAAAGACCGTTGATGGGAATAAGATGTTCTACAAATTTGCTGTTGCAGGGCAGCAATAATACAGACACTCATAGAATGAGGGAGAACCCTATATATATGGTGGGAAGTGTCTCTTTCAATCAGATATTTCATGTTAGTGGAGCCCCAATGTAGCCATGTTGTGTGGTTGTTGCCATGCCGATAGCAACTAGATGTGTCATCATATGTTAAGGAATGCATGAATAGTCAGTTTTAATCTTCAGTGTTCCTTAACTTTTTTATTGGAAATGCGTTGGCATATTGCCATGTTTGTTAATCAAAAAATAAAGTGTAAAAGTACATGTTTAAAATAAAAGGGTGGCCAGTTGGTATTCAGAGCCCAAAATTATTGACAACTGGCAAATAAACACAGCTAAGCACCGAGGGTCCTAAAAATTCTAGTTAACAAAACACATAACAAACAGTATGAAATATCATGCGTAAGCAGCGACACCATGAGGCAGAGTTGGTGGGTCATCCTTGGGAGGCAAAGCAGCCCAAGAATAGGGATCTCCTGACGGCAGATCTGGTGCCACCATAGTTACCTAAGACGTGGGGACGGTGGGAGGGGGTTTCCGGGACAGCAAAAATTTCCAAATTTTGGGGACGGCGGAGGGATGACTAATTAAAAATATATAAATATTTAAAATATAAAGATATAGTGACTAAATTATATAAATAAGCTGAAATAAAACCATTTGAGATTTAAATAAGGCGAAACTTGAACTCATAAAGTTTTGGATGAGATGGAGTCAAGTTGTAACTACCTTCCCTCGAAATCTTGATAGAGGATTCGAATGAGGAAGAGTTCTTGGGTTTTGGAGAAGGGAAAAACAGGTAGAGGGAGATTTTAGAGCGCCAAGAAGCCTCAGATTGATCTGTTTGAGATCATGTAAACTTTGCATAACAGATCTTACACTAATAAAGCTTGAGTTCTTGTAATATATGATGAATTCATGATAGAACAAATGTGTATGATGTTTCTCTTGCTTGGATGTTGTGATGTTTCTAAGACTAATGAGATTCTGAGAATGGAGGTTTGTTATTATGAGAGGATTATTCTTACTTGTTGAAACTAGATGGCATTTAGAGCGTTTACTCATGTGTAGAAGGGAAACTCTTTGTTTTTGGAAATGCATTGTGAATATGCAGGTTTTGGAGATGGTACAGGTGTAGTGTGATTAACTAGAGGATGCTTCAAGTATGGAGGTTCTAAAAAGGGCAAAATTAATGTATCTTTGAAGAGGTAAGAGGACTGTGCATAGGATTTCTCATTGATCCATGTGTTTGATAAATAGTGAATGAATTTTTGAATGTTGTTGCTCTTGTGTGAAGTATGTTTATTGAAGAGGATGGTGTTTAGAAACCCTGGTGGAAGTGTGAAACCCCAGGAAAATAGATCAAAATCCTAAAACTAAGATCAAAATGTGGCAGACCATGTGGGGAACGTCTGGGCGTCCCCCATGTTTCCCACGTCCCCCCCACGTTTCCCCGTCCCCAGGACGTTTCTCAGCCTCTTTAGACGTCCCGGGGCGTTTCCCATAAAGCATGCACTGCGAAACGTGGGGAAACGTTTCCCCACGTCCCGGGGCGTCCTGGGCGTGTCAAAAATGGGGGACGTGTCCCGCGTAACTATGGGTGCCACTCAGACATCCTCAACAATGTCTTGCACAGCCAAAGGCACACGCATTCCCCACCCAATCATATTGATGTTCGTTACCTTTTAATCAATGTTTTTAATATTTTAATTTCTAATTTACATTCATGTTGTTTATGATAACTAGGGATAGGCCCTACACCGCAAAAAAAAATTAAATAAAAAATAGGCTTGGGGAGCATCCACAACAGGCAGAAAGTGAGGGGGCGTGAAAAATCTCATAATGAGGAGGAAAGAATCAAGACTTCAAGTAAGACAGTGAGGATTTGTCAACCTGATAAGTCAATCCATTCTTCCTCTAAAATGTGTGAGTATAGTGAAAAAGATACAGTAACCAACTGTGTTTTGTGTCCTGTGCCTGTCCCGATCCTTAGTGCTAGCTTTGTGTGACTATCTTGTGTGTGCACTGTGATGCAATGGAAACCAGCATATTCATGGTCTTATGCGTAAAAGTCTGAATATATATATATATATATATATATATATATACCACATACAAAATTGAGATAGACTGCTAATGTAGATTCAGTGTTCCCATATTGGTTATATGCAGGCCATGAAAGCAAATATTTTTACTGTTTACAGCATTGTGATGTTTCTGATTTTTCACCCAGATTTGTTCTGTAATTGGATGCCACATTTGCAAGACAGTATAGTCATTCTTGTCAAGTTTTGCACAATTCTGTGTTCTTTAGCTTACTAGAAGTTGACGGCATGCTATAGGATGTCTATTATTAACCTGATTTAGATGTCTTCTTTAGAGGCAGAAGTCAATATTCTGAAGGTAAAGATGATACTTTCAGTATCACTATCATTGTTGCCAAAAGTTAAAAACAGAGGAAGAATCACAATGTCATCAGGGTAATGATTACTCATGGAGGTAAGCTTGAGATGACTTAAACATACACGGGTAAAATTAACAAACATTAATAATCTAATGACCATCACCTGTATGCCTTCATCTCAGCCTGATGCCATTGATGTTTTATTTATTTTTTGGTTGGAAATCTCCCATGATTATGGCTTTTGAGCATCTTTTGAGCTTGTTTTCTGAGTATGGTGAAATTGAAGAAGGGCCATTAGGGTTTGACAAACAGCCGGGCTTGTCGGGAGCTTTGGTTTATTTATTTTCAAGATGATGGAGGCTGCAACACTTGCTTTGGATGTAAAAGACTGTCGATGGGAATATGATGTTCTACATATTTACCGTTGAAGGGCAGCAACAATACAAGCCTCTCTTTCAATCAGCTATTCTGATGACCGTTGCCTCTGGCTTCATCTCAGCCTGACACGATCAATGTTTTCAAAATTGTTTTTTTGTTGGACATACCCCCACAAATATGGCTTTTGAGCTTATTTTCAGAGTACGGCAAAATCAAAGAAGGGCCATTAAGGTTTGAAAAACAGCTGGGCTAATTGAGGAGCTTTGGTTTATTTATTTTCAAGACGATGGAGTGCGCAATGCATAAAGACTTTTTATGGGAATAAGATGTTCTACAAATTTGCTGTTGCAGGACAGCTACAATACAGACACTCATAGAATGAGGGAGAGCCCTATATATATGGTGGGAAGGGTCTCTTTCAATCAGATGTTCCATATTAGTGGAGCCCTAGTGTAGCCATGTTGTGCAGTTGTTGCCATGCCAATAACAACTAGACGTGTCATCATACATGAAGGAATGCGTGAATAGTCAGTTTTAATCTTCAGCGTTCCTTACTTTTTTATTGGAAATGCATTGGCATATTTGTTAATAAAAAAATCAAGATTAAATTACATGTTTAAAATAAAAGGGTGGCCAGTTGGTATTCACAGGCAAATTTTTAAAAATCTTGGGTACGGTATGCTTTTGGGTACGTTTATATATATATATATATATATATATATACATGTATATAAATGTATAAATATGCATATAAATTATAAATTTAAAGAAGCATTTGCATACTTATTGAAATTTAATTCTCATACATTGCATGCAGCATACTTATTGAAATTTTAATTTAATACTCGTGAGTCATAGAGTTATACAACTTAAAATCATTCATAGAACATGAAAACAAAATTGAAATTTCCAATACTTTGAGAATTGAGACTTGAGTTTGTATTGATAATTGATTCAGAATGACATAATGTTCAAAGAATCAAAACATGATAGTACATTCAAGTTCTCAACTTCTAGAGCATATCATCTAGATGATCGTCAAAATCATCTTCATGGATGCCACTTGCAGCTCCACTCCCACTAGCTCCACTTTCGAACACTTGTGAAGGGCTCCCTGGAAGTTCCTCATCAATGCCAAGAAGTGAAGCTTCAAAGTCTGTGTTTTCAGGTTGGAGGTCCCAAAGCTTGTTAGGACCACTAGTATACTCTTGCGTCTTGTGGGTTAAGAGGCGCAAGTTGGAATGAACGTATACTAGATCTTCAGCCTTCTTCGATGACAACATGCTGCGTTTGGCTGAGTGGATGAAGCCATAAGTACTCCAGTTGCGCTCTGCAGAAGAATTACTAGCCACCTGTCACAAAAAGCAAAGTATTAATATTATAAATATTAAATTATTAATTAAAAAAAGAATGATATCATTTTGAATTTTAATTCGTAATTGGTAATTAAAATATCAAATAACAAGTTACAAACTTTATACCTGTGAGAGCAATTTGATTGCAACTGGTCGTAAGAACTTGGCATCATGGCCATGACAAGTCCACCACGTGATTGGATCCGTGGTGGGTTTGTCACAAATAGCCTCTACCTCTCCCATGCTACCTTGTCCATTTACAAACATTGACATCTCCTGGCGGACTGCAAGTGATGTAGTTGGATCTGGAAACAACCTCCTGAATGCTGCCCTCGTCCCATTTGCAACCTCGTGGTCATCATATGGTCGTTGTCTACCAGCTCTCCCAACTATTTCACTGCTGTAATATTTGGGATTTAAAGCATAAGCAAGGAGATGCAATGGGGTGGTCATTTTGTTCCACCTTTTCACGATCACATTTTTAACTTCATTATAAAAATTTTCCTCAGGATCCTGCTCTTTGGCCTGTATGATATCATGGATTTTTTCAAGCATGGAGTCAATGCCATCATATATATCTCCAATGCAAGCATTATCTTTGTCAACAAATCGTATCATACTCAAAATAGGCTCTGTGAAACTCAACAAATATTCAACTCTTCCCCACCAATGCTCATCAAGGATCCATGCTTTTATTTTTTGAGCTCTTTCTGTGTTTGCTTGCCTCCAGACGGTCCAAACATTATCAATCACCATTATGCCCAAAGCACGTCTCACCTTCACAAGTCGTCTCAAGACGAGTGTGTGAGAGGCAAACCTAGTCTCTGCAACCTATTAAAAAAGAATGGAAACAATTCAATAACAACACAATTTGAAATTGATTTAAAAATTTGAAATTGATTTAAAAGTTTAAAATCAAATATTAAATTTAAAATGAATTGTTCATTTACCTTCAACAGCTCCAACTTTGAAAATCTTCTGAATATGGCTTGAGACATGTGATGGTTGGTGACAAACATCTGAATCTCGTTTGCCTCCGTGTATATTTGCTCAATCCATGCAATTTTTCCAATCTTTTGCATCATTAGATTCAGGGAGTGTATTGCACATGGTGTCCAAAATATGTGCTCATACCTACCCTCAACTATCAATCCCATTGCCCTTGCAATTTTTGGCGTTGTCCGTGATGACTTGGACAACCCTCTGCGGACCCACTGACTCAATAGCCTCAATGAGAATATTTGCAATGAATTGGGCATCTTTTACTTCCCCCTCACAATCAACAGCCTTCAGAAACATTGGCCCTTTAGGGCATACTGCAATAATGTTGATGAGAGGTCTATTTCTGGCATCTTTCCATCCATCTGATATAATAGAGACTCCTGAAGTAGTCCAAGAATCTCTAATTGGCTGTAGAGATGTCTGAATGTGTTGCACTTCTTTTGTCAAAAGAGAAGTGCGAACCTTATTATAGGTGGGGCTTGTATACCCCTGTGGTGCCTCATTAATGCCTTTCACCATCTGCTGCCAATAAGGTGATCTCAAGATATTGAATGGCAGTCCACATGCAAATATACACCGAGACACCAATTCATCTGCAATATCCCTCTTCTCGTTGTTAAATGCTTTTTCTAATGGGCCTTTTGTTCTCTTGTTTGATGGCCCTGAGGTATCTGCATCAAAAGGGTCATCAACTGGAATAGTTTCAGCACGAGCCTCAATGAAAGGATGAAATGATGGTGTTGATGTTGGTGGTTTTCCCATGGACCTCTGCTGTAAAGAAACAGTTCTAGAGCGAGCTCTTGCTGCTTCAATGTTTGCATCCTCTTGCTCTTTTAGGTACGTGGCTATGGTTTTCTTTTCCACCTTCTTACATGGTCTAATACCCGTCCCCGATACCCCAGTCAAATGAGCTCTCAAACGGGTATATGAGGATTTA